>CP139504.1:204168539-204768539 GCA_021014915.2 Artemisia tridentata subsp. tridentata
CGTTCATTATGGACATGAGATAAACATGCTAAAAGTGTCAACACAAAGGTTGGTGAGTTCATAGAGTTTATAAGTAAAACAGTTGATTCCAATAGTTTCAAGTTTGGGTGATAATTGTAAAAAATATAATTATTGATAAAATAAGTAGTGGGTTACGTTGTTATACACCCATAGTTCGTTTGTTTGCCCTAACCGGATTAACACAAAAGTAGTTCATTTGTTTACCCTAACAGGGTCAATGGTTGAGTGAATCCATAGGGTTTGTATGCAAATCAGTTGAACACAAGTTTCAAGTTTGATAATTGTATAAGAATACAATTATAGTAAAATAAACAGTGGGTTACGTTGTTATACACCCATAGTTCGTTTGTTTGCCCTAACCGGGTCAACACAAAAGTAGTTCGTTTGTTTGCCCTAACCGGGTCAACAAAAAAGTAGTTCATTTGTTTACCTTAACCGGGTCAAAGGTTGAGTGAATCCATAGGGTTTGTATGCAAATCAGTTGAACACAAGTTTCAAGTTTGATAAGCATATAAGAATACAATTATAGTAAAATAAATAGTAGGTTACGTTGTTATACACCCATATATTCAGGGGTGACAGTACCGTGTCATTACGGTACCGTGTTATTGCTCTAAGTCTCATGAAACTCAAACATTAACATGTGTGATACCATAGAAATGATATAAATAAAATACAAAATAAAATGGTGTAAGTATAAGGCCCTCGTGTAGGAGATTGCCATCTTCCTGTTGTTTACTCAAATAAAGTGCATTTGGTCACCATTCCGGCTAACTCAAATGGGGCGTCAACTGCCAATAGATCTATTAACTATATTTGCGTTCACTCGCAAGTGATTAATGGTTAATGATATGAGGGACTTTTAGCAATAGTGGTAACTTAGGCAATGTCAATCAGGTATAGCATACAGAAAAATACTTGTGTTCATGTTTGTAGCATGTATCTCCCTATGAGATAGAAAAACGCATAAAAGTGGGTATATGAACTCATGGTAATTCATAAAAGTTTAAAGTACTTGTGTAAGTAAAAGCAAATATAACGTTTCAATAAACGAATAGAGTGTGTCATTAACTGAGTACAATGTTTAAGGTAAACGAGTAAAGTTCATAAATAAAACGAGCATGTATCTCCCCCAAAGAGTCCAAAATAAATAAAAGAGGGGCTATGACTCACCTTGAAATGTAGTGACGTGAGTAACAAAACGACGCCAAGGAGTATGGCATAATAGTATAAAGAAGTATAGCTCAACGATACAGAATCAGCATAACCTAATGAATATAAGCTTGTCTCAAAATATGACACGCGGAAAGTAATCGATGCGTATGAGTTTCAAAAGATAGAGCATTTTAGTTTTCGTGGAATATTTGTATCAATGTTTGTAAAAAGTTTAGTATTTCATTCATGTGGTGGAATGAAGTCATAGACTCCGACAAAACGCACGCCAAAGCATAAAACATATAGCACAAGTATAAAAGAAGAAAAAACATGTAAGAATCGGATAAGCAGATAAGTAAATGATGAGTTGATGGTTAAGTCTTGGGCCTTTACCCGGTATCCCAAAATAGTATATGTTTTATAATGAAAACATGAGTTTCAAAACTATAATTTTTTTTAATTATAGGATTTTATAATAAGTCCAAGCCCGTATGTCCAATATATGTATATATATGGTCCGATAGTCCAAAATATGTCAACTTGTCCTAACATCCAATATTAATTATCAAGTTCCACAGTCAAACATGTTTAAATATATATAGTCCGTTAATCCATGTATACTTAGTCCAACAACTTTTATAAGTTAGTCCATTAATAAATCTTGGCCCATTGAGGTTTATAATAGTTTGGCTCAATAGATAAAAACAGATTTAGCCCGAAGTTCAAGCCCAACATGATGAAACTAAAATAAATTATAAGCACAAGTATAGGCTGATAAGCACTTACAAAAATAATCAGTTACCAAACTAAGCTTATACAAGCCGACATTAAGTATGCCAACACTTAATAAGCCGAAACCCATAATAAGCTTAACCAAAATAAGCTTATCCAAAATCCACTAATGTGTCACCAAAATAAGCATAAGCCACAAAAGTCACATAAGCCGACACTTAAGCTCAAATCAAACAACCCTTGACAGTTTCGATTGTATGTCAAGATTAAGCAAACTCAAATCTCATATTGTCGTTCCCTTAACACGCTTAGGGTTAACTAGAAAGTTAATCTATTTGTATTTATGACTAATACAATATAATGATTCTTTCTATCAGTCAATGAAACATAAATGTAAAAACACAAAGTATTTTTCAACGTTTAAATTCTTATTAGAAATGAATCAAAGAATCTATTACCCAAGTGTTTTGCGAAACAAACACTTGGGATTGAATAGACAAGGTATGGTGTCTCTTATCTAAACTCAAGCTATGCTTAAGTGGTAACAATTTGACCCACTTAGCTATCTCAGGGATACGTTACTCTTTGTAGGAGAGAAGTTATTTTGCAAAAGTCTAACGCTTTCAATGTACAAAACACACACAACTTCTCTCCTTTTGAACCTATTTATACACAAGTGTAAAAGAGTAAAAGTGATTAAAATACTACAACTTGTTGAAGCAAGCATGTCTGACAATTACAACAGTAATTGTCATTTCCAAGAACCAATGGGAATGGACTATAAAGTCTTTAGGAGTGGTTGGTCTGACACTCCACGACTTTTAGCCGTCTTAGGGAAAGTTTCTTCCTGACAAGATAAGATTTGATCTTATCTTAAACTCTTCCCAGATCTTCCCGCTTTCTTTCAGGCGTTGAGTTCTTCAGTCTTCAATCACTTAATGTTGTTGAGGAGATGGGGTTCAGTGAGTTCTTGTCCAACACTCACTGAACCATCATCTTCTTCTTTGGCTTAAGTCCTACTCAGGGAGTACCGCCTTCCTGAGTAGTGAATCCTTCTTCTTGAATTCGCCTTAAGCATCCTGAAGATGACTCGCTGAGTGACTGTTCACTCAGTGACTTGAATTGTTCTCGGTTTAATTTACACTTAGTTAATTTGTGTCCAAATCTTGTTTTAAGTATTCTTGGGTACTGATGAACCCAACAATCTCCCCCTATTTGGATATAAATTATTCCTAAGTGTTTTGATCAGTAATGAGTGAGCTAATGACTTCTGCTCATACTGAATGTACTAGAAAGTAAATAAGGACACTGAAATAATAAAAACATCATCTTATTAATATTATTACAAGTCCTAACAAAACTATACATAGTACTGGGATAGTGGTGATGGCGGATTCAGTCAAACTTATACCCTAAGGCTTCAATCTTTGGCTTCTTGGACTCAAGCTCATGCTAATCAGGATGCCCTTGAATCTTTGTTCTCAGGTCTTGGCAGAACCACACATTCTCAGGAGTCTTGATTGGTGAGGCCATCATGAGGAAACCCAGCATTGCCTTGATTCCTGATAGGTCAATATCACTCCATCTTTGGAAGGCTGGGTCTCCAAACTTATCAGTGAAGAACAAACCACTTTCAGGTTGTTCGATGACCAAGTTGTTCCTGAATGGAACTCCTTCAGGGAGGGCTTTGTTGCAGTCCAGACCAGGGACCTTGATCTCATGCTCAACTTCAATCTTCTTTCTTTTTCTTGAGGAAGACTAAGAAGGAGTATGTAGCTGAGCTGAAGCAGGAAGAGGAGAGGGAATACCAAGTTCCTGAGGTGTTTCTGCCAATCTTTCATACCTTAGACTCAGGGACTTCAAAAGACCAGGGACCACAACATTTGATTTTTTCGCTAATATTGGACCCAACTCATCCAATTCAGTGATCCCGAAGTCAGCGAATTTGAAGGGGGTATGAACATTAAAGTTTCTCATGTCAGAACCTCTGTAGACAGTAACAATGGCAGGCTTGGTGTTTCGATGAATCTTGACATCAGTGATTGGTTCTGGTTTCAACCTGTTTGTCATGACCCACTGATATCTCTTAATCCTGTTCGGCCTAATTTCTTCAGTCCTTTTCATTCTTTCCTCCCTTTTTTGCCTGAGAACAGCCATCTCAGCATCCCGAGCTTTCACAAAGCTCTTACCACCTTCCCTTTTAGCAAGGTCTTTTGCCTCAATCCCAATCTTCTCTGCCTCTTCTCTTGCAACCTGAATGAGAGCAAGCTTGTTCTACCTTTCATCTTCAGCAACTTTCTTCATTGCCTCCTCTTTCTCCATGTGAGCTTGAATTTCATCATGAGTAAGAAGTTGCATTACCCCATTGACCTCATAAGGGACCTTGACTGGTTCATCAGGGTCAGGCCTTCTTTCTGAGGACGCAGGTACCAATTTAGTAGTGATAGGCTCAGGCTCAGTGAGAATGCCTTTGCCTTTGTCTTGGTGGGATGAAGATGGGATTGTCTCAGGAATCTCCCCCTCAGTGTGAGAAGGAGGTTCTTCTTCAGTGACTTTGTCCCCCTCAACTATTTCTTGACCCATAGTGAGAGCAAGAGTTGGTGCGCTCACTGAAGTTGAGGGAGCCTGACCTTTAAAGGCCTGATAGATTTCAGTCATCATGGTCTTGATGTCTGAGGTGTCCTTCTGAAGAGTTGAGACCTTAGCCTCAAGAGAAGCCTGAGAAGCCTCCATTGCTGTCATCCTTGGCCCAAGATTCTAAGCCAAGGAAGAAGAAGAAGATGCCAGAGATTGTAGGATATTCTAAGCGGGTCAATTACTTATCTAATATTTCAAAGAACTTTATTGAACCCTCATCTTCATAGATCAAAAACATAAATATAATATGCCGATCTCATTTTCTTTTTCGTGGAAGACAAATACGCAGCAATCTTTACAAAGATCAAACACACGAAAAATTAACCATCATCGATCCATATTTGTTTTAAGATTTACTTCATTGAATATCTGAATAAATGAAGAAGATAACTATAACAAATTTGTTATATTATCTTTCTTTAATTCGTTATTTGACAAAAGATTAAAAGGAAATGAGACACGAAAACAAAGGTAAATCAGAACCTACCTGAGACCCAATTAAGAATCTTGAATCATCGAAACTAAGAACTATACGAGGTCTTGGAGGTTAGTAATGCTCGTTTTCTGTCTGATTCCAAAGGGTTTGTTCATGTTTGGGTACTTGGTATATCGTGCATATAAGATTAAACATGAATTATGTGAGATTCATGTTGTTCTTACATGTATAGTAGAATGGGGAAGAGCAGTTATGGTTGATGGGGGCGGATGAAGATAAGTTTAAGAGTGATGTGATTAGGGTTGGTGTTTGACTGGAAATAGAGAGATTGTGTAGATGGGGGCGCATGATTTAAGTGATTTAGGTAAAGGAACCGTGTTTAATGAGTATTTAATACCCAAAATTTTAGGGTTAGTATATGGATCGGATCTTTTGGCTTTAATGTGGACCGGTTGTTGGGTTAGTGTTGGATCAGATTATCTCGATGGGATGGGCTTCAATGTTACTTGGGCTGTCATAATTCTTAATGATATTATGGAAAAAGTGATTCATGTGAATTCACGTGATGTTTACATAATGAGTTTGCAAAATGTGTTGATCAGTGGGTCACGTGAAACTCTTTTGACTTTGGCTGTTCGTCATTTTGTGGCATGATTATTGCAAGGAATTTGTTGTGACTATGGATTGGGCTGCAATGTGGTGACATGCTCTATCAAAATTGGTTATCCAAATTTAAATTTAGGATACACAAATTTTTGATAATGGTTGATAAAGGGTGTGGTATATTTTGGTGGTACAAAGTTTTACAAGGACTCACACGTCACGGCTAGTACTCGGGTTTATGAATGTCATCGTGATTACAGAGGTGGAGATTTGTCAGCATTGTCCTATTGGTGCCTACGACTTGAGTGAGCCTGCAACTTGATCTTTGTGATTTGAGTTACATTTGACTTGTTGCGACTTGACTAATTGCGAGTTGACCAGTTGCGATTTGACGTTGCGAGTTGACATTTGCGACTTGACTAATTGCGATTTGGTTGATTGCAATCTGACTTGTTGCAAATTGACTTCTGTGACTTAAATTTTGAAGATTAATATTGCACTTCACTCTTGGGTATTCTGGTTAATTTCACGGTTCCTCTTGTAGTTTTTAGAAAATCCTGCGAAAGATTCGATTTCTCGGTTTAAATCACAAGAGCTGTAAAATCCCGTGAAATTAACTTTGGACAAGTTGGCTGGACTTGGATTTAGACATTATAAGACTTACGGGGTTTGACTATTTTTCGGGATAAGTTTGTGCTACGAGACCGGCAGGAATTGGGAAATTATGGTAACTTGGTTGGCATGTTAATTCACGGGTTGGTGTACTTAGTGTCTCAAACTTCTCGGGGTTGGATGGATGCACGATGTTTGATGACCCTTGCTCGAGCGTATTTAAGGTGATTAGACTTGGATGTTCAAGAAGTGGATATATACAATAAAGGATGGAAGGTTGGGTATATATCACTACCTATATTTAAAGGAGTTACGTTGTTGTGCTCAATATAGGTTCTAAATCACAAATTTAGTGCAAGTATAAGTCGCGGACGTGTCCTTTCTCAAGCTTCATCAAGTAATTGTTGTCTCTCAAGCTTCTAATGGGATTGTAGTACAAGATCTTCTCAAGAGGTGGTCAGACTTAAAGACAAGAGGTGGTTGTTCAGAGACGTGGTTTAACCTTTTACATTCTAAAGTTAAACTTATTTCATCAAGCGGTTTTGGCATATTATGAGCTTTAGGGAATTTATTAATCTGCTAAACTATTGATGAGGAGACAAGTAAGGGGTTACTTCAAGAGAGTCTCAATCACCATCTTCGATGCAATAGTTTTATTTGTCTCTTTCCATGTATTATGCCTGAAAAATTCACAACCATCACGGACTCTCAACTTTGGCAAAAAGGTCATTTCATGTCCTTTTTGAGGGGGAGAATTAGCGCGTGTTTCCTAGCAGTTCCGCCTCCAGCGATGTGAATTTTAGCGGCTCCGGTTACAACGGTGGTTCAGTCTCCAGCGGTTTGAATCTTAGCAGTTCCGGTCTCAGCGGGTCAGATCGTAGCGATTCAGGATTCAGTGGTTCAATCTCCAGCAGTTTGAATATTAGCGGTTCCAGTTTTAGTGGTTTAGCTTTCAGTGGTGTGGGTCTTAGCAAATTGCCTAAGATTTCAGCAGTTTGATACTTATTGTTGTGCAGTTTGTTCTTGAATTTATTTCTCGGATAAATCTCAAGAACTATAAAATCCTGTACACAGTACGACAACTATTCCATGCACTGCACCTGATAACATCCAAGTAGCTGGGTCAGACAGCTTTGTTTGATAGGACTGACTATGAGTCATGGGCACTGCTAAGAATTAGCGCATGTTTCTTCTCCCTTTGACTATTCAACCGCACAAAATGATCACGAAGTTAATTTGGTATTCCTTGCTTGAGAGTGAAGTTGGATTTCACGAAAGAGTCTACCTATTTTATCTTGAAATCGGGGTTGGTTGGACGCATGACCTTCAATGATAACTTGCTCGTGCTCAAAATTTAAGCTGAAGACTTGGGTTATCTAGTTACCAGCAGTCGGGGTAACTATCACTTAAGAGTTATTGGAGTACTCAGTGTCACACGTCAATGACGATGTCGATAATCGCAAGAGGTGTTAATGTCTCATACTTTGGTTGGGTATTGAGCACTTAGAGATTTGGTTGGAGCATTAATTCTCTACACCGTTCTTCCAACATTAGTGCATGCTTAAGTAAAAAATTTGGGGACTTCTACTTCAGTTTTCAGAATTGATATATCGGGTTTCCTTCATCAAGTGGTCACTAATCTGTGTACAAGGTTGCTTAGTTGGCCAAAGTTTTTAAAAGTGTGGGAAACTAGAAGGGGGGTTGAATAGTTTACCGGTTTAAAAACTTCTTTTAAAAATCTTGTTTTAAAAGTATGCTATTGGAAACTTTGATTCGAACTCTAGTAATAATAACAAATAAAAGTAAAGAGTAGAGTTGGAAAGATCAAACCGAGACAGAGGATTTATAGTGGTTCGGCTACGAAGCTCTTCTTCGCCCTACTCCACTCCCCGAGTACCACACTCGAGAGTTTCAAGCACTATGTCAACAACCTCCCTTAAGGCGGAGAAAACCGTATACGTCGCTTATCCTATTTCCGACACTAAGCTAGATGTCGAGTGCTAATCTTAGCTAGCACCAATCTACCAAGGTCCACGTGACCAAACACACAAGCCCAATGGCTTCAAGAGATCACCAAGATCTCAACACGATCACAACGATCAACACTCACTTCACTCTACTCAACTAACACTAACCTAATGACCCTTGATCTTCTTGATCAATCACACAAGCCCAATGGCTTCAAGAGATGTTCACTATCTCTATAGATCACACTTGATCTTCACTCTTACTCACAAAAAGAAAAGTATACTTGATGTATGCTAAGATACAACAAGGTTGTAACAAGTGTTACAAAAACCTATCAACTACAACTCTAGTATCTTCTTGATTACTTGAGTTCTTCTCTGGCTAATGAAGAGGGATGACAACACCTTGTATCAACTTGGATACTTGTGTTCTTCTCTTGCTAGTGAAGAGGTATGAAAAGGATCACTTGAAGGATGATTGGATCACTCTTGAAACAAAGAAAAACTAATCTAAATGACCCTAAGAAGTGAAAGGTGTGAGAGGATTTTACTAAGGGATTTTTCTGTGTGTGAAGGGTGCCTAAAACTGTGAAAGAGGTGGTATTTATAGGCAAAGAAAATCTGAACGTTACAATTCAAAATGGTACGGACGGCTCCACTAAATGACCCACGGCTCCGTTAAATTTAACGGTACCGTGGAGCCGTGGTAGACTAGGACGCTCCAAATTTTGTCTTTTCTGGTGAAAACTTATTTGGGGAAGGTTGGAGCTGATTTTGGGGGGAAAAATAGCTGTTGTGATTTTCAAACTTATTTTTCCATTAAAACATTTCTTAATATTTCAAAAATAATTTGTCATGTGTATTTTTGAAAAAAAATGTTTTGTCCCATTTAAAATGTGAATTTTCAAAACATGAATTCACTTCTTTGATCACTAGTCCAAGTTGTAACTTTGTTCAAGAGTGATTTGCGTAGAAACGGGATCTTCCGATTAAAAACTTGTTAACGTTAATTTTAACGTAACGTGAGTTCACATTTTGTCATCCTCAAAACGTGAAGTAATCGAAAGATATAAATAACGTTTTTAGAACATTATTTGTATCAACAAAAAGTTGTGATGTGATATGTAATTCTCACAAGATATTCTTAACCCAAACTGATGTTCACCATAATCAAATCATTCATGCCACATTCAATCTATTACTGTTGTAAAACCTAAAATCTGAAAACATGTAAAATTACCAAATTGCCCCTACTAATTTAAAATTTAATTAAAAGTTTATAAAGTGTCATAAAAATCCCAAACTTCCGGCAATACACAAGTTGTGATTCCAAATAATTTTAAGAACTTCAATTAACATTTATAAAAGTTGTGAAATTACCAAAATAACCCTATGAATGCCGAATAGTATTTAAAGGTATTTATATGTATTTTAAATATCATAAAAGCATGTAATTATGGTAAAATTGAAATCAAATTAATCCTTAACTAACTTCAGCCCATGATTACCGAGTCTTCTGGTCAAAACCCTCCCCTATGACTCGGCTCCATCACATTTAAATCAATAGCATCCTTTCCTTTTTGCAAACCCTAGTGCCGATCCAAAATTTAAACACAAATAATTCTCTCAAGCCTCCAACCGACTACCACAAATTCTTCAGCCATTTTTCTGAGTTCAATCACTATCCAAGGAGTCCCAAGAAAATAATTTTGAAGGCGTGTGTGTTGTGGTTCGATCGTGAGAAGATTGTTCTTGTCGCGAGTCTATAAACTAGGTATAATTCGTATCAACTCATCCGATCCTTTCATAATTCATTTTTCATTTTTCTCATGTCCTACATACTGGTTATAACCTAGGAAAAATAAGTACAAAGTGTTTTGAAGGCTCGTTCGATTGTTTTGGAAATTCTCTCTATCGTACGTATATCACAAGGTAATTTCGTTATTAAATCGTGCGACCTTCCTAAAATTCATTTGCTATTTTTCTCGTGTTTCTTATGTCGAACACAACCTGGGAAAAATGGTTTCAAGGTCTGAAGGCTCTTCGTGAAGTCGTGGTGAATATTGTTACGTTTTTGGCTATACGCATAAGGAAGAATTCGTGCCTCTCTTGATACACGTTCGAATCTAGTTTTGGTATTTTTCTCAGACCTCATGTGTTATATGAACTCCAAATAAAATGCTTAAATGGATCCATGCACGTTAGATAAATTAAACGAGAATATAACCATGAAAAAACGTATAAAAGTTAAGAAAATACTTTATGAACGAAATGGGCTGCATGTATAATTTATTCATGTGTGTTTATATGTTAAATGACCTGGAAAAATATTCTAAGAATTATCATGGCCTAGATCTAATTAATTCCTAATTATTTTGTTAAACCGGTTTTAATTAAATTCGTATAAAAGATGTATAATTGTGTACGATCTGATCTAGGGTTGTTCATATGATGATAATTAGTGTTTAATGATATAGTGATGATTAAAAATGGTTTAGAATAATTAAGGTTTGGTTTCATGAATTAAAAAGGATTAACGAGTGGTATTATAAAGTTTAGGGTGGTTTTTGTAACTTTAAAAACACTTGGGTTATTTTTAGAACTTATTTTAGATCATGTACTTGCTGTATAAAATATAAAAGGAGGGGGTCTAATGTCATTTTTGTAATTTAAAGGATTAAAATGTTTTTAGGGTTTTAATTGGTTCGAATTGTAAAATAATGAAATGGAGGGACTAAACTTGTAATTTCTGGAAAGTTAGTGCTGTTTAGAGTAAAATGATATATTCAAGGGGTTATGTGTTAATTTGGTGATTGAATGGGTTATTATGTAATTATTAATAAGATAAAGTTGAAATTATAAGTTTAAGGACCAAATATGTAACTTTCACAACTAGAGGGACTAAATGTGTGAACTATGGATAATTGTGAATACTTTCGTACAATATTAAAGAATAAGTACTCATGGAATACTTTTGATAAATTAAGGGGCTAATGTGTAACTATGAATAATTGAAGGGTTAAAATGTAACTTTTGTAACTAAGGGGTGTAAAGAGTAAATTGTGAAACCTTAAGGATCAAATATGTAAATATGATAAAAGCTACCCTAATTCCATAAATAATGACTTAAATAAGTATGTTACTCCAACCCTCTAAAAATGGAAACTTTCTAAAAGTGGAAACTTACTAATTATAGAAAGTTACTTAAAATGGAAAGGTTATAATTCCCTTATACTTCTTTAGGTGTGAAGAAGGAGAGATTCTGAGCTGTCTTCTTTTATTTGTGCTTTGTTTCTGTGGGTGCTACGTCATAAGGTACGGATACTCTACCCTTTTTAAGAAAGGGTGTCTTATCACCTATGCTTCGATGTTGAGCTATGAACCTTTGCTATGACCCTTTTGCTATGAACCTTTTGATATGAACCTTTTCATATGACTTTGAGATTCACTTTTGACATGACCTTGAGATATGCTTTGATATGACTTTGAGATGAACCCGTTTGCATGACCTTGAGACCTGACTCTTAGTTTGATACCCGAGCCACCTTTTTGTTTCCTAGCCAGGAAGGTAACCTGGCCATGTCTGTGATGCACCACTGGCATGACTCCTGTGTGGGGGAGTGATTTCTCACGCCGTCCCCTTTTATATTATGATATGGCCATTATGATTCTGAGATTATGATTTTGAGATGACTTTGAGTGGGGGCGTATGGATTGCAATCCTAGGCATGTATGTTTAGTGGATTTAACTATGACTTTGAGTATGACTTTGAGGTGACTGGTGCATGTGTGCTATACACGCCTTTCACATTTATGGGAGCTGATCACTCCACCCCTTTTGATACATGAGGACACCCCTCATATTATCTGGTTGCCTGAGAGGTATCCCCTCTGATTGTGAGATCTTGACTTTGAGTATTATGATGTTGAGATATGACTTTGAGTATGGGCTCGTGGTGGATGACTATCCTATATATATCTTCTATTTCTTCTTACATTGATTATACCTTATGACATTCCCATTGCTTCATTATATTTCTGCTTCGTTATCTTTGCTTGTTATTATGTATCGGTTCACTGGGCTTTGTAAGCTCAGCCGCACGTTTTCTTTTCCGTGTGCGGCAGGTATCTAGCTGGGAGATGGATTTATGCTTGGGATGAGAGTTAGTGGGAGCTTTTGCCTTAGATGATGTCCTACCCTAGTCTTACCATTTGTTGAGACATTTTGGATTATGAATTTCATTTCTTTATGTATTTCCTTTGGATTTCTCGTTATCTGGGAGATTTATGTATTGATTCAGGTCGTGTTGACTTGACTATTTTATTTATGATGTTTTATGGCTTCCGCTGTGATTATGTATGAATGCTTTGATATGTCACCATACTGTGGCATCTCTACCCTTGTCGGGTTGGGGTGTTACAATTTATGGTATCAGAGCCAGGTTTGCGACCTGTTGTACATAAGCTTTGGCCTGTGAAACATGTGGACCATAGGATTTGACCCTTAAGTTTTAAGATTTGACTGGTGAGGATTTGGGTAGTTATAGGTTTCTGCTTCGTCTTCCATTTCGTGCTTATTTCCCTTATTGTTGTTGCTAATCCTTTTTGTAATCGTTCAGATGGTGAACACTCGCTTTACTCAGTACTCTAATGGGGATGATGGCCCCAATTTTGAAGAGATGATAGCCGCTGCTGTGGCTGCTGCTATGCCTAAAGTGGTGGCTGAGGTCACTACTAACATCAAGAATGGGGCTAGCTCTTCTGGTGGTGGTGGTGGCGATGCTCAACCCACTGCTCCACCCGCTGCTCCTCCAGCTGGTATCCACGTGTGGATCGAGAGGTTTAATAAGCTAAAGCCTCTCACGTTCAGGTCCGCTGTTACTCCCCATGAGGCGGAGGATTGGATTACGCACGTCGAGAAGTTGTTTCGTGTTCTGGGATGTGATGACGAGTTTAAAACTCGTTTGGCCACGTTCAAACTAGAGGGTGATGCTCAGAATTGGTGGACTGCTCTTGTTCAGGCAAAAGGGGATGATTTTGCTGAGACTTGTTCGTGGGCAGATTTTATTGAGGCGTTTTATAAGCAGTACATTCCTATGGCAGAGCAGCTGAGGTATGAGAGGGAATACGGGTCTATTCGTCAGGGTGATCATGAATCTTCAGGAGATTTCATGCAGCGTTTCTTACGTCTGGCTAGTTTCGTGGGGCCAGAGGTTACTGGGGATTCTTTCCGACAGGCTCGTCACTTCAAGTGGGCTCTTAAGAGATGGGTGTTAGACCGGATCGTTAACACTCCATTTGATGATGTGGCTAGTGTTCAGGATGCCGCGCGTAACATTGAGTTGCTGCATGCGGACAGGGGATCTAATAAACGTGATAGGGATGGCAACAGGATTGATACTCGGGGCCATGGTCGTCAGGACCAAAGGCAGGATTTTCGGGGTCGCCAGGACCAAGGGCATGATCAGCGGGGTCGCCAGGACCGAGGTGGTGATTATAGGAGGCAGGATTCTAGGAACCAGGGTCGTCAGGATTATGGTCGGTATGGTGGTGACCGTCAGGGTCAGGGTGGTAATAACAGGCGCAGGGATTCTCAGCAGTATCAGCAGTCGGGATCGTCAGGTCAGAAGAAGGCTGATGAGATTCTACCTCCTCCTCCTACATGTGCTTCATGTGGGAAGTCTCATCCAGGTCCGTGTTACAAAGCTTCTGGTGCTTGTTTCTGGTGTGGATCTAATCAGCACAAAGTCAAGGACTGCCCTAGGAAGAATGCTGGTGAACCTAAAGTTGATTCTAGGACAGCTCCTACTTCGGGACGGGTTTATTCTTTGACTCGTGATCAGGCGGCTAGCACCTCAGGTACTATTACGGGTTTTCTACATATTGGAGATCGTACTGTTTTTGTTTTATTTGACACCGGTGCTACTCATTCTATCATATCCACTTCACTTGCAAATAAAATAAACATTAAACCCACAAAATTAATGAATCGTATATCTATTGCTACCCCGATGAAAACTCATGTGATTATTGATGTTGAGTATGTTAAGTGCCCTCTCCGTTTCGATGATCGTGTTCGTTTTGCGAACCTTCTTCCCATTGACATGGTTGATTTTGATGTTATTCTGGGCATGGACTGGTTAGCTGCTCATAAGGCAACCATTGATTGTTATGCTCGTAAAGTGATCTTTGGTGATCTTCATCATCCTGATTATGTTTATTCTGGTTCCCAACCTCTGAAATCTGTAAAGATTATTTCGGCTATGAAAGCCCGAACGTTGATCTCGCATGGCTGTCTTGGTTTTCTTGCCTCTATTAAAGATACCTCTGTCGATGTTCCTAGCATTGATAGTATTCGTATTGTGCGCGATTTCGCCGATGTATTTCCGGATGAACTTCCAGGCATTCCTCCTGCTAGAGAAGTCGAGTTTTGTATTGATCTGATTCCTGGTGCCGAACCCATATCTAAAGCTCCTTATCGCATGGCACCGATTGAATTAAAGGAACTGAAGGAGCAATTGCAAGAACTGTTGGAAAACGGTTTCATTCGTCCGAGCGTATCCCCTTGGGGTGCTCCTGTGTTATTTGTGAAGAAGAAAGACGGGAGTATGCGTCTTTGTATCGATTATCGGGAGCTTAACCGCATTACTATTCGTAACCGCTATCCTCTTCCTCGCATTGATGATTTATTCGATCAGTTGCAAGGGGCGAGGCATTTCTCTAAAATTGATCTGAGGTCGGGATATCACCAGCTTAGAGTGAGGGAGCAAGACGTTCCCAAAACGGCCTTTCGCACTCGGTATGGTCATTATGAATTCTTGGTTATGCCTTTCGGTTTGACCAATGCTCCTGCTGTTTTTATGGACCTAATGAACCGGGTATTTCACGAATTCCTCGATAAGTTTGTGATTGTTTTCATCGATGATATTCTTGTATATTCTAAATCCGAGGAGGAGCACGAGCAACATCTTCGTATTGTTCTGGGGATTCTTCGACAGCAGAGATTGTATGCGAAGTTTTCGAAGTGCGAATTTTGGTTGGATCGAGTAGCTTTCTTGGGTCACGTTGTTTCTGCAGACGGTATCACTATGGACCCGACAAAGGTTGAGGCTATCACGAAATGGCCAAGACCTACGAATGTGACGGAGGTAAGAAGCTTTCTGGGTCTTGCTGGTTATTATAGGCGATTTGTTGAGGGCTTTTCGCGTATTGCTTTACCGTTGACACAGTTGATGAGGAAAGGGGAAAAGTTTATTTGGACTGATGAGCGGGAGAGTAGTTTTGAGGAATTGAAGAGACGTTTAGTATCTGCACCGATCTTGACTCTTCCATCGGGTTCAGGCGGCTACCAGATTTATAGCGATGCATCAAAGAAAGGTTTAGGGTGTGTTTTAATGCAGCATGGGAAAGTCATTGCGTATGCTTCGAGGCAGCTGAAGCCTTACGAGGAGAACTATCCGACGCACGATCTAGAGTTGGCAGCTGTGGTTTTCGCGCTAAAGATTTGGCGCCATTATTTGTATGGAGAGACTTGTGACATTTTCACTGATCATAAGAGTCTTAAATACATCTTCACCCAGAAAGAGTTGAATATGAGACAGAGGCGATGGTTGGAGCTTCTGAAAGATTATGATGCTAACATCCAGTATCATCCCGGGAAGGCAAATGTAGTCGCGGATGCTCTTAGTAGAAAGTCGGGCATGATTGTGAGTTTAGAGTTTGAGCCTCGCATTTTGCATGATTTGGAGCTTCTTGATGTGGAGTTTTGTGCTCGAGGTCAGGGTGGTTATTGGGCTAGCCTTACGGTTGAGTCCAATCTTATCTTGCGAATTAAGGAGGCTCAGAAGGAGGGTGGTGAGTTGTGGGCTATAGTTCAGAACGTTGAGGAAGGCAAACAGTCCGAGTTCCGAGTGGATGATTCCGGTGTGGTTTGGTTTGAGGGTCGTCTATGTGTTCCCAACGATCCTGAGCTTCGTGAAGCTGTCCTATCTGAAGCTCATAGTTCCCCTTTTTCTATACATCCTGGTTCTACAAAGATGTACCGGGACCTTAAGCAGCACTTCTGGTGGGGCAGTATGAAACAAGATGTGGCTTCGTTCGTGGCGAAGTGTTTGATTTGTCAGCAGGTCAAGATCGAACACCAGAGAGCTAGTGGGTTGCTTCAGCCGTTAGAGATTCCGAAGTGGAAATGGGAGGAGATTTCCATGGACTTTGTGACAGGTTTACCTCCTACTCGTAGGAAGCATGATGCGATTTGGGTGGTCGTCGATCGACTAACCAAGTCTGCACACTTCCTCCCTATTCGTGTGGACTACAGTGTTAGTAAGTTGGCAGATATATTTCAGCAGGAAATCGTTAGACTTCACGGCATGCCTACGGCTATTATATCAGATAGGGATCCACGGTTTACATCTCGATTCTGGAAGGGATTACATAAAGCATGGGATACACGGCTTAAGTTCAGTACAGCTTTTCACCCTCAGACGGATGGTCAGTCGGAGAGGACCATTCAGACTTTAGAGGACATGTTGAGGGCATGTGCCTTAGAGTGGACTGGTAGCTGGGACGACTATTTGTGTTTGGTAGAGTTTGCATATAATAACAGTTGGCACGCGAGTATTCGTATGGCTCCTTTCGAGATGTTATATGGTCGGAAATGTAGGGCTCCGGTTTGTTGGAACGAGGTAGGTGAACGCGTTATTGAGGGCCCGGAGTTAGTCCAGATCGCTACTGAGAAAGTGGAGATTGCTAGAGAGAAGTTGAGGGAAGCTAGAGCTCGTCAAAAGAGTTACGCTGACAAGCATCGGCGTGACTTGGAGTTTCGTGTTGGTGATCGGGTATTTCTTAAGGTTTCGCCGTTCAGAGGGGTTAAACGTTTTGGAATCAAAGGCAAGCTCAGCCCTCGATTCATCGGACCGTTTGAGATTTTGGACCGTATCGGAGAGGTTTCGTATCGTTTAGCTCTTCCTCCGCAGTTATCACATGTTCACGACGTCTTTCATGTATCTCTTCTGAGGGGATACAATTACCATCCTCTGCATGTGGTGTCTTACCCTCTTGATCAGATTCAGCCCGACATGTCTCTTCCGGAGGAGCCGGAAGCTGTTCTTGATCGCCAGGAGCGAGTTATGAGACGTAAAGTCATTCCTTTTGTTAAGATTCTTTGGCGGAACCACCCAGAGCGGGAAGCTACCTGGGAGACCGAGGAGTCTATTCGAGCTGGTTATCCTCATTTTGTATTCTGATCTGGTATGTCTCCGTTATGTTTCGATTCGTTTCATTTCTGATTCTTTGCAAATTTCGAGGGCGAAATTTTCTGTTAGAGGGGAAGAAGTTGTAAAACCTAAAATCTGAAAACATGTAAAATTACCAAATTGCCCCTACTAATTTAAAATTTAATTAAAAGTTTATAAAGTGTCATAAAAATCCCAAACTTCCGGCAATACACAAGTTGTGATTCCAAATAATTTTAAGAACTTCAATTAACATTTATAAAAGTTGTGAAATTACCAAAATAACCCTATGAATGCCGAATAGTATTTAAAGGTATTTATATGTATTTTAAATATCATAAAAGCATGTAATTATGGTAAAATTGAAATCAAATTAATCCTTAACTAACTTCAGCCCATGATTGCCGAGTCTTCTGGTCAAAACCCTCCCCTATGACTCGGCTCCATCACATTTAAATCAATAGCATCCTTTCCTTTTTGCAAACCCTAATGCCGATCCAAAATTTAAACACAAATAATTCTCTCAAGCCTCCAACCGACTACCACAAATTCTTCAGCCATTTTTCTGAGTTCAATCACTATCCAAGGAGTCCCAAGAAAATAAGTTTGAAGGCGTGTGTGTTGTGGTTCGATCGTGAGAAGATTGTTCTTGTCGCGAGTCTATAAACTAGGTATAATTCGTATCAACTCATCCGATCCTTTCATAATTCATTTTTCATTTTTCTCATGTCCTACATACTGGTTATAACCTAGGAAAAATAAGTACAAAGTGTTTTGAAGGCTCGTTCGATTGTTTTGGAAATTCTCTCTATCGTACGTATATCACAAGGTAATTTCGTTATTAAATCGTGCGACCTTCCTAAAATTCATTTGCTATTTTTCTCGTGTTTCTTATGTCGAACAAAACCTGGGAAAAATGGTTGCAAGGTCTGAAGGCTCTTCGTGAAGTCGTGGTGAATATTGTTACGTTTTTGGCTATACGCATAAGGAAGAATTCGTGCCTCTCTTGATACACGTTCGAATCTAGTTTTGGTATTTTTCTCAGACCTCATGTGTTATATGAACTCCAAATAAAATGCTTAAATGGATCCATGCACGTTAGATAAATTAAACGAGAATATAACCATGAAAAAACGTATAAAAGTTAAGAAAATACTTTATGAACGAAATGGGCTGCATGTATAATTTATTCATGTGTGTTTATATGTTAAATGACCTGGAAAAATATTCTAAGAATTATCATGGCCTAGATCTAATTAATTCCTAATTATTTTGTTAAACCGGTTTTAATTAAATTCGTATAAAAGATGTATAATTGTGTACGATCTGATCTAGGGTTGTTCATATGATGATAATTAGTGTTTAATGATATAGTGATGATTAAAAATGGTTTAGAATAATTAAGGTTTGGTTTCATGAATTAAAAAGGATTAACGAGTGGTATTATAAAGTTTAGGGTGGTTTTTGTAACTTTAAAAACACTTGGGTTATTTTTAGAACTTATTTTAGATCATGTACTTGCTGTATAAAATATAAAAGGAGGGGGTCTAATGTCATTTTTGTAATTTAAAGGATTAAAATATTTTTAGGGTTTTAATTGGTTCGAATTGTAAAATAATGAAATGGAGGGACTAAACTTGTAATTTCTGGAAAGTTAGTGCTGTTTAGAGTAAAATGATATATTCAAGGGGTTATGTGTTAATTTGGTGATTGAATGGGTTATTATGTAATTATTAATAAGATAAAGTTGAAATTATAAGTTTAAGGACCAAATATGTAACTTTCACAACTAGAGGGACTAAATGTGTGAACTATGGATAATTGTGAATACTTTCGTACAATATTAAAGAATAAGTACTCATGGAATACTTTTGATAAATTAAGGGGCTAATGTGTAACTATGAATAATTCAAGGGTTAAAATGTAACTTTTGTAACTAAGGGGTGTAAAGAGTAAATTGTGAAACCTTAAGGATCAAATATGTAAATATGATAAAAGCTACCCTAATTCCATAAATAATGACTTAAATAAGTATGTTACTCTAACCCTCTAAAAATGGAAACTTTCTAAAAGTGGAAACTTACTAATTATAGAAAGTTACTTAAAATGGAAAGGTTATAATTCCCTTCTACTTCTTTAGGTGTGAAGAAGGAGAGATTCTGAGCTGTCTTCTTTTATTTGTGCTTTGTTTCTGTGGGTGCTACGTCATAAGGTACGGATACTCTACCCTTTTTAAGAAAGGGTGTCTTATCACCTATGCTTCGATGTTGAGCTATGAACCTTTGCTATGACCCTTTTGCTATGAACCTTTTGATATGAACCTTTTCATATGACTTTGAGATTCACTTTTGACATGACCTTGAGATATGCTTTGATATGACTTTGAGATGAACCCGTTTGCATGACCTTGAGACCTGACTCTTAGTTTGATACCCGAGCCACCTTTTTGTTTCCTAGCCAGGAAGGTAACCTGGCCATGTCTGTGATGCACCACTGGCATGACTCCTGTGTGGGGGAGTGATTTCTCACGCCGTCCCCTTTTATATTATGATATGGCCATTATGATTCTGAGATTATGATTTTGAGATGACTTTGAGTGGGGGCGTATGGATTGCAATCCTAGGCATGTATGTTTAGTGGATTTAACTATGACTTTGAGTATGACTTTGAGGTGACTGGTGCATGTGTGCTATACACGCCTTTCACATTTATGGGAGCTGATCACTCCACCCCTTTTGATACATGAGGACACCCCTCATATTATCTGGTTGCCTGAGAGGTATCCCCTCTGATTGTGAGATCTTGACTTTGAGTATTATGATGTTGAGATATGACTTTGAGTATGGGCTCGTGGTGGATGACTATCCTATATATATCTTCTATTTCTTCTTACATTGATTATACCTTATGACATTCCCATTGCTTCATTATATTTCTGCTTCGTTATCTTTGCTTGTTATTATGTATCGGTTCACTGGGCTTTGTAAGCTCAGCCGCACGTTTTCTTTTCCGTGTGCGGCAGGTATCTAGCTGGGAGATGGATTTATGCTTGGGATGAGAGTTAGTGGGAGCTTTTGCCTTAGATGATGTCCTACCCTAGTCTTACCATTTGTTGAGACATTTTGGATTATGAATTTCATTTCTTTATGTATTTCCTTTGGATTTCTCGTTATCTGGGAGATTTATGTATTGATTCAGGTCGTGTTGACTTGACTATTTTATTTATGATGTTTTATGGCTTCCGCTGTGATTATGTATGAATGCTTTGATATGTCACCATACTGTGGCATCTCTACCCTTGTCGGGTTGGGGTGTTACAACTGTCTCACGGTTTCTTCTTGGTTTTGTAAAATCCCGCGAAAGAACTTATTTCTCGGTTTAAATCATAGATTTGTAAAATCCCGTGATGATGGGTTATGCGCTCTTGTACATGATCGAGTTAAAACCATTATCAAAGTTCAGTTAAAACATCATGAAGGGCTAGATCGGGGCATTTAAAAGACGAGATGTGACTACGGCGTTAGTTCAGTATTATTTATTTGAGGCTGAAGTGAAATTTCATGGGTGCGTGTACTTAGTATCTGAAGATATCGGGGAGGTTGGATGAAGATTCTTCGAGATCCTTGTTCGAGCATTTAAACTTTACAATGACGAACACTTGGATATCTAGTTATTTTTTCTTCCTCTCTACTGCAAAATAACTATCACTTTAAGGAGTTACATTGTAGTGCTCAGTGTCACACGAAGTTGTGGATATCCAAGAGGTGATATACGTCTTATACTTGATGGTTGGTTGGTTGAAGAGTATAGAGTACTTAGGGATTCGATGTTGCATGAAGTCTCTACACCGCTCTTTGTCACGCATTAGTACAAGTTTAAGTCACAAGTTCGGGTTATATTACTTCAGTATCAAGTTCATCATATTGGGTTTTCTCCATCAGTGGTCACGACATCAAGCCAACAAAATGATAATGGGGTTGGTAAAGAGTTAGATAAGAGAAGTAGTAAAGAGAGAGATTAGGACGTCTGAATACCTCAGTTCAGGCCTCGCTCTTCATCAGTATGACGTCTGTACAAGTCAGTGTAGGCCTCGCTCTTCAATATTATGACGTCTGTACACATCAGTGCAGGCCTCGTTCTTCAAAGAAAAGAAAAGTGTACGCTTGAGTGCACTTTATCTTCAAAAGAAGAGGAATCTTCTTATTTATGGCCATTCTCATCAACAAGTTTTATGCTCTTTTCGTGCTTATTCAGTCTTCAAGTGGATCGGCGCATATTGGAGTATATTTTTATTCACGTATTCAACCAAAAATTGCAGTTGACAGGCATATGCAGTTTTTGAGGGGGGGGGGGGAAGAGTGAATAAACAACATGTCAGTCTTCAAGAACCGTCAAGTGGAGCTACTTACCGTTGATGGTATTCATATTCACTAGTTCAGTCATCAAAAATTGCAGTTGGCAGGCATATGCAATTTTTGAGGGGGGGAAAGGGTGAATATTAATCTACATGTTGGTTGATGATTGAGAAATGGTCATACGACTCCTGAATACGTCAGTTCAGGAGTCGTGCAAACCATGTTTCTCCAACACTACTTCTTCCGTCTATCAAGGTGTTGAAGAACATGGTCATGGAATGCTAATCTACATATTCTCACGGGCTGGTTCAATCAGCAACAAAGGGTTTCTAGTCAATGCTTCATGTATACGTCATTAGGCTACATGTACACATCATGATGATGATTCCGATTAATCGTAACCATCATGGGGGAGAGAAATGTGTACACCAAGGACGCACAACAGGTTCACGTGATCAGGGCTTAATATCCAAGAGGATACATACTATAGATGATCAGTGGTTCAACTTGTTACTTTGGTGTTATACTAAAGACTGAAGAAGGTCGAGTCGTCAGTCTATTCTTCATTCTCTGCTGTGTGTTATCGTCTCATGTGTACGCTGCGGGTTGATGGGTTACATGTAAGATTACTGGAAGGCATTTGGTGAGATGAAGATGATTGGTATTCTGTTCCTCCACATTGGGCAATCTTGAAGAAGGTCGAGTCTACAGTCTTCTCTACATTCAAAAATGTTGAGCTCTTTTCTTACAACTTGATATTTAACTTAATCCCATGATAATTCTTGTTTGATGAGTTGTGGAGTTAAGATAGGTTCAAGTTGTTCTGTAGTTTAAGGTTAGGTCCAACTTGATTTTAACCTAATCTCATGACAGTTCTTGTTTGATGAGTTGTGAGGTTAAGCTGAAATCAAGTTGTTACTGGGCTTAAATTTGTGGTTTAGCTTAACCTCATGACAGTTCTTGTTTGATGAGTTGTGGGGTTAAGCTAGATTTCAGTTGAGGCTCAACTTAAACTAACGAAAAGATGCCTAAGGTTTTTGACGACGTTACTCAAGGACGGGAGTGTTAGAAGACTAAAGACGGCATGCATTTGGTTATCAAAAGACTTCTTCATATTATGGGCGTTCATCCAAAGTCTTCTTCCTATTATGGGTGTTCATCTGAAAGGTTGTCAGATTGGGGGAGAGCACTAATTAGGGGAGAGTGATAAGCCAGAATCAATCCCTGTTTAAAAGTGCTCACATTGCTCTTCAGCAAGTCAAGTGATGAATGCGAAGAAGATTCAGGATGCTGAGGAGTAATGGTTTCTGGTTCGTATCCTTGTATATATATACTTGTTCATATCTTATACCATGCTGTAAATAGATATAGAAAACCTGCAAATTGTAAATAGAGATGCGTAAAACCAGAAAAACCATAAAAATTGAAAAAATAGAAAATACCAAAAATAGTCTCACCTAGGCATGTCTTTTGTTTATCGATAACATTTACGGACTTAGAAATGTCATTCAATAATGGCACGGGTCTTTAAATGAAGCTCGACCAGAAGTTAAAATGAATGGTTAAAACATGTCTAAATGGCTTGCTATTACTTCAGATAGCAACCCGCGCTTCAAAATGGGGAAAGCACGTCGCCAAAAAGACGGTTGTTCCTCCAAATGGGTGATGTTCACCTGAGCATGGATTACTTTATATCCATGTTTCTTCGATCTGATGTACGTTTCAGTGCATCATTTCTTGAAAAAGAAGAGAAATCTTCTTTGCAAACAAATAGTTTTCATTCAATGATTCTTCTGAAAATTATTTGTGAGACACTTGGTGATTATGTGTTACCTGAAATTCTTTTACTCTTGGATTATGCATAAAATTTGTCACTCAATCAACGACTACAAATCTTTAACTAGAATACGGGTCATTGATTGAGGGAGAGAGTGAATTCAAATTTTATATCATCAAACGGGTTTCTAGATTAATTCATATTCTTTGAAAAGGTTTTGTAGCTAATGGGGTATTAGTTGAAGAGGAAATTGCTAAAATTTATATCAAATGGCCAAATGTGTTAGTTGCTAGAAAGTTTAGGACATTATGTGCAATTTGCTTATAGTTTCCTAGCTTCATATAACTAGAAGGTTCATTTGTATCACTTTGGAATCCTCGTTTAATCCCCTAGATACATTAAGACTCAAAACCTAAAAGAAGTTAGAAAACCAGTTGTGTTTGATGTTCTTGAATACTCCACTGGCATTTGTATGATCTAAGTGAATGAGTTTCAAATGTTGTTTGTCTCTGCTGCTTAATTGTTGTTGATATTGTGCATATGTTCTCAGGATTCGCTTAGGTAGATTGCTATTATGTTAGAATCATGCTCCTAAGTTCCTGAATTGAATATTGTAATATGTGTGAATTGCCATGTTCATGATTGCTAATTGCCCTTCATGCTAGATAGCGGTTTGACGTACTTCCTGATTGTGGTTTGATTATAAGATGAACTTGGTATTATAATGTGGCAAGTTGCTGAAGGGTAGCTATTAAGGAATAGTGTATCTGTATGTATGTATATCTGTGTTGATATTCTTATGCAGATTCCATAGCCAAAATGAATGTGCCAGTTCCCATTCTAACCATTTGATCAGACGTTCAAACTCTATTGATTGGCTCGGAATTCACCACGACAACAACATCGGCAGCAACAACAACAACAACACTGTCATCACCACCACCACCTTCAGTGAAACAAAGCAATATTTGTTCCGATCTCGCCAAGTGTGGATCGACAATACTTGGACGTTCTTGTTGGTGGATGGATAATCGATGTTGACCAATGACTCCTTCAGAGAAGCGGATGATCATATCATCTGTGCAAAAAGGTCAATATCATTTGTGTCATTAACAATCACTTTGTGCAAAATTAGAAGCAGTGAATCTCCCTCTTAGATTAAGGGGGAGCATAGTATGTTCCATTATCAGAAAACATTAAATCGGACACATTTTCTCTCACATTTTTCTAACTTATTTAAATCAATTGGGACCACAAATCTCAAATGGTTTGAAATTTTTGATCGGGGGAGAGAATATGATTTAAATATGAAATCTGATAAAATGTGATGATTTGAACATATATGCAAGCTCTCCCGTATGTGTTACACCATTTTATATATCAATGCACATATTGAGGGGGAGCAAAATGTTTTGGATGTGAAAGTAAGCTCTCCAGTAAGTGCTAAACTCTTTTGTATATCGATGCACATATTGAGGGGGAGCAAATGTTTTGTGGAAACAAAAAGGATTTGGCATTCTATGTGAGCAAGGCTCAGACTTCACCAATGAACTGACGATAGCTAAAGTCAGTAGTCGAAAGGACATGTCCTGGACGGGTAATAATTTCAAGCCAGTTTATCTGGTGATGTAAGCGTGTCTCGCAAAGGACGTGTCTGAGTAGAATGTACCGATTTCGAGCGATTTTCCTTGAATGTGATCTGGACGGGTAATAATTTCAAGCTAGTTCACTAGTGATGTAAGCGTGTCTCGCGATGATCATGTTCTTGGAAAATCAATCAATTCAAAAGTGCGAGCTTCACCTGACATGTGCAAATTTATAAAACAATCATTCGAGCACATGTTGAGGGGGAGCATTTGAAAAATATAAAACTCTCAAGTGTTAGCAAAAATGTGTTTCAGAATTATGAACACTTTGAGAGATTTTTCAAAGATTTGGTTTGGCAATCGTGGATGTACACCAAAGACCGACCATATTAATTAATGTATGGAGTTATAAGGATGGTTAGGTTAAGCTCAAGTTCCCACGATCCCGCCAGAGCCGGAGGGATCTACCCAGGGACAATCCACTAGTTAGTGTAGAAGTCCTTAGGTATGATTAAAAAGGAGAAAAGTGGATAAGGGAAAAGTATCGACTGAGATGGAGCTAGTACTGGAACATACCCAACAAGGTGCTAGTTATGAAGTCTCGGTAAGCACTGAAGGGGTTGAAGAATGAAAAAGAATTGTAAAGATAAAGGGTGAAAAGAAAGAAGCCCTCCTTACAACTTAGGCAGAAACCGGGTCAATACATATGCTGTCAGAATCACTTAGTTGATTGCTGGCATTGAAGACAAAGTATCATGGACCCAGTGATACACTGCACAACCCTCCCTAGCCACTCAAGGTCCCTCAAAGGATTCTTGTTTCAATTGTCACGGAGTTCAATACATTTCTATCGTCTCTCTCACTCCGAGTTAGATGATATTGAAAAGGTGGCAGTTCTCTCCAGCCTCCGCTCACTAAATCAAAACGCACTATCGAGTCTAGAGCCACGAGATGCATCATAAGATCTCTTAGGGACACAAATTACTTCTACACTGGTTGTTCAACATTAAGGACACCAGTTGTAAACTTATGAGTCCTTCGCAGATCTTAGCAATCTGCCAGAACATTTATGAGAGAATTTACGAATGTAATTCTCAATGATTGAATGGAAATTCCTGCCAGGGTCAACATCAAGCAGCCCTGAAAGCAGGTCACTTCGGTAATTCTTTATGGATTACGTTTAGTGGTCACGGTGGTTTCTAACGGTCTACAGTCGTGGAGTGATCTTCAGCGACTCACCTAATCGTTGATGTGCTACGGTTCGATCTTAAAAAGCCCTCTGTGGGTTTTCGATTAGGAACAGTCTGGGTAAGGATTAGAGAAAGTCTTCACACTATGCTATTGATGATTTCAAAGTCCAAACCTGTAAGTACCGGTCGATTTGTTGCTAACTGTCGTATGCAGGAACTTCTGGCGATTGTAGCTGTGGAATGCTGTAGCTGGTTGCTGGTGTAGCTGGTTGCAGACAAGTTGCCAATCCTCTACCACATGCTCACACTACATCATCATCTTAATCAAAGAAGTCATGATCAACCTAAAGACCTTTAACACAGCTTCTGCAAACTCTGATGCTGAAGATCATGACACCAAATAGTGTGAGCATGTCGGCTCAAAGAATAACACATCACGTGGTGACATACTGCTGAAAGATGACTTGAAGACAAACGTTGGATGATGAACTCAAAGAATTCTCAAAGATCATCCAAGACAACCGATCAGTCATCAAAAGATTACTGCTGAATGCACAAAGTTTCAAGACGTTGAAGAATCGAAGACTACGAGCTATGAAGTCAAGATCAAAAGATCAAATGCTAGAATTCGAAATATTATTTCCGGGGTGACCTCCCTTAGGGGGAGATTGTTAGGAATATAAATATTCATATGAAGGTTCGGTCACCCCGAGTATCTATTTAGCATTTATGTAGCTCGTAGGCTTATTATTATTAGTATTATTAGTATTATTAGATTAGTCGTATCTATATTTGTGGAGTGGGTCGGGGCTTTCCCCACTGTCAGCTCACTCCACAGCCCACTAGGGGCACAATATGTAGTAAGTATAAATACCCCTGCCCTCACTAGGGAAGGGTTGGAACTCTTGTAACCTTCACACACTAATCTAATATTTCCAGGTTTTTCTCTCAACAAGGTTCCCTCTCTCTCTCTAGTTCTTCTCTCTAAAACTCTTACTATGGACTTGATCTTCCACAATCCAAGACCACCCGAATCCCATAATAATCAACGTATCTCGATCCTACAGAGATGCCATGTGGGACTCCATAAGACCCAGGGAAGACCTGATGGAGTCCACTTGAGAGCTGAATCCCTGAAGATTGGAGGAGGTCAGCGTGTGTACCAGCTCAGCCACCTGAGTAGATTGTTGCTGGTAGGTCTCTAAAGCCTAAAGAATTTTCCTGTTAAGATCAGGGTCATCTTTTACTGACTCTTGAATAGTTTCAACGCTCTTTTGTAAGTTGGTGAGAGTCTCGTTGAATATTTTAAGATTGTAATCAAGATTTGTCAGGGAGAAGGAGATAGATGACTTGTGCTCATTTACATCATCATGATAAGATTCCACTGATTCCTTCAGATCGATGTCATGAACAGCAGCTTCAATGTGATGGTCAAAAATTTCTTTAGTGAGCCCTTTGAAGAGAGTATTGTTGGCCTTTTGTAGGAATTTGACCAACTGCCTTTCAGTCAGAGGAAGAATGTTGTCATATTTCTTTAGTTCCTGAGGGCATGATGATTTAGAATCTGAAGAATGATCAGCCTGAGATTCAGATTCTTCACCATGTGGAGAAGACTGATGCGATTGCTCAGTTGGTTGTGCATCAATCTCCATGTCATCACCAGCCTCAAACATTTCCTCCTCACTCTCTTTCTTGAGCTCATCTTCAGAATCTTCAGAATCAAGAAGAGCCTGAATATCCCCTATAGACTCGAACTCCAAAAGATTAACCGGCTCCTCCTCATAAAAGGACTTGCCTTGGTTTTGGCCAGGTCCTGACCCCGCCATAATAACTGATTTGGTTTTATCAGCCTGGCTAGTCATAATAACTGATTTCTCAGCCTGACTTTTGGGGGCAGTTCCTGAGAGAATGGATCCGCCTAAGGTGGTTGTGGGTTCCGTATCAGCGGGTGGTTTATATCCCTCTGAGTCTTTGTCCCCCTGATCGCCTTCAACTACTGATGGGTGTTTTTCAGTAGTATCACTAGGCACTTTTTGTGATGGTTGGTGTTCCCCATTCCCATCAGGGTTGTACTGCCCTTTTGGGGATTTAGGGTCCTTGATTCCCTTGGGTCCTGACTGTGATTTGTCAGTACCTTCATCGGGATGTGATTGGGTGTGGGTCCCCTTCTCAGTTGAGTAGTGCTTCCCAACCGAGGATATAGGACCCTTTTCTCCCTCAGGCTCTTATTGTGATTTATCAGTGCCTTCATCGGGATGTGAATGGGTTGAGGTTCCTGACTACAATGACTTGTTTATGTCAATGGAATCATGAGGAAGAGGGGGTTTTCCCGAGGAAATTGAGGATGATTGCTTAGTGCCCTCCGTTGGCCTTTGTTTTGTCGTCAGGGGGTCTCTGTAGTGGGTGTCTCAGAGGTCTGGGCCACATTCAACCCCTTTTTAAGGTTGAGTTGGTTATGGGAATCAGTCTCAGTGGCGAGTGGTTTGGGTCTAACCACCTTACTTGTAACACCCCAACCCGGCAAGGGTAGAAGTATCACATTAATGGTTTCACATCAGATCAAAACATAGCTTGCATCAATTGTAATACAAAGTTACAAATGAAATACTGAATATACAAGGTTACAAATGAAAATTCCAATAACTACTAATTCGAAATACAATAACTTCTAGTCATCTCTACTCCAGAATAGCTATCAAGGTCTTCTAAGTCCAAGGTACTCTCCACTCATACCCAGCTTCCAAACTAAAACCTGTCGCGTGAAAAAGAAACGCGGCTGAGCTTAAAAAGCCCAGTGAACAGATACATAGAAACGAAAACGAAAGCAAAAGAAAACGAACAGATATAGTATAATGTATAAGGTATAGGCAAAGGTATGAAGTAAGAAAAGAAAAAAAAAGGGGTCAGTAATCCACCACGAGCCCACACAAATCACATCACATATCACAATCCTGTAGCAATCTAGAGGGGATACCTCTTAAGTAACCAGATAATATGAGGGGTGTCCTCATGTATCAAATTGGAGTGATCAGCTCCCATATTTTTTGAAAGACTTGGATTGCACCCATCATCAGTCACCACATATATCACATATCACATCACAAATACGTACCTAGGATGCATCCATGCGCCCCCCACACAAATCACATTGGCCATAATAATATAAAGCGCGCATATCACAATCACAATGGGGACGGTGTGGCAAATCACTCGACCACACGCGAGTCATGCCATTGGTGCATCAAAGACATGGCCATGTTACCTTCATGGCTAGGAAACACATTTGGCTCGGGTATCAAACTGAAGGGTCAAAGGTCAAAGGTTCAAATCAAAGCGAAGGTTCAAACAGTCTAAGTCGTCGAATCATAGTCGAAGTCCAAATATCACAGGTTCATAGCAAAGGGTTCATCATCGGAGGTTCATAATCAAATGGTTCATTTAAAGTAATCTTTATCAATGGATTTTCATAAAAATAACCTTTAATAACGGTTTTCACAAAAGCTTAGTCTTGAAAAGTAGTTTTCACAAAAGCTCAGTAAAATCTCAATTAAAGTAGTATCGCATCATTTATAAACATCATTTAAAAATAGTTTTCCTCACACATTTCAATGATAAAATCAAAAAGGTTTTCACATCTAATTACCAAAATCAAATGAACCCCCGAAGTATCAAATGATTCGAATACTAATATCACAAGGTAACGAACGAATATCAGATGGATCATTATAGAAGCTCAAAGGAAAAGGGTCATATCGAATATCAAAGTCAAATGAATCCAACAACGAACCAAAGTGTATAGGAACATAGCAATGGCTTAGGGAAATCCTAAACAAATCAAAATCAGAAGTCAAGAGAACGAAGGCACCTTACTGAGAAGGGCAGAATATTTGTACCTTATTAGCAGAACACAAGGATAGCAAATGACAAGGACCAAATTACTCCTTCCTCGAACCTAAGGGAGTAGAAGACAGAATGACAAGTGGTTTTTAGTTATCTTTCCATTTTAAGTAACTTTCTATTTTTAGTAACTTTCCAGATTTAGTAAGTTTCCATAATTAGCAGGTTTCCAGAATTCCATATTTAGCAAGATATTACTATTACAGATTAAGTTAAGTCCTTATTTTACAAAATTACAGAATGTCACATCAGAATTTTATATAGTACAAATCAGACCTCTCAGATTTCAGAAATTACACAATTGGTCCCTTAAGTTTACAAAACTTATAGATTAAATCATAATTTAGTAACAATTACATATTAAGCCCATAAATCCTCAAAATTACACATTACACCCTTAATAACATTATTTACTCAGAATGACTTCAAGTTTCCAGAATTTACACTTTTAGCCCCTCTCTTTTGATTAATTCCAATTCGAAATATACATTTATTTAATTTACCAAATAATCCTTCTAATTTCCAATTTAGCACAAGATACCCCTCATAAGATATTTTATACATTTTTCCCCAGATCTAGATCACCTTACCAATATATCCCATACGTTTGAAAAATTACAAAACACACCCTTAAGTTTTATTTATTTAATTCGGTGCACTTTTAAATTATACAAACTAAGCCCTAAATTTTCCCATCATTAAGTAATCATTGAAACAACCTTAAAAGCACATTAAATGACCAGATCATGTCCCAAAAACCCTAACCCTAATTATTTCGATTAGGTTCTTATTTTTTTTCTTTATTTTCTTTAAAATCCGGTTTCTGAAAAGCCATGATTTATTTAAGCTTCCAAAATTCGAACCAACATTTTTCTCAGGTTATATGATGCATAAGGAACTCATAAAAATTATATACAAAGATCATAAAAATCGTATAGCTTATTTTAGATTTTATATATGTTTTTGATACCTATAATTACCAATACATATTTAGGCCTCTATAATTCGTTCCATCATTTTTACCAGATCATATACTTCATATGAGGTCCAAATAAAATAAACATAACACCCAGAAAATTCGTATCACATATTTTAGAATTTATGTACGTTTTAACCATTAAAAATCATAACGACCCATTAACCTTGCATGATTCGATTTATACAATTTATATGAGTTATATATGATGTAAAGATCATAATAAAAATACCAGATCAGTTTTAGAACATGTGAATAAGGTGCACGAATTTTGTACCTATCGGATGAGAAATTCGACAAAGAAAAATGCCCCACGATCAAACCAGCGAATCCACAAGCCCAACCTTATTTTTCGTAGCCTCCTTGGATGAAGTTCAACACCAGAAAAATACTAGATACCCCCCCGAAAATCGTATGGATTGTGTGTGAATTTTTGTGTGTGTTTTTGTTTATTCGGCTAGGGTTAATAAGAAATAAATGGGAGTATCAATTTTAAAGGGGTATTTCCGTGAGTTTAGGGGGGGGGGAAGACCACATCACACGGCCAATTAGTTGGCAAGATCAAATCTTTCAATATTGTGATAGTTTCCATTTTAAATTTGTAATTATCTTTTATTTAATTGATTTTTCAAATATAAATAACTAAGTAGAATAATAATTTCGATATATACATATATTTTAAAGTGTCATAATAATTTTTTGGACATGTACAAATGTTAAATGGTTGTTTCAAAATTATTTTACTTCATATGCAGCTCATTACTAAAGTTTTGGAATTTATTTGATACTTTAAGTGCTTATTAATCAAATTTCAAGATTATAGGGGCAATTTGGTCTTTTTACATGATTTGAAATTTTGGGTATTACAACTTCTTCCCCTCTAAAAGAAAATTTTCTTCCTAAAAATTTGAAATCGCAAGGTTAGACGAAGTCGCAGCAAATCGTAAAAGATCATCACAACATTCTCATGCCCGAGGAGGTTCTTCCAAAAAGATCTCCAGACCAAAAGTTTTCTCATGACTCGAATCAAAATGAGGTGGGTTCAAGTTTCTCAGAAGGAGACTAAATAAGTTGATTGTGATCAAAAGGTCCATGCAACATAATATGGACGATAGGCGAATCTTCTAGGAAGCTCATATGGAATACGAACAAGAGTTCAAATCAAATTAACTGTTTCAACGGTAGAGAGCTCTACAAAGAGTTCAAGATTTACAACTGAGGTTAACAGATTGCAAAACGAGAGTCCAAAGTCATCCCGATACCTAACGAACAAAAACAGAGTATACGCAGAGGTAGAATGAACCTAAAGTCTCACTAATCACGGTTAATTCAACGGAGATCAAATTCTAAACTTCTTAGGTACACTCCAAGATATCCTATGCCCACAACAAGTGCACGTTATATGATGTAAGTATTATCACGTTGGCCAGATGTCATAATACTGGCATCATGTAAACATGCCCTCATGATGGTCATACTCTATCTCAAGTCGTAATCAAAACTCCTATCTTAATCCACCTAGTACTTCTACAGTCTCAGAGGTCAACAAAATCAAATGCCATCGTCAAGAGAGAAAACAAGACTATTCGCAAGAGTATCAAAATCCCAGATTACCTAGCAAAGTGAGGCACGCCGTCACAAGCATCATATCTTCCACAATTCGCCGAAATCTCTCAAAACAAAGCCATCACCGAACATACGAAAATGAACACGAACAGAAATGCTTCTAGGTAACTTAAATCATCAAAGGATCTTATTATTATATAACAAAACTTAAGTGAATCAACGGAAGTGGAAATTAATCATCAATAACTTCGGTCAAATCAATTCTTCCAAACATAAAGGGTCTGTTTCTAAAATCCGTTCATTCAACACATCCAATCTCCTCAAGTCCGGTTAATCTGTCTTCGTCTGTCCATCAATCGGGAAAGTGAAACCAAAATCGGGAACTTGTGTCTGGTTCGTCGAGCCTCCTGCAGTTCTTCTTGGAATATAATGGAGTAATGTGAATTTCTGGCACGCTCTTCAAATCCTTCATCATCCAGTCTGCTTCCGCTCTCAATTCATCTTGGTACAACCAAGATGAATAGGGAAGTTAGACTGTATGTCTTCATCAGCTCCAGGTTCGCTGTCTTGACTAGATTTTCTTCTTCTGCATCGTCCACACTTCTGCTTTGTAAGGGATGTCTTCACTCTTCAGGTAGCCGCCGTTGTTGTCAACTCCCGGTCAGGCAGGGGAAATAATTCTTCTGATATGTCTCTAGTTGTCCTAATGTATACAAAAAACCTTCTGTGCCGTAAGGGAGTATAACCGAGTCTCCTTCTAATTTATCCCAAAAATTGTTCCGCCCGAGGGTATGGAAGCTAATTTATATTTCAACTTTTCCAAAACTCTATTCTAAATCAAACTAAGTTGTTTCTCTCTGTTCACGAAATTTCTCAATGGTATCATAAGTTGCAAACATCTTCCAGAATTCTTCTGCAAAGTTCAAAAGGTTTCAGTTCTCCATTCTGTTATTGGTCTTGACCACATGGTGATAGTTTTCAAAACTTGCGGGATTTAAAAGAGATATCCTCGATTAAGAACATCGTTGTCTCTACAAATATCAATCTCTCAAAATGCACAAATGATCGATGAATTTCCTAGCAAAGTGCAAAGATGGTTTTCATGCTCTTCCTCGTCTCCGAACGTACTCTAAGTCATACAATGACCATTTGCCCAAGTACTCACGAGAAAACATCATTTATCAAATTCGCAAAACAGTCAGAGCTTTAGCTAATACTATTAGCGTCACAAACCGTCATAGCAGTCGTTTATGAATACTGAAGGCGATTCCAAGAATAAAATCAATTTATCAGAAGGAAAACTTCGCACTCTGAAATTAAACAAACACATAGTCGTTTCAGGGTGGAGGAAAATTGGCTCCTAACGGTGTTACGGTTTAGCTTCCTATAATTAATACATATCCCCTGTCACCATCCTTCTTTATCGCGAACGAAACTGAAACATGCCCAAAAGATACACTAAGCAAACTCACTTCCTGGTCTTCGGTTGCTGCTCTTCCCGGTTGCTCAATCAGCTGGTATGATCCCGGACACATCTTTGCTTGGTGACTAGACAATCTCTCGGGATTATGTCAAATCCTACTTCACACTCCAGTGGGAACCTTAGTGGTTCAACCAGGAATCATATTCAGAAAACTCAGGGTGCCAAATAACTCTCAAGATAAGGTTCATTCATTGGTGTACGAAATGGGTTCTAGGAAAACTTCATAACCGCGAAATTAACACACGAGTCTTCAGAGTAATAGTGCTAGCAGAGGGTTTAACAATCGGTAATCATGGTAGGGAATTCAAAATGGTTCCAAACGCCAAAGGTAAGACATAGGGGGATAGTTTTCAATATTTTGAATGCTCAATCGACCAATCCCTTCTCAGAATAAAATCGAAATTAACTATCCAAAGAAAGACCGATCAACCAAGCAAATCTTATCGTTCAAAATGAGAGGGAACATTTTCATACTCGTGGTTAACCACCACAAAACTTCTTATAGGGACAGAGATGGGTGAAACGAAATCAAATAGTGTCGGAAGATTCATAGATACTTATCAAAAGCAAGGGACAATAAGAGAATACATCAAGTACGTTATCGCCATGGAGATTCTCAGAATGACCGAAGAGGCATCAAAATGATTAACGAAAGGATCAGAGGTCAGAGTCAAAATCTGAGGATAAGGATCAATTAGTGTCAGGCAATTACTATGAAATTCTCAAAGCCTTCAAGATTTAATCAGGTTCAGATCTTTAGGTGGTACAAAGTATAAGCTTTCAAATTCCAAAGGTGATATCAACAGGATCTAACCAAAAGCAAGGCACGAATCAGAGTGATGCGGAAGCAATGATACTTAAACAAATGCCTTATAGTCTACCCATTCCTCACTGGTCAAAACTTACGTTCCTATAGGGAAATCTTAAAGCAAATTTTCAAAGGTTGTCCTACGAGCGCCTACAGGGAAAACTTAGTGGTCCTAACTTACACAGGCCAAGGGTAAATGTATTACGAATCGCAACCTGGCTCTGATACCATAAATTATAACACCCCAACCCGGCAAGGGTAGAAGTATCACATTAATGGTTTCACATCAGATCAAAACATAGCATGCATCAATTGTAATACAAAGTTACAAATGAAATACTGAATATACAAGGTTACAAATGAAAATTCCAATAACTACTAATTCGAAATACAATAACTTCTAGTCATCTCTACTCCAGAATAGCTATCAAGGTCTTCTAAGTCCAAGGTACTCTCCACTCATACCCAGCTTCCAAACTAAAACCTGCCGCGTGAAAAAGAAACGCGGCTGAACATAGAAACGAAAACGAAAGCAAAAGAAAACGAACATATATAGTATAATGTATAAGGTATAGGCAAAGGTATGAAGTAAGAAAAGAAACAAAAAGGGGTCAGTAATCCACCACGAGCCCACACAAATCACATCACATATCACAATCCTGTAGCAATCTAGAGGGGATACCTCTTAAGTAACCAGATAATATGAGGGGTGTCCTCATGTATCAAATTGGAGTGATCAGCTCCCACATTTTGTGAAAGACGTGGATTGCACCCATCATCAGTCACCACATATATCACATATCACATCACAAATACGTACCTAGGATGCATCCATGCGCCCCCCACACAAATCACATTGGCCATAATAATATAAAGTGCGAATATTACAATCAAAATGGGGACGGTGTGGCAAATCACTCGACCACACGTGAGTCATGCCATTGGTGCATCAAAGACATGGACATGTTACCTTCATGGCTAGGAAACACATTTGGCTCAGGTATCAAACTGAAGGGTCAAAGGTCAAAGGTTCAAGTCAAAGCGAAGGTTCAAACAGTCTAAGTCGTCGAATCATAGTCGAAGTCCAAATATCACAGGTTCATAGCAAAAGGTTCATCATCGGAGGTTCATAATCAAATGGTTCATTTAAAGTAATCTTTATCAATTGATTTTCATAAAAATAACCTTTAATAACGGTTTTCACAAAAGCTTAGTCTTGAAAAGTAGTTTTCACAAAAGCTCAGTAAAATCTCAATTAAAGTAGTATCGCATCATTTATAAACATCATTTAAAAATAGTTTTCCTCACACATTTCTATGATAAAATCAAAAAGGTTTTCACATCTAATTACCAAAATCAAATGAACCCCCGAAGTATCAAATGATTCGAATACTAATATCACAAGGTAACGAACGAATATCAGATGGATCATTATAGAAGCTCAAAGCAAAAGGGTCATATCGAATATCAAAGTCAAATGAATCCAACAACGAACCAAAGTGTATAGGAACATAGCAATGGCTTAGGGAAATCCTAAACAAATCAAAATCAGAAGTCAAGAGAACGAAGGCACCTTACTGAGAAGGGCAGAATATCTGTACCTTATTAGCAGAACACAAGGATAACAAATGACAAGGACCAAATTACTCCTTCCTCGAACCTAAGGGAGTAGAAGACAGAATGACAAGTGGTTTTTAGTTATCTTTCCATTTTAAGTAACTTTCTATTTTTAGTAACTTTCCAGATTTAGTAAGTTTCCATAATTAGCAGGTTTCCAGAATTCCATATTTAGCAAGATATTACTATTACAGATTAAGTTAAGTCCTTATTTTACAAAATTACAGAATGTCACATCAGAATTTTATATAGTACAAATCAGACCCCTCAGATTTCAGAAATTACACAATTGGTCCCTTAAGTTTACAAAACTTATAGATTAAATCATAATTTAGTAACAATTACATATTAAGCCCATAAATCCTCAAAATTACACATTACACCCTTAATAACATTATTTACTCAGAATGACTTCAAGTTTCCAGAATTTACACTTTTAGCTTCTCTATTTTGATTAATTCCAATTCGAAATATACATTTATTTAATTTACCAAATAATCCTTCTAATTACCAATTTAGCACAAGATACCCCGCATAAGATATTTTATACATTTTTTCCCAGATCTAGATCTCCTTACAAAAATATCCCATACGTTTGAAAAATTACAAAACACACCCTTAAGTTTTATTTATTTAATTCAGTGCACTTTTAAATTATACAAACTAAGCCCTAAATTTTCCCATCATTAAGTAATCATTGAAACAACCTTAAAAGCACATTAAATGACCAGATCATGTCCCAAAAACCCTAACCCTAATTATTTCGATTAGGTTCTTATTTTTTTTTTCTTTATTTTCTTTAAAATCCGGTTTCTGAAATAATTAGCCATGATTTATTTAAGCTTCCAAAATTCGAACCAACATTTTTCTCAGGTTATATGATGCATAAGGAACTCATAAAAATTATATACAAAGCCTAAAAAAATCGTATAGCTTATTTTAGATTTTATATACGTTTTTGATACCTATAATTACCAATACATATTTAGGCCTCTATAATTCGTTCCATCATTTTTCCCAGATCATATACTTTATATGAGGTCTAAATAAAATAAACATAACACCTAGAAAATATCGTATCACATATTTTAGAATTTACGTACGTTTTAACCATTAAAAATCATAACGACCCATTAACCTTGCATGATTCGATTTATACAATTTATATGAGTTATATATGATGTAAAGATCATAATAAAAATACTAGATCAGTTTTAGAACGTGTGAATAAGGTGCACGAATTTTGTACCTATCGGATGAGAAATTCGACAAAGAAAAATGCCCCACGATCAAACCAGCGAATCCACAAGCCCAAACTTATTTTTTGTAGCCTCCTTGGATGAAGATCAACACCAAAAAAATACTAGATACCCCCTGAGAATCGTATGGATTGTGTGTGAATTTTTGTGTATGTCTTTGTTTATTCGGCTAGGGTTAATAAGAAATAAATGGGAGTATCAATTTTAAAGGGGTATTTCCATGATTTTAGGGGGGGGGGGGAAGACCACATCACACGGCTAATTAATTGGCAAGATCAAATCTTTCAATATTGTGATAGTTTCCATTTTAAATTTGTAATTATCTTTTATTTAATTGATTTTTCAAATATAAATAACTAATTAGAATAATAATTTCGATATATACATATATTTTAAAGTGTCATAATAAATTTTTGGACATGTACAAATGTTAAATGGTTGTTTCAAAATTATTTTACTTTATATGCAGCTCATTACCAAAGGTTTGGAATTTATTTGATACTTTAAGTGCTTATTAATCAAATTTCAAGATTATAGGGGCAATTTGGTCTTTTAACATGATTTTAAATTTTGGGTATTACATTACTGGACTGACCCTTCTTTGTCTTCTTCACCTTGTTTGTAGGTAAAGGTAGTGGAGAAACAGCGTTCTCCCCCTGAATAACCACCAGCATGTAGTTAGTCAGGGCAATGGGCTGTAACTCAATGATGCCACTTGTGAAATTGGTCTTATGTAAGACGCCAGGTTTCATACCTTGGACGTCAGGCCTCACATAGTCAGAACCAAGAAGGTCCTGAAGCACACAAGAAATAAACCTAGGATAAGCCAAGTGTTTTTGCCTAGATTTTCCTAGGAGCTTAGCAACAAGGTCACGGAAGATTATACCTCCGATATCTATCTTTCTACCCTCCAAGAGACTGAACAACATCAATTTTTGTGATGAGTTCAATTGCTCGGTGGAGGATTTATTCCCCGAAGGACCTGAATGACGAATGTCATCAGGATCCTCCAGACTGGTGGAACCAGGTTTTGACGATTGGAGCCTTCTCCAATAAGGCTCCAGCGGACAACTCAGGACGGTTAGCATCATGAGGTCCCAAGAAGATCAACTCTCCTTTAACCTCTTGGTCAGTCGGATTGGGCTCAAAAGCCTCAGCAAAATCAAGACCAGTGGCCTTGATGAAGTCGTTGTAATCCAGGGAGAGGGTCCTTCTCCCATTCATCACTGTGAAAGTGATGATGGATTCTTTGGTGGCTTTTGGGCTAGTAGCCACAACAGTACACCAGAATTCCATCAAGTAGTCATGGTTGATGACTGAGGGGGTCTTGGTAAATGCTTTTGCAAGAAAACAGTTTTGAAGATATTTCATTACATTCTTGTAAGCATGGAACTTTTGTGGATAGGAAAAGTTTCCTACCACATTGTTCTTTGTGAGGTCTACACCCTCCAATGTGAATTCCACATTAGGGGCGTATGTCACAGCTTTAGAGGAAGCCATATTTGTTGGTAAGTCTGGGTAACAAAGATGGTTGGGATTTCTTAAAGCTAAGAACACACATACTATTAGTTTTGAGAGAAAATGGGCAGAATTTTGCTTAAGATTTCTAATAGACGTGTGTGTTGTTATTTTGGTTGGGGTATTTATAGAGAAGTGAAGTGGAGGGTATTTTAGGCATTAAGCGGATTTTATTTATTCAATAAGAATTTTTGGAAACTGTTTTGAATAAAATGTTTTGGGATCCGCATTTAATGCCACCACTCCACTTTTCCCTAGTTTGGTGCAACAGTCAAGGTGAACAGTTGAGCAGTTCTGCAAAAGTGTAATTTGCAGAGATGAGTTATCACATATCTGTAATGTGATTGGAGAGGCATTTAATGCCAAGTGGGAATGTGGGGGCCCAGAGGTGGAAGCCAGAAAGGCAAAAGAACAAATATTCTTATATTAAATAAGAATTCAGTTACCAACCTCGGACATTTACTAACTAGATACTTAGAGCATTTAAGTTAGTATTTAATGTCTCATGAGGACCCTGAATGACTTTTCATTCAGTGAACCTGATTGTCAGGACTTGGGTTTAGTCACTGATGGTTCTAGTGTTCAGGAATTTGGGTCTAATTCCTGAGGTTCAAGGGTTCAGGAACTTGGGTTTAGTTCCTGAGGACCAAGAATTCAGGAACTTGGGTTTAATTCCTGAGGGTTAAGGGTTCAGGAACTTGGGTTTAGTTCCTGAAGTTCAGTGACCTTACTCACTGAAGAACACATTTAGTCAGGGACTTGGGTTATCAGAATTTACACATATTTGGATGGAGTCAATCAGTGGACTGATTCTCAATATCCAACATTCCTAGTTCAACTTTCAGTCTGGTGAAAGTTGGTTCATCCAATGGCTTGGTGAATATATCAGCTAGCTGATATTCAGTAGGAATGAAGTGTAATTCTATGTCACCATTCATGACATGGTCCCTGATGAAGTGATATCTAATATCAATGTGTTTTGTTCTTTGATGAAGAACTGGGTTATTTGAGGTGGCAATTGCACTTGTGTTATCACAAAAGATGAGAACCATCTTGTACTGAATTCCATAGTCACTGAGTTGACTTTTCATCAAGAGTACATTTGCACAACAACTTGCTGCTGCAACATATTCAGCTTCAGCTGAGGACATGGCAACTGATTGTTGCTTCTTAGCACTCCAACAGACTAGTTTTCCACCAAGAATTTGGCAGGAGCCTGAGGTGCTTTTCCTGTCCATATTGCATCCAGCATAGTCAGAATCTGAGTATCCTTTAAGATCAAGACCTGAACATTTTGGATAATATAATCCAAGGTTTGGAGTACCTTTCAGGTACCTGAATATCCTTTTCACAGCAGTGATATGAGTTTCTCTTGGGTCAGATTGATATCTGGCACATAAGCAGACTAAGAATTGGATATCAGGCCTTGATGCAAGTAAATACATCAGTGATCCTATCATTCCTCTAAAAAGAGTTTGATTCACTGGTTTTCCAGCAAGATTAGGACCAAAGTTGTTTGGGGGTACCATGGGAGTCTTGACTGAGGCACAGTCACTGAGCTCATACTTCTTCAGTAGGCTTCTGACATACTTCTCTTGACTGATAGAGGTTCCTTTATCAGTCTGCTTGATTTGTAGACCAAGGAAGTAAGTCAGTTCTCCCATCATGCTCATTTCAAATTTCTTTGCCATTAGTTTTTCAACTGTTTGCAAAGTTTATAATTTGTTGAGCCAAAGATGATGTCATCAACATACACTTGTACAAGTATGACATCATTATTTGTCTTGTAGATAAACAATGTGTTGTCTATCTTGCCTCTGACAAATTTGTTTTGGATTAGGAAGGCTGAAAGAGTCTCATACCATGCCCTGGGAGCTTGTTTCAGTCCATAAAGGGCTTTGTTAAGCTTGCAGACATGGTCAGGAAACTCATGGCTTTCAAATCCAGGAGGTTGCTGAACATTAACTTCTTCTTTCAGTGAGCCATTTAAGAATGCACTTTTAACATCCATTTGGTACACTTTGAATTTCATGTATGTAGCAAAAGCAAGGAAGATCCTGATGGCTTACATCCTTGCTACCGGTGCAAATGCTTCTTCATAGTCAATGCCTTCTTGTTGATTATAGCCTTTGGCTACAAGTCTGGCTTTGTTTTTAATGACTATGCCATTTTCATAAGGTTTGTTTTAAAATACCCATTTCATGCCAATGACTTAAACATCTTCAGGACATTTTACCAAGGTCATTATCTTGTTTCTGTTAAATTGTTCCAGTTCAGCATTCATGGGTTGAACCCAACTTGGATGTTTTAGTGCTTCCTTAACACTTTTGGGTTCAATTGTGGAAATCAAGTCCACAAATAGGCATTCATTGGCTGAGGCTGCTCTCAGTTCAGCAGCCATGCTTCTTGTGAGCATGCCTTCAGTAGGCTCACCAATTATATTGACAAGTTCTATATCCTGAGACCTGGTCCAACTATCCTAAGGTCTTGGAAACTGATTAGAACTTGTAGAGGCCTGATGGGTAGGATCAGGATTAGACACATGATGTTCTTCAGCATCTTGAGTGTCTGAGTAGGTTGACTCATCACTGTGATTGTTTAGTACCTGAGCACTTTGTACTGACTGAATGAATTCATCAGTACTTTGTGCTTCAATAAACTCAGTGATGGTTGGGTAAGGAAGATTGTGGGGAATGATGTAGTAGGAGATGTCAGCATTTGCATGGTACTGAGTGGAAGGACCATTATCAGTATGATGTTCATCAGGAGGGTATCTTGATGATTCATCAATGCCTATCTCTTCCACTGAGTTGTTAGAGACACTGATTGCATCAGTGCTCTCATCAAAGGTAACATGAAATGTTTCCTCAGTATGTTGTCTCCTAGTGTTGAACACCCTGAAGGCCTTTGAGACAAGGGAGTATCCTAGGAAGTATCCATCATCAGCTTTGGCATCAAATTTTCCTAAGGGATCCTTGTTATTATGAATAAACACAGGGCACCCAAAGACATGAAAGTAGCAGATGTCAGGGATTCTTCCCTTGAATAACTCATAAGGAGTTTTGCTATGTCTCTTGACAATGATGGATCTGTTTTGTGTGTAACAGGCAGTCTTTACTGCTTCAGTCCAAAAGTGTTTGGAAAGGACTGATCCATTTAGCATTGTCCTAGCTGCTTCAATGAGTGTTCTATTTTTCCTTTCAGCCACCCCATTTTGTTCAGGTGTGTAAGGTGAGGAAATTTTTTGGGAAATACCTTTATCATCACAGAAACATTCAAGTTCATAATTTTTGAACTCTGTTCCATTGTCAGTCCTAATCTGTTTCACTTTGATGTCATTTTGATTTTCAATGTTCCTGACAAAGGACATAATTGTTTCAGCTGCCTAACTCTTTTTTATCAGAAAGTATACCCAAGTGTATCTTTAGTATTCATCCACAATGACCAGAGTATACTTCTCATGGTTAATGGATCTAGGACTAATTGGTCCAAATAGATCCATATGGAGAAGATGTAGGCAGTTCCTGATGGAAAAGTTGGTTTTGGTTTTAAAGGATGCTCTGTGATGTTTATCTTTTTCACAAGCTGAGCATGGTTTATCCTTTGAAAACACAAGAGATGGTAAGCCAAGGACCTTGTTTTGTTTTACAAGGTTGTTTATGTTTTTGAAGTTCAGGTGGGAGAGTCTCTTATGCCAAAGCCAGTTGAGTGTATCAGTGGCCTTGGTAAAGAGACAAGTTCCATTCTGAGTCAGACTGGACATGTCTAACACATAAACATCATGTCTTCTTGGTGCAATAAGGACAACTTCCTTATTAGCATTGAAGATGATTCCTTTTTTATCATCAAACTGAACTATGTATTTAGCATCACATAGTTGATTGACACTTATCAAATTGTATTTAAGACCATTTACATAAGCTATCCTAGTAAAGACTATACCATTGCAGTTTACTGAACCATAACCTTCAGTGAGACATGATGAGTTATCAGCAAATATCACTTTGGGTCCTGATTCATCCACATACTTGTGCAGATACTCCTTCACACCAGTCATGCTCGTTGAACATCCACTATCTAGATGCCAAACAGGATCCCTGGCATGTTTCTGCACAAATAGTAAACTAGGTTAGTTCTTTCTTGGACTCCACTTCTTGGAGGACTTAGCTTTGGGGGTCTTTTTAATATTTACAATTGATTTATAGTCAGTGGTGTGGTTGACTAAGCTACCAAAAATTATGCATTTGATTGCAGATGTAGACTCAGTAGACTGAGAGGCTGACGTTGTCATACCTCTTCTGGCCTGAATGGCCTTATCACCTCCTGAGGTGTCATGAGTGGAACTTCCACTATTTTCACAACAATTGTCAATTTGACAATCCTTAGGATGGTGATCATTGAACCCACAGTAAGGGCAAGGTGCAAAAGGTTTTGCCTTTTGTTTCTGTTTCTGTTTAGAATCAGAAGGGTAGTTTAAAGACTGAGCTTTAAGGCTTGCCATCTTTGATGTGACTGAGTGTGTTTTATGATCAGAGGTCCTGTGATCATCTTTTTTGCAAATCATGCAATAAAGAATTCTATAGCAATCATCAGTGATATGATTGGTATAGTTACATAGTTCACATCTTTTCAGGGGTTTTAAGGGTTTGGGTTTGGTCTTTGAGGAAGCTGGTTTTTGCTCCTTCTTGGATTGAGAAAGTTTCTCAGAAGATTCAATCTTCTCACCTAGCTTCCTGACCATTTCAGCCAACTGATCAAATTTTGAGTCAGGGCTTTGGGTAATTACTTCAGAAGGGACTGAAGAAGATGAGTCATCAGTATTTACTGAGACTTCAAATGTTGGTCTTTTCAAGATTGTTTTTCCCAATCCTGACCTCTCCTTTGGAGAGTGTTGAGAGTAGACCATTGGTGGGAGGCCTAAGTTGGGTGTAGCACCCTGAAGGGTATTCAGTGGTGTGAGTGGTGGATATGATTCTGATTCAGACTCATTCACTGACTCAGTATTACTGATTTGTTCAGTGAGTTCAAGCTTACTGAGTTGTTCAGTAAGTCCAAGCATATTTTTCAAAGCCTGACTTTCAGGAAGCAAGATCTTTCCAGTCTCAAAGTTTGGTAACTTACTGACTGGGTTGTCCCTGACAATCTAGTCATTTGACTTGGGAAGCATTTCTTGCTCAAATGATATGCCAGCTGTAACAAAGGTCAGTTCACTGGGACTTACATAGGGGTTAACCATGTGATGGTCAATTCCTATTGTTCTCCTAGGGATTAAACCCACAGTATCAAAGACCTTGGAGTTCTTTTTGGTCCATCCTTGGATGACAGCTTTTTCTTTGTTAAGTTCAGTTTGTAGGGCTTGGTTTTGTTTCAAAATTTCAGTGTTCTGAATTTGTAGAGTTATTGTTTCTAATTTAGCTTGCTTCAGTACAAGCAATTCATCACTACATTTATTCAATTCTGACACTATGTTGTTATATTTTGAAAACATGTTAAGCCTTTGTTCCTCAACAAATTTAAGATCTACACAAATATAACTCATGTAAGACTGCCAATTAGAATCATCATCCATAGAAAGTAAAGTGTTTACCTTCTTCATGGTGATGTTTACCCACTCTCCATTCCTTGCATGGCTTTTCCCAACAGCTACTTGATCCCCTTCAGAGAGTGTCATCGATGCACTCACTCTATTTTCCTCATCTGAGGATACCTCTTCTTCATCCCAATCATAAGCTTCAGCTACTAAAACCTTATTCTTTGCCAGAACAGGTTTGGATGTTTGAGCAGCCTGAGACATAGAGGGATTAGTTTCAAGAATTGCAAGTTTAGCCTTGGCTTTCCTATATTTTGCTTCAAAGTCTTTTTGACCCTTGTTTTGAAATTTTTGGGTCGACTGAAACATTCTAGGTTGAAACTTGCTAGTTCATGAGGAACTATTTCCTGAAAATTTGTAAGAGGGTTCTGAGGTGGTTTTAGAATAACAGTCCCTAGCAAAATGACCCTTTTTACCATAATTAAAGCATTCAGTGATTTCATTTGCTTTTCCTTTTGAAAAGTTGGACTGGTTTCTTTTGATGAAATATTTTGAACTAGCAAGGAGTGTCCTCTCTTGGAATTCCAAGTTTAGATCTTTTAGGTACTCATCACTAGTCCTTTCATCAATTTCATCCTCAGAATCCTCTTGAAAGTCCTAAACAACACCATTAGTATAAAAAGCAGTTGATATGGGTGTGGAGGTCAAGGCCTTTTTTGACTCAAGAGCTTTTGAGTCATGGTATATCCTTGAGATTAAGTTGTCTTCATAGACAAACTTCCCATATATCTCAGGGAGCTCAAGGGTCTGAATGTGATTAGCATTCCTCAGGCCTTGTGAGAAGTTTAGCCACTTCTCAGGGAGACTGTTGACAAAGCCAACATTTGCCTCATGCTTAGACAAAACTACACCATCATTTGATAGTTCGTTTATCAAGGTCTTGTATCTGGTATAAGTCTGAGAGAGACTTTCAGTGTCTTTTGCCCTGAAAGTATTATACTCAAGTTTCAGGTCCATGACCCTGTTTTCTTTGGTATCTGAGGGACCCTCAAAGCTATTGACCAAGTCATTCCAAGTTTTCTTGGCTGTTGAACAGTTGATGACTGATTCCATTATATCGTCAGGAAGACATGATATAATGATGCTTTTCAGGCGTTGGTCTTGATTGACCACCCTCCTCTCATCAATGGTCTATTGAGCCTCAGGCTTGTTTAGCCCTTCAGCAGTCTTTGGAACATAAGGACCATCTTTGACATAAGTGATGTAGTATGGTTCCATACCAGTCAAGTAGCAAAGCATTCGCTTTTTCCACTTGCTAAATTTACCAGCTTCAAGTCGTGGGGCAACAGCTGAAAAGCTTTCACCCTTTTTGTCGACTAGCTGGGGCACATTTGCATCAGTCATAGTAGGATCTTGGTTTTAAAAACCCTGAGCACTCTTGGTTAATTTTGAAAGATTTTATAAACCAGAGGCTCTGATACCACCTGTTGTTCCCTTAACACGCTTAGCGTTAACTAGAAAGTTAATCTATTTGTGCTTATGACTAATACAATATAATGATTCTTTCTATCAGTTAATGAAATGTAAATGTAAAAACACAAAGTATTTTTCAATGTTTAAATTCTTATTAGAAATGAATCAAAGAATTTATTACCTAAGTGTTTTGCGGAACAAACACTTGGGATTGAATAGATAAGGTATAGTTTCTCCTATCTAAACTCAAGCTATGCTTCAGTGGTAACAATTCGACCCACTGAGCTATCTCAGGGATACGTTACTCTTTGTAGGAGAGAAATTGTTTTGCAAAAGTCTAAGGCTTTCAATTTACAAAACACACACAACTTCTCTCCTTTTGAACCTATTTATACACAAGTATAAAAGAGTAAAAGTGATTAAAATACTACAACTTGTTGAAGCAAGCGTGTCTGACAATTACAACAGTAATTGTCATTTCCAATAACCAATGGGAATGGACTATAAAGTCTTTAGGAGTGGTTGGTCTGACACTCTACGACTTTTAGCCGTCTTAGGGAAAGTTTCTTCCTAACAAGATAAGATTTGATCTTATCTTAAACTCTTCCCAGATCTTCCCGACTTTTTTTCAGGCGTTGAGTTCTTCAGTCTTCAATCACTTAATGTTGTTGAGGAGAATGGGGTTCAGTGAGTTCTTTTCCAACACTCACTGAACCATCATCTTCTTCTTTGGCTTAAGTCCTACTCAGGGAGTACCGCCTTCCTGAGTAGTGAATCCTTCTTCTTGAATTCGGCTTAAGCAACCTGAAGATGACTCATTGAGTGACTTGAATGGTTCTCGGTTTAATTTACACTTAGTTAATTTGTGTCCAAATCTTGTTTTAAGTATTCTTGGGTACTGATGGAACCAACACATATTCAATAAACTAATATAATTAGGCTATGAAGAAAAAGAAAAAAAAAACTAAATAACCAAGTGGGTTTCGAACCCGCAACCTCTAGGTCGTGACCATCAAAAACAAACACATATGCAGTTTTATTAATTTCTGTGAACCAAAACCAAAGTGAGCACCCTACTGGGTGTTTAGTGTAACCAGACACAACAATAAATAAACAACAACGACACCCCTTCGGGGCTGTTGTGCGCCGAGCAAATCAAACACCACCGTTGGTGGTTTTCTCTTTAAACCGAGACAACAAACCACCCTCTTTGGGTTGTTGTTGTGAACCGAGCATAAACAAACACCAAACGCATCCTTACGGGGCAGTGGTGTGGACAAAGTACAACAAACAAACGCACCCTTCGGTGTGGGTTGTGGCACGCAAATAAACACCCTCTTGGTTGTCCTGCTTTCACCGACAGCAACAAACACCCCTCGTGGGTCGTGGTTTCCAATCGAGACCCATGAATCAAAACAATTAATTCATAAGCTCAAATACACTTAAATAAATAAAACCAAGTAAGCTATAATAAGCAGTTAATAAGCAATTCAAGATTAACTCATGGCCAACTCGTGACCCAAATGGGTCAACTGACCCGAAACCATATGGGTTTTATACCCAACTCAAGTACAAACCGAATCAAACAAAATCCCTTCTTGAATCCATTTTTTCAAATGAATCGTTTGTTAAAACATCTTTATTATTGTTCTAACTCCACGAAAATATTTATAAATCGGTTTAAACAAAAGATTAACAAAAGTAGATGGGTGTTTCGACATACCCATAGATCGAGAGAGATTGAGAGATACAAGGTGAAGATGGTGGTGGTGGTGCGGCTGTAGTGGTGATTACTCGAACCAAGTGATAGCCTATCATCACCATCTAAACCCATAGCCACTCACCCTTGATTTTCTCCTTGATGGTGATGGTTGTGGCGGTGTGAGGTGATGCCGGTGGTTGTGACAAGTGGTGCAAGAGTTCTATAGCAATCATCAGGAGTGAGAGAAATGGGAATGGGAATATTTGAGAGAGAAGAAGATAAGATATGATCTTATCTGTCTTGGTGTGGGTGAGGCAGTGGTGTATATATATATATATATATAAAAGATAAATATTAATGATATAGAGTGTATTTGGTGCACCTCATGTCCCGTTGAGCTAGAGTGTAAACGCGGTACTTTGGTTGGGTAAATGCGAAAAATATATTTTTGGAGACGTTTTTATAAAGATAATATATAAACGAAACTATTGATTTTGAATAATGACTATCGAATGTAAACCATTATTATTGTGGTATCGGTACGCAGGAAACGCAATATACCCTGTTGTTAAATAGATAAAGGTAAACGTAAACGTTCAGAGAGTAATAATTCGAATCAGAGCGAATTATTTAACTTGGGAAGTTACCGGTTAACTACCGATTACAATATTTGCTTTTACGTTACAGTAAAAGTCAAATAGTATAAAAAAAATCAAGGTCAAAGGGTAAAATAGTCATTTTTCCGTGTGAAAATTTATGGGTTATTACAGTATCCACCCCTCAAGTGGAAATTCGTCTCGAAGTTCAGTGGGTGTTATCTGCTGACAGTGTGTGTTCGAGAAAAGATGGAAGTACTTGCGACGCATCTGGTCTTCCCGTTCCCACGTGAATTCGAGTTCTTACTGAAAGTTCTAACGAATTTTGGACAATAGGAATGCGACTTTACTTAAGTCATTTGACCTTACGGTCTATGATCTTGATAGGTTCTTTGATAAAGTTCGGACATTCGTCAATCTGGATCTCTTCCAGAGGAATAGTGAGTGTCCAATCAAAAAGATACTTTTTCATATTGCATACATGAAAGATGTAGTGTACACCACTAAGTTCTGGTAGTAGCTCAAGTTTGTGAGCTACCGAACCATTCTTAGTCAGGATCTTGTATTGTCTGCTGTTAAGGTGTCTGGGAAAAGGTGTGGGTATTTGTGGTGAATTCTAATCTCACGTTTCCAGGTGAAATCAAGATTTTTTTTTTAAAGTTTTGATGGGTGAGCAAGAATGCTCTTATTAATATTAGGACTCAACTAAAGGGCCTAATATTGCAGGGCCAATTGGAGGACCATATATTGCAAGGCCAGCTGAAAACTCTAGAGAACCAAATGTTGTGGCGCTTCCTCGAGTGATTGTTGTGCCATGAGTTAGAGGTTGTTCTCACAAGGATTTCAGGAGTTGCAAAATCAGCAATTTCAAAAGCACGAAAGGAGCGATTGGTTTGGCTAATTAGTTTGAGAGTATAGAGTTAGTATTTCCAAATCAGAAACTGTGCTGAAGACTGCAAGGTCAAATATGCCACAAGCATACTTTTGGAGGATGCTTTGTCATGGTGGAATATTGTTGCACAATCTATTGGTACTGAGAATGCTTACAAGATTGCTTGGACTAAGTTGAAGAAGTTAGTGATCAAGAAGTACTTTGAAATTAGGTGCAAGAAATGGTGGTGAAGTTTTCTTGCTGTCAGCTATGTTGATCTCATAACTTATATTCTTCGCTTTAAGAGTTGGCAGTAGTGTGCCCAATGATGGTCTCAACCAAATGAGAAGTCATGGGAAAAGTTTATCTGAGAACTTCCACTCAGTATTCAATAGAACGTAACTTCGTTTGATCACTCACACTAGATGAAACCATTCAGATGTCTCGTAACCTAGTGGATCATGTTGTACGAGCTCAGTCTGCTCAAGAATTCAATAACGGCAAAAATAACAACAGTCTCAACAATAACAAATGGTGTGGTGATGTGGAGAGTGAGGAAGTTTTGAGAAACAATGTCTCTAAAATAAAGGTCAACAAATGGAAGGAACTCGTGGGAGAGCTTATGTGTAGGTGTCCATGCACCTAAGTAAAGTAGGTATTTACGTATCCAAGCATAGTAGGTGGAATATCGAAATCAGTTTGTCAGTTCAAGATTGAACCAAAATCCGTTAGCTCAAGAGTGTAACAAGTCTGTTAACTCAATAAATAGCTCATGATTGTAAGGATTTGTAATTACAAAAGTGATAACTTAAGAATGAACTAAGGTAGTTCAAATGAGGTCTTAAGATTTTTTTTGAGTAATAGAATACTGGAGATTCTCAAGTTCGAGTTCATACTCATGTCATATCGGATACAAATAAGCCCACTTATTTATAATTCATTATTTACATAGAGAGGCGTCCCAAACAATGTAAATAAAGAAATATAAACTTATGGTTCGGTGATTCACAATTTCTTTATTTAAATAAAAAGGCGTCACAATCCCTTTAAATAAAGACATTGTAAATCATCCTACTTAAGAATTTTTGACCAAACACTCATACGCGTGGAAAAGAAAAAATAGTCCACACTAGGCTATAATCATAGACTTTTAACAATGAAAGTTTCGGAAGAGAACTTGATGAATGTAGAGAAGGTTGCTGAACTTCATCTTTTGTAGATAATGAATCTGTTTGTTCCTTAGCAATTCTATACCTTGTATTTTTAGCAGGGAAATCGATAGACTGTGACAGATTTTAGGTAAAACAATATTACGTAAGGTCGTGAAAAGTTTAGAGATCATTGTAATCCGTTACGATGTCTTGGGAAAGTTTCCTAGACCGCAAAAGTGTATGAGTCGGTACATGATTGGGGAAGTATGGTTGTGCCATAATGCCCTAGAACAGGCATACGTAGATGTATTTAGTTCTTTGTTTATATAAAGTGATCGAAAGTATGTCGAGTGTGTATATATCAATATACTAATATGTTTGTGTAGCATAAACTACCAAAAGTCACATAATCGTCTGGAGGATGGAAGACACGGAGAGCGAAAGGCTATAAAACGTTTTGTATGTAAAAGTGGTTATAGTTCAGGTCTCAATTAGACCCGTTTCTCAATAACTATTGCTCTGATACCAATCTGTAACACCCCTAATTTCGTGATACGTAGCGAAATTCAAACTGGGTGTTACCACATGGCACAACAGTTATAATAATAGAAAACGATCTCTAATTGAGTCATTTTAAAAGGATTTTCATTTGAATATCAGAGTTTACAAAATGAGGTCCCAGTGGTTTCAAGGTTTACAAAATAAGTTTTCGAATGATAATAAAATTTATAGCCTTCTTGATGTATCCGTGCTCCTCCGTGCCATCCTCGTTCATTATGGACCTGAGATAAACATGCTAAAATTGTCAACACAAATGTTGGTGAGTTCATAGAGTTTATAAGTAAAACAGTTGATTCCAATAGTTTCAAATTTGGGTGATAATTGTAGTATATACAAATATTGATAAAATAAGTTGTGGGTTACGTTGTTATACACCCATAGTTCGTTCGTTTGCCCTAACCAGGTCAACACAAAAGTAGTTCGTTTGTTTACCCTAACCGGGTCAAAGGTTGAGTGAATCCATAGGGTTTGTATGCAAATCAGTTGAACGAAAGTTTCAAGTTTGATAATTGTATAAGAATACAATTATAGTAAAATACATCAAACGTTAACATGTGTGATACCATAGAAATGATATAAATAAAATACACCATAAAATGGTGTAAGTATGAGGCCCTCGTGTAGGAGATTTCCATCTTCCTATTGTTTACTCAAATAAAGTGCATTTGGTCACCATTCCGGCTAACTCAAATGAGGTGTCAACTGCCAATAGATCTATTCACTAAATTCGCGTTCATTCGCAAGTGATTAATGGTTCATGATATGAGGGAATTTTGGCAATATTGGTAACTTAGGCAATATCAATCAGGTATAGCATACAGAAAAATACTTGTGTTCATGTTTTTAGCATGTATCTCCCTATGAGATAGAAAAATGCATAGAGGTGTGTATATGAACTCACGGTAATTCGTAAAAGTTTAAACTTCTTGTGTAAGTAAAAGCAAGTATTATGTTTCAATAAACGAATAGAGTGTGTCATTAACTGAGTACAATGTTTAAGGTAAACGAGTAAAGTTCATAAGTAAAACGAGCATGATTCTCCCCCAAAGAGTTCAAAATAAGTAAAAGAGGGGCTATGACTCACCTTGAAATGTAGTGACGTGAGTAACTCAAAGACGCCAAGGAGTATGGCATAATAGTATAAAGAAGTATAGCTCAACGATACAGAATCAGCATAACCTAATGAATATAAGCTTGTCTCAAAATATGACACGCGGAAAGTAATCGATGCGTATGAGTTTCAAAAGACAGAGCATTTTAGTTTTCGTGGAATATTTGTATCAATGTTTGTAAAAAGTTTAGTATTTCATTCGTGTGGTGGTATGAAGTCATAGACTCAGACAAAACGCACGCCAAAGCATAAAACATATAGCATAAGTATAAAAGAAAAATAAACAGGTAAGAATCAGATAAGCAGATAAGTAAATGATGAGTTGATGGTTAAGTCTTGGGCCTTTACCCGGTATCCCCAAATAGTGTATGTTTTATAATGAAAACATGAGTTTCAAAACTATACTTTCGTTTAATTATCAGATTTTATAATAAGTCCAAGTCCGTATGTCCAATATATGTATATATATGGTCCGATAGTCCAAAATATGTCAACTTGTCCAAACGTCCAATATTAATTATCAAGTCCCACAGTCAAACATGTTTAAATATATATAGTCCGTTAATCCTTGTATACTTAGTCCAACAACTTTTATAAGTTAGTCCATTAATAAATCTTGGCCCATTGAGGTTTATAATAGTTTGGCTCAATAGATAAAAATAGATTTAGCCCGAAGTTCAAGCCCAACATGATGAAACTAAAATAAATTATAAGCACAAGTATAGGCTGATAAGCACTTACAAAAATAATCAGTTACCAAACTAAGCTTATACAAGCCGACGTTAAATAGGCCAACACTTAATAAGCCAAAACCCATAATAAGCTTAACCAAAATAAGCTAGAAAACAAGCTTATCCAAAATCCACTAATGTGTCACCAAAATAAGCATAAGCCACAAAAGTCATATAAGCCGACACTTAAGCTCAAATCAAACAACCCTTGATAGTTTCTATTGTATATAAAGACTAAGCAAACCCAAATCTCATATTTAATAAACTTATATAATTAGGCTACGAAGAAAAAGAAAAAAAAACTAAATAACCAAGTGGGTTTCGAACCCACGACCTCTAGGTCGTGACCAACAAAAACAAACACATATGCAGTTTTCTTAATTTCTGTGAACCAAAACCAAAGTGAGCACCCTACTGGGTGTTTAGTGTAGCCAGACACAACAATAAATAAACAACAACGACACCCCTTCGGGGCTGTCATGCACCGAGCCAATCAAACACCACCGTTGGTGGTTTTCTCTTTAAACTGAGACAACAAACCACCCTCTTTGGGTTGTTGCTGTGAACCGAGCAAAAACAAACACCAAACGCACCCTTACGGGGCAGTGGTGTGGACCAAGTACAACAACCAAACACACCCTTCGGTGTGGGTTGTGGCACGCAAATAAACACCCTTTTGGGTCTCCTGCTTTCACCGAGAGCAACAAACACCCCTCGTGGGTCGTGGTTTCCAATAGAGACCCATGAATCAAAACAATTAAGTCATAAGCTCAAATACACTTAAATAAATAAAACCAAGTAAGCTATAATAAGCAGTTAATAAGCAATTCAAGACTAAACTCATGTCCAACTCGTGACCCAAATGGGTCAACTGACCCTAAACCACATGGGTTTTATACCCAACTCGAGTACATACCGAATCAAACAAAACTCCTTCTTGAATCCATTTTTCCACACGAATCATTTATTAAAACATATTTATTATTGTTTTAATTCCACGAAAATATTTATAAATCGGTTTAAACAAAAGATTAACAAAAGTAGATGGGTGTTTCGACATACCCATAGATCGAGAGAGATTGAGAGATACGAGGTGAAGATTGTAGTGGTGGTTCGGCTGTGGTGGTGATTACTCAAACCAAGCGAGAGCCTATCATCACCATCTAAACCCGTAGCCAATCACCCTTGATCGTCTCCTTGATAGAGATGGTTGTGGCGGTGTGTAGTGGCGCCGGTTGTAGTGACAAGTGGTGCAGGAGAGGAGTGAGAGAGATGGGAATATTTGAGAGAGAAGAAGATAAGATATGATCTTATATGTCTTGGTGTGGGTGAGGCAGTGGTATATATATAATATATATATATATATATATATATATATATATATATATATATATATATATATATATATATATATATAAGTATTAATGATATAGAGTGTATTTGGTGCACCTCATCTCCCGTTGAGATAGAGTGTAAACGCGGTACTTTGGTTGGGTAACTGCGAAAAATATATTTTTGGAGACGTTTATATAAAGATAATATATAAACGAAACTATTGATTTCGAATAACGACTATCGAATGTAAACCATTATTATTGTGGTATCAGTACGCAGGAAACGCAATATACCTACTTGTTAAATAGACAAAGGTGAACGTAAACGTTCAGAGAGTAATAATTCGAATCAGAGCGAATTATTTAACTTGGGAAGTTACCGGTTAACTACCGATTACAGTATTAGCTTTTACGTTACGGTAAAAGTCAAATAGTCAAAAAAAATCAAGGTCAAAGGGTAAAATAGTCATTTTGCCGTGTAAAAATTTACGGGTTATTACAAACGGCATTCTATAGAAAGATGACTGCATGCTTCTGGAGAGGTGGGCTACTTGTAAGTGTATTGAACCTTTGCTAATTTGTTAAATTGTTACGCTTAATGTTAGCGTGGATGTTGGTTTATTGATAATTGGAGAGAAAATTTATGGAGGGAAAAACTTTTGTATTTCACATTAAATGAAAATGGGTACAAATGAGAGTTTATATAAAAACTGAAATTCAAAGTCAAAGTAATGCTACACTACAATTTCAATGAGATTATAAACGAAACAACTATCAAACTATCAAGAATAGCATCTGTGACATTCCTTTACAATATCTATGAACCTTTAGATGAAGCTGTAGCTTGTGAGGTTGTTGTAGCTTTAATTGATACAAACTTGATATGGTTGACTTTATGCTTTGCTTCTTCTGTTCCAACTCTTCTTTTGTCATTAGCTTGAGCTTGAGCTGGAGCTTGAGCTGCTATACTTCCTTTATGGTTGATATGGTCCTCCATTTTGTTCTGTGTATTTGGCCTGTTTGGGAAGCGGTAGTGACAGAGTTGCTTAATCAGATATATAGCTGTCATTTGTCTGAGATACTGTGTAGTTGATAGGATGATTGATAGATCATAATGTCTGATAGAATCACCCAAAAAAACTAATGCTAAGTTTTGTACATTTTGTAACATTCTATACCATCAAGACTTGTGAAGAAGTACAGTTTTTATGGGTTCTCTATCGCTGTTGTGAAGCATGAAAGGATAGATAAAGTGTTCGAAGTACGTGAGAGAACAAAGATAGTTGGTCAAGGGAAGGTGAAGAGGACTGTGGCAATTATTTCATCAGCTAGTTTCAGGAAGTTGAGGGAGGAAGCAGGGTTTGCTCCAAGTACAATGGTCCACTTCTTTCTAACTGATGAAACAAACAGGTCACAAAGAGTTTTAAAGTTTGATGTGTGTTGATGGTTGTTCAAGATGGGTTAATGTGGTCCTCTATTTTTGTGTCCAGTTAGTTGTTTGAAACTGTTTGTAAGTTGGATGAATGATCTTGTAAAAACAGCTTTTGTAGTATCTTATTCGGATAAACCATATGGGCTTGTCCATAGTATCCTCTATGTATGGTGGGCACAAAAAAACTTGACGAATGTTTTGTAATTTTCTGATGTAGGTTGATATGATGGTTTATGTAGTCAAGTTGTGTTGTTTATTTGAATTTGTGGTTGATGCAATCTATCTGCATAACTTTAGGTTTTCAAACGGATTTTTGGATGAATTTGTGTTCTATGGAATATTATCTATGTGGGTGCTGCAATGTAGCAGGTTGTATTGATGTATTCCAGTTTGTATTGAACTATTACCAATTGACATTGTTTGACTTTTTTAAGTCAAACATTTGTCTAATGCAGATTCTATCAAATTAGTGTAGGATGTTTTCTTTCCATTTTCCAAACTAACTTTTGAAAGTGAAACTTATTGAGAGTTAGAGAGAATAAGATTTAAGCCATATTTGAGGAAAGGTTGTTAGATTCTCATTAATTGGAAATGCGAATACAGAGCTCTATTCATAGAGGTAAAAGTCAAAAACAAAAGTCAGCAACATTACATCTTGCACAATTCTACTTCTACATTACATCATGACTTTTACACCATATTTCCTACAAGCAACATAAAAGCAACAACCAGAGCCATTACAACAACACATTTCCTTTAAACCACTAAGTCGGATTTGCTTTCTTTCAATTCCATTTGCAGAAGTAACACTTGGTTTTGCATATAAGACTTCTGATAGTCAAAATCCCTTTGCAAGTCTCTTACTTTTTCATTCAAACTACATTTGTCTCTTTTCAATTCTTTTTCCATTTGAATCAACTTGTGCACTTCTTGTTTGTAGTAGTCACTTGGTAATTCAGGATCAAGCCAGTAAAAGGTGCCACATTTTGAACCCTACATGTTTAGACATATTAGCATATACCCGAATCATAAACAAAGTAAAAATCACTTACATTATAAAAATTTATGCAGTCTAGAAAACGTCTTAAAGGATGATAGATGGTTCGTGATGTTTGTTGAATAACGGTTCTTCATGTTCACAATGGGTAGGTGGTGGAGGACGATGACTTTGAACAGAAGATGATGATGAAGCCATTTCGATTGAATGAGTTATTTTAAGGTTTAGGTAGGGTTTGGATGAGTATTTGAATTGGGGAAGAAGATAAAAGAGGACTTTTTTTGTTGACTACTAAAAGTTAAGATAACGGATCTTGGCACGTGATATAGCCCATTTTAGTCAAACCAAATACTTAAGTCAAGGGACATAATTTGCAAGTGTGCAACTGAAGTAAAACCCTAAACTTCGCACTTGTGTCTACCCAATAGCTGCACAGCCCGTGTTTTCCCGCTCTAATCCTCACATACTCCTCTACTAGAGACCAAAAGTCGATCATTTTTCACACGATTTCGTACAATGGCAGACAAGGACTAGAGCAATTTGAGTTAACCGATGATATGGTAGTGTTTATTCAGGCTAAATATGGGGACACTTGGAAGGAAACGGATGAAATGTCTAATGAGATTCTTGATTTCTTATGGGAATATGCGCACAAAGAAACTGAAGTCTTGAAAGGTCAGTGTATTATTTTTTTATTGTTTTGATTTTTGTGTATTACACATTTAGTCTACAAATGGTCATTGTTATGTATTTAGCCCATTCGTCAATGATATCCATCTACAGATGATAAGGGAAAGGGGAAACTTGATGAGGGTTGTGAAGATACTCAAAACAACACCAAGGGGGAGGAGAAACTTGATGAGGGCTGTGAAGATACTGAAAACGTGAGTAAGGTGAATGCAAAACTGGAAGATCATGAAAAAAGGATAGGCTATCTTGAAAACGGGACTAGGTTCGATGCAAAACTGGAAGCTCTTGAAAAAAGGATACAGTTTATTGAAAACGGGTGTGTTAGGGCAAACCAGCAAAATATGGGGATGGGGATAAAGGTATGCAGACAATTATAGAAGTGATTGCCATATCATCCAAGGATGAGGATAAAGAAATGTACATATCATCCAGTGATGAGGACGAAGAAATGGACATATCGTCCAGTGATGAGGAAATGGACATACCACCAAAGGCTACCACTTTCAAGTCTTGCACTAGGGGGATGAGGATGAAGAGAAAGGCTTCCACATCTAAAGAAAGCGGGGGGAAGGGAAAGCCCACTACTTTCAAGGCTTGCTCTACAAGGGGGAGGAAGAGGAAGTGAAAGGTGATGAGTGTGTAAATACTCATCATTTTATGCCCATTTTAGACCATAAAAATACTGAAAACGGCCAAATACACCAAATATTACTGCAGATATCCTTGGTTTGTGTTTTTATGTGTTTCAGGTACAAAAGGATTGAAAACAGGGCAAAAACAGACAAAACCGAGCACAAGATTGGAAAATCGTGAAAAGCCGAGGACGGGGAAGGAATTTACGAGTTTGGAGCGAGATATTGCTCAAATTATCAAAGTCAACTTCCAAGAATATTAAAATGTCACAAGTAGTCCTTGGAGATAATTTTCAGATTTTGCAAGATTAGTCCCTGAAGTTTGAAACTTGGCAATATTAGTCCTTAAGCCTTAAACCAATTCCAAAAATAATCCTAACCCAAAACCCTTTCTATCCTAAACCAATAACCTCTTATCTACCAAATCCAGCCCAACCATTAACATAAAAAGCCCAATCCCATAGCAAACCTAACCCGACCTTTCTTTGTTTAGCTAAAATGCCCCAGTCAAACACACGGTCAAAACCACCCACCTTCCCTCTAACCCGCCAAATACCAAAACCAGGATACCACACTCAACCTACCCTGACAATCCTCCACCTTCTCCCCGAAAAAAATGTCCATGCTTTTCACCTACACACTCCAACCCTCCCCCTCACTTAGCTAGTACAAGTCCCACGTGCTCTGAAAAGTAAAAACCCACTTGGCAACTTTTCCCGCCACAACCAATTTGGATGGCTGAGATGATTTGGATCTAATCCAATGGTGGGGATTTGGAGAGAAGACTCAGAGAAGCATTTGGGATGGATATTTAAGAAGAAGAAGACACACAGAGATTTTTTTGTCACAGTTTTAGACCAATTCGTAGTGTAGGTTAAGTTATTAAAACTTGTTTCCAGTAGTAATTTAAGTTCTTTGTATTAATTCGAGCTCATTTAAGCTTCTTGTCTTTAATTTTAATCAGCATTGTTCCAATTTCAAGTTTAATAAAATTTCAAATTTTCATTGTTTACTGTTTAATCAAATTAAGCTCTTTGGTCAGTAAAATTTGATAACAAGCCTTCAGTTCTGTTTCATTAAGCTCAGCTCAGTCAATTAATTTGAGTCAATTCAGTTTTAACTTTAAAAGTCAATAAAAGTAAACTTTAGTCAACCATTAGCTTATTCAGTTTAATCCAGTGCTTATTTTGGTTTTCTTATTGTTTTTAAGTTTCAACTCAGTTGTATGTTAATCTGGTTTAGGTTCCTTAGCTTAAATGGGTCTAGTTCATGTTTAAGTTTAAAATAGTCAAAGTTAAGGGTTGTTTGGCATTAGGACCAAAATGGGTCAATATGGGTTTTGTACTGTTCATTTGCACTTGGTAACCTTGAATCTTGCTTAGAGTAACTTAGAATAGCAGTGATTAGGTTATTTTGGCTTGATTTTGAGGATTTCATGGATTTGTGTTGATTAACATAGGTTTTAGGGTAAGTTATGATCTCATAAGATTACTGCAGGATTAAGCTATTGTGATACTTGCTTTTGGCATTTCTATGATCAATTTAATGTGTGAAAGGGATGTTCAGAATATGGTATGAATCCATGAAGGTTTGGTGTGTTTATGATCAAATCAGTGGGTTTGATGTCACAGAATAACAACACGAATCATTTCTGTACAAGCCAATTTTGGAGGTCAGTTCTAGTGCTTAATTGTGATTTCCAGTACCTAATCTTGTAGTTATAGTTAGTCTAGAGGATGAACTTAATAAGTGGTAAGTTGTGATTGACTGGCTTATTGATGAACAACTTTTTCATAAGCTAGAAAACTGCCCCAGTAGCCCCCCATTAGGTCTGCAAGTTCTTATTTATTAGTCTTATCCAGCCTAAGTTTCTTTATTCTTCACAACTTTAATTTAAGTCCAATTGTTCTGAAATTTAATAGATTTACTGTTGGATAGCTTCTTAACTTTTATCACAATTTTTTTTATATATTTTCTATATCAGCTTTTGTTAGCTTTTAGGTGGCTTAAATTTGCATCAGTTAGCTATATTATTGCCCTGCTTCAGTCTCTTTTTACTTAGCTTATATAGATTTTGATACTGCTTATCTTGTTATCCTAGATAGCTTTTTATGCTTCCCTTAGCTTATTAATATCTCCCCTAGGTGCTCTCAGCTCATTTTAGTGTCCCCCTAGCTTATTTTATAGCTTAACAGCTTGTCCCTTAGCTTAAGCCCTTTTAGCCAACTGTTGTGATTCTTAGCTTATTTCTCAGTTTTTTGTAGCTTTTCATAAGTAGTTGTAGTTAGGTAAAATGCTCATTTTCATGTCTTTAATTAGTTGGTAAAAGAAAAAAAAAATAGTTTTTCCAAAAAGAAGTCCAGGGATTCGAACCCTAGACCTCTTGCTCAGAACCTTAGCACACACTCCCTTAACCAGTATGCCCTTGGGTCTTTTCTGGTTAAGACTCTCAATGTTTTTTATTTAACATAGTTTAGAAAGTTTTGCTTATTTCTTTCTTTTGCTTAATTTCTGCTTATTCAAATAAGCTGTTGGTCTCCCTTTATTTTTCCCAGGATTAGTTTATCATCAAGAAGTTTTCTGTAATTTTTCAGATTTTTCCAGTTTTATTTAGTATTTTTTATTTATTTTTCTTTTTAAAACAGTATTTAATTCATAAAAATTAGAATTTTAATCAGAAAAATAAAAATCTTTTTCCCAAAATTTTATTTAGTCATTTAGAATGTAGGAAAATTAGTTTGATACCCGTAGTGTTAATATTTCTCCATTTTGACGTTTAGGCTCGGTTTTCCCGGTTTAAACGTATGTTTTCAGTTTTCTTTTACGTTTTTTAATCTCGAGCACTTTAGATTATCGTTTTTCTTACCTTTTAAATCGTTTTTAGTTTATGTTCACATATCTTAGCTTAGAAACCCAAAAATCCATCTCTTTCACTATTCATCACACGCAATCACGAGTCGAGTTCACATAATTCCATTCAAACCTTCGTTGGGGATAACGACCCGGGATTACAACTTGCCTTGTATTCCTTGGACATATTTATATGTTGATTCCAGCGAATCAATTTTTGGCGCCGCTGCCGGGGAAGGCTTGACGCGAATTTTTAAATCTCGTTTGTCGTTGCGTGTTTTGAAGACCCTTCTCCCGAGAAGTTATCGTTTTCTTCGTAAATATTTTCTTATAAAAACCCAAAAAGATTTTCTTTTCAAAATTTATTTTCCTTTTTCCTTTTTGTTTTTCAAAAATGTTTCAAAATTTTAAAAACCCAAAAATATTCTTCTTATTCCTCTTATCTGTTTAATTCTTTATCCCTCACCCTCTATTTGTTTGATTCTATCTTCTTAACCCTCATTAATGTTTAATTCTTATGTCGTCACTCGGCTATCACTGTTTTCATTGTAAAAGCCCATTGATTGATAGTCTTCGTTGTTCAAAGTGTGCGTGTGAGCGGTGTGGAAAACATGCACCAAAAGGATCATCTTGTTATTGGTGTGAAGTAGCCCTCGAAAGTGAGCTTAATTCCATCGATGATTCTCAAAGTTTTTCCGAACACCCTCCACAACCCCATCCATCTTCACTCAAACAGCAAAATTGCTGTGTATGTGGAGATTCGTTGGGAGACAATTCACTTTGTGAACGATGTTTTTGCAAAGGATGTGAGTTTACTCACGGACTTTGCATGTGTTCCACTTCTGAAATCGAAAATACATTCACTTATTCAAATTTTCAAAACGATATTCAGCTACCTTCCTCAGAATTCATTTGAGCAAGAACCGTGTTATCAAAACTTCAATGATACATCGTTCCAAAATGCTCTGAATATTCCTTGTGCGAAGTGTGGGGGTCCTCATGACGATTATCAATGTCAACCGTAGGATCAAGAACCTAATCCTTGGTACAATACTCCCGGTTTTGACAATGTCCAACCCCCACAGCATTCCATCAGTCATCCTCATGAAAAATCTATGGCAGAATTGCTAGCCGAAGAACGAGCAGCGGAAACGCGTGCCAAATTTCTTAGGGCTGCCATTCTCGATGAAGATGATGATGATACTATTCAAATAAAGGAATATTATGAGAATTCGTCAGCTGCAATCACACCTGTCCATAAAAGGCAGAAAGACAAGAGTATTGCAGAATTGCTAGCAGGAGAGCAAATGGAACGTATAAAAGCCATTTATGCTAGCAATAATGATGAGGAGGACGACGAGGAGAGTGTTATTCCTTTGAGTGATATTATTTCTCAACTCCCTCAGTCTATTGCAATCACATCCATCTTATCGACTTTGGACTCCGAGGACTCTCTCATTATGGGGGATGAGCATCTTGGCACTATTCCTGAAAAGGAATCGGACGAATTCATAAAGTCTAGTGCTAAGAACCTTATCCCAATCCCAAGTGAGTCCGAGGATATATTTGACGATGAATGTGATTTGTCTATTTGTTGTGATCATCCTCTTGACACTACTGATGATTTTTCCGGGACGTTTTCTAACCCACTTTTCAATTTCAAAGATGATTTTTCCTCTAGTGATGACGAATCACTTTCTGATGAGGAAGTTCAAAACGAAATTCTCGAAGTCTACTCGAATTCTCTTTTTGAATTTGATGACGAGTACTTTTCTAGCAATAATCCTCTCTTTGATGAAGAGTTAGAGAACGATGAGGTCAAGGACTCTATTATTCATAAAATTGATGATATGACCTCAATTGTTAATCCCGAGGTTCAAAAGGACGTTCCTTCTCCGACATATGTGACGTTGCCCTTTGAGGATCGCCACTATATTGATTTCACATATGCCGTTCGAGTTTTTCTACCTTCCTTCTCTTATAAGGTAGATTGTCCTTTCTTTCACTCATTCGGGAGTGAAGACAAAGTTTTTGACCCCGGCATCTCCATTTATCATTCTTTTGAGCCGGGTGTATCTCATCGGAGTGGAACTTTCAAGTACTTCAATGTTTATCCAAACATCTTGAATGAAAGTCCGATGGAGATTTTCGTTTCCACATGCTTCCCCAAGAAAAAATGAATTCGGGTTCGAGTCAAGCTAGTGACTCGGTTAACAAAAACATTAGCACCACATGGGTGACAACCCATGTTTCTGACTTCTTTCTATTTTCTGACACTAAGTGTGGGGGGATTCCTCTACTGTGCTTTGTTTTGTGTGTTGTTTGCTCTTTTTGCAGGTTTCCCTTAGATCGTGATGATTGATGCGCCTGTTTTCAATCCAGCCGCCCAATATCCGATCTTTTTGCTAACGATTATCTAGGGATATCTTTTTAATCCTTTTTGTGAAAAATGAGATTTCTGTTCCACACTTGGCTATTAGTATTACCTTTTTACGTTCTAAGTCTCGGCATAATAGCCGGTACTTTGAATATTGAGGGCAATATTCAATTCTAAGTGTGGGGGGGAATTCTCGCGATTTTTGTCACAATTGTACCTTCTAGTGCCCTAGTACCCCCGTTTTGACCAAAAATTTTAAAATTTTTTTTCGTTTTTAGATAAGAAATTGCAATAAAAAAGAAGTGTTTAGTCTTGATTAGGTTAGAACAAGGGGAATCCCGACTCTACCAGAGTGTTGATCTGGCTGCTTCCTTAACGATTAGACTAAGGTTTTACGATTTGTGCAAATGAAAATACTAAGCGTAGAGTAGTTGGTTCTCTTTAGAGCTTATATAAGTAATCTATGGATTTTCCTCCTAGGAGATAACTAATCTGACTTAATTAGTGCTTATTTACAAACTTTTGAACACACAAAATCATTTTTTCATACGATTTTGAAAAATACTAGTTCAAAGATTTATTTAAAATTCGGAACAAGCATATGTCATAGTAATGTAAAAGTTAAATAATAAATAAATGTGCTAAAAAGCTAAGATTCAAGATCGGCCCTTGGATCCTTATTTCCGGATGGCGTTTAGGTCTTGGCTACCCTCTTACACCGGCCCTTGGACCCTTAATTCTGAAAGGCGTTAAGGTCTTGGAACTCTCCATTGTAACGGCCCTTGGATCCTTTATTCCAGGAAGGTGTAAGGTCTTGGTTCCCGTGAAACTCCGTTAGTTTATGTTGCACAAGTAAAAAAAAAAAAAAAAAAAAAAAAGAAGAAGAAAAATGATGAAAAAATGAAAAGAAAAAAAAATAATAAAAAAAAAAATAGAATGATATTGCAAAATGCAATAAAGTTTTGAAACTTGCTTATTGTGAATTTTAAATCTATCTTTCAACTAGTATTAGTCAAAATTTTATATAAACGTCGATTTTTGTGATCAAAATTTTGAAAATCAAGCACAGTCACCTAACTTGAATAAATATGGGAGTGAAAAGTTAAGTCTCGGCTTACATAGATTATTAGTATAAGTAGTGTTAGCATTTTACAAAAACATTTGCACAATAAGTTTAAGCTTAGTTGGGAGTATAAAAAGAGGATGACGATTACAATTCCCTGGAGACACCCAGTTTGTGTGAATCCTGTTCCGTGATACCATTTTTGAAAATAAAGCATTTATATATTTTTGTTTTAGTTTAAATTTCTCGCATCAAATAAAAAAGTCGAAACGGGGTATACTTGGTATTCTTTTGATCATTTCATTACTTCATATGATCGGATTGCTAGGGACTAGCAATAGCTTAGTGTGGGGGATTGATGAGTGTGTAAATACTCATCATTTTATGCCCATTTTAGACCATAAAAATACTGAAAATGGCCAAATACACCAAATATTACTGCAGATATCCTTGGTTTGTGTTTTTATGTGTTTCAGGTACAAAAGGATTGAAAACAGGGCAAAAACAGACAAAACCGAGCACAAGATTGGAAAATCGTGAAAAGCCGAGGACGGGGAAGGAATTTACGAGTTTGGACCGAAATATTGCTCAAATTATCAAATTCAACTTCCAAGAATATTAAAATGTCACAAGTAGTCCTTGGAGATAATTTTCAGATTTTGCATGATTAGTCCCTGAAGTTTGAAACTTGGCAATATTAGTCCTTAAGCCTTAAACCAATTCCAAAAATAATCCTAACCCAAAACCCTTTCTATCCTAAACCAATAACCTCTTATCCACCAAATCCAGCCCAACCATTAACATAAAAAGCCCAATCCCATAGCAAACCCAACCCGGCCTTTCTTTGTTTAGCTAAAATGCCCCAGTCAAACACACGGTCAAAACCACCCACCTTCCCTCTAACCCGCCAAATACCAAAACCAGGATACCACACTCAACCTACCCTGACAATCCTCCACCTTCTCCCCGACAAAAATGTCCATGATTTTCACCTACACACTCCAACCCTCCCCCTCACTTAGCTAGTACAAGTCCCACGTGCTCTGAAAAGTAAAAACCCACTTGGCAACTTTTCCCGCCATAACCAATTTGGATGGCTGAGATGATTTGGATCTAATCCAATGGTGGGGATTTGGAGAGAAGACTCAGAGAAGCATTTGGGATGGATATTTAAGAAGAAGAAGACACACAGAGATTTTTTTGTCACAGTTTTAGACCAATTCGTAGTGTAGGTTAAGTTGTTAAAACTTGTTTCCAGTAGTAATTTAAGTTCTTTGTATTAATTCGAGCTCATTTAAGCTTCTTGTCTTTAATTTTAATCAGCATTGTTCCAATTTCAAGTTTAATAAAATTTCAAATTTTCATTGTTTACTGTTTAATCAAATTAAGCTCTTTGGTCAGTAAAATTTGATAACAAGCCTTCAGTTCTGTTTCATTAAGCTCAAATGAGCTTATCTTAGCTATCGCTCAAATTAATTTGAGTCAATTCAGTTTTAACTTTAAAAGTCAATAAAAGTAAACTTTAGTCAACCATTAGCTTATTCAGTTTAATCTAGTGCTTATTTTGGTTTTCTTATTGTTTTTAAGTTTCAACTCAGTTGTATGTTAATCTGGTTTAGGTTCCTTAGCTTAAATGGGTCTAGTTCATGTTTAAGTTTAAAATAGTCAAAGTTAAGGGTTGTTTGGCATTAGGACCAAAATGGTCATATGGGTTTTGTACTGTTCATTTGCACTTGGTAACCTTGAATCTTGCTTAGAGTAACTTAGAATAGCAGTGATTAGGTTATTTTGGCTTGATTTTGAGGATTTCATGGATTTGTGTTGATTAACATAGGTTTTAGGGTAAGTTATGATCTCACAAGATTACTGCAGGATTAAGCTATTGTGATACTTGCTTTTGGCATTTCTATGATTAATTTAATGTGTGAAAGGGATGTTCAGAATATGGTATGAATCCATGAAGGTTTGGTGTGTTTATGATCAAATCAGTGGGTTTGATGTCACAGAACAACAACATGAATCATTTCTGTAAAAGCCAATTTTGGAGGTCAGTTCTAGTGCTTAATTGTGATTTCCAGTACCTAATCTTGTAGTTATAGTTAGTCTAGAGGATGAACTTAATAAGTGGTAAGTTGTGATTGACTGGCTTATTGATGAACAACTTTTTCATAAGCTAGAAAACTGCCCCAGTAGCCCCATTAGGTCTGCAAGTTCTTATTTATTAGTCTTATCCAGCCTAAGTTTCTTTACTTTTCACAAGTTTAATTTAAGTCCAATTGTTCTGAAATTTAATAGATTTACTGTTGGATAGCTTATTAACTTTTATCACAATTTTTTTTATATATTTTCTATATCAGCTTTTGTTAGCTTTTAGGTGGCTTAAATTTGCATCAGTTAGCTATATTATTGCCCTGCTTCAGTCTCTTTTTACTTAGCTTATCTAGATTTTGATACTGCTTATCTTGTTATCCTAGATAGCTTTTTATGCTTCCCTTAGCTTATTAAGATCTCCCCTAGGTGCCCTCAGCTCATTTTAGTGTCCCCCTAGCTTATTTTATAGCTTAACAGCTTGTCCCTTAGCTTAAGCCCTTTTAGCCAACTGTTGTGATTCTTAGCTTATTTCTCAGTTTTTTGTAGCTTTTCATAAGTAGTTGTAGTTAGGTAAAATGCTCATTTTCATGTCTTTAATTAGTTGGTAAAAGAAAAAAAATAGTTTTTCCAAAAAGAAGTCCAGGGATTCGAACCCTGGACCTCTTGCTCAGAACCTTAGCACACACTCCCTTAACCAGTATGCCCTTGGGTCTTTTCTGGTTAAGACTCTCAATGTTTTTTATTTAACATAGTTTAGAAAGTTTTGCTTATTTCTTTCTTTTGCTTAATTTCTGCTTATTCAAATAAGCTGTTGGTCTCCCTTTATTTTTCCCAGGATTAGTTTATCATCAAGAAGTTTTCTGTAATTTTTCAGATTTTTCCAGTTTTATTTAGTATTTTTTATTTATTTTTCTTTTTAAAACAGTATTTAATTCATAAAAATTAGAATTTTAATCAGAAAAATAAAAATCTTTTTCCCAAAATTTTCTTTAGTCATTTAGAATGTTGGAAAATTAGTTTGATACCCGTAGTGTTAATATTTCTCCATTTTGACGTTTAGGCTCGGTTTTCCCGATTTAAACGTATGTTTTCAGTTTTCTTTTACGTTTTTTAATCTCGAGCACTTTAGATTATCGTTTTTCTTACCTTTTAAATCTTTTTTAGTTTATGTTCACATATCTTAGCTTAGAAACCCAAAAATCCATTTCTTTCACTATTCATCACACGCAATCACGAGTCGAGTTCACATAATTCCATTCAAACCTTCGTTGGGGATAACGACCCGGGATTACAACTTGCCTTGTATTCCTTGGACATATTTATATGTTGATTCCAGCGAATCAAAAGGCTTCCACATCTGGGGGAAAGGGGGGAAGGGAAAGCCTGCCAATTACATATCTTCCACTTCCAAAACTGTTGGCCCCCTTGTTCTTAGAGCTCCTACAAGTGAGATTAAAATACCAAACACAGGTGAAAGAATAACAAATGTTGTACTGGGTCTTGGAGAAAAGGTGAGTTGGTCAAGCAAGAAAAGGATGGAGTGGTATGTGCCTTCCCCCAAGAAGCTCTAGGCTTAAGAAGCTCAAGTCTATTTATCGTTTCAACTGTTATGTATCTTTTGGTTACCAGTGAAACTTATTTTGGTGAGGTCTTTTGGGGTCTGTCCAAAGCCTCATTGTGTTATTGTATACTTTTGTAGGATCTGAATTTGGTGTTATTGTCCAATGTGTTTCTAAATCTTACCAATGCAATGGCAAAGTAAAATAAGTTTTAACCCATTTGTCAACGGCATTGTGTTTCCAAAATCTTAACCATATCATTTGTTCAACTTAGTAGTCAACCAATTGAGTTTCATCATAAATATAACCATTTGTGTACCTGCATACCATTCATTGACTTTAGTAGTCAACCAATAAGTAAAACACCAAATTAACATGTCAAATGTGCTAAACATATGTAACAACACATGAGTAACACCAAATACTGTGTGCCAAACACAGGTGATGCATACATAACCCAACATGTTCATAAACATACACATGTGGCACAAACTACCACTAGACACAACACTAAAATGTTATTCGACCTACATAAACTAAATTATTTCAAAACATGACAACCCAAGCCAAAAGATAAACAAAATAAACAGAACAACCTTCACCATTGCCTTGTCATGACCTTGAGCATTCCCTCCTCACTTGGAATCAACCTCCTCATCTGCTTCTATTGCCTTCTCATCCTTGTTAGCTGGATCCAACTTTCTTCTCTTTTCGTTTCTATACCAGAGGTCACACTGGCAGATGAATCAACTGTAGTTTGAGTTTCCATGTCTGCCCTTTCCAAACTATCTTCAACATCTGCTGTTGGAGCTTCATCAGCAACTACTACAGCTTCATATCTGAGTTCATTGTATAGAAAAGCCACATTATGAATAACAAATTCTAACTCAGCATACAACATATCAATCTCTGCATCTTGGTCAGGTCCATATGCTGCTTGATCATCCAGCCAATCAACTTCAATTTCTTTGTGGACGAAATCATCCTCTTTGCCTGTCTCCAACTCACCTTCCTTAGCATACAACAAATCAATCTCTGCCTCTTGAATCAACAAATCAATCTCCGCCTCTTCAATAGGTCCATAGTATGCTTGCTCATCCAGACAATCCTCTTCAATTTCTATGTGGAAGAAATCAGCCTCTTTTCCTGTTTCCAACTCACCTTCCAAGCCCTGTTCAAGTTCAGGTTCACCCATACCCTTTCCATTATCCTCTTGACTAACTTTCTCTTTTTCATTGTCAACAGTTTGATTCATATCTGCCACACCCTCTTTTTGACTTTCCTCAGTTTCTTTGCTTAGCTTCTCCTTCATTTGCTCAGACCCATCGTTTAAGATGAATTCCATTTCAAGGAAGATCTTTTTGAACTCGTACTCACCACTCAAACTTTTCGCCCTTATTTTGTTCTTCCCTTCATCAGACCATGGTGTTGGAATAACAAGCTCATCATCATCCAGATCTACGAAAAAACAATTCTCATCATCCCTGCATCCAGCCTTACTAGATGAAGCATGAGTTGAAGTATTACTCTGTTTTCCCTCCTTTCCTATTTCAGTAGCACCATGCCACTCTAGCAAACACAACTCACCAGCTTTCTCAGATTCCTTAACGACATCACCATCCTTTATATCGTCAATCAGAACACCCTTACTACTACTATTCCTTATGTACAACAAATGCTCCTCGACTGATGAAATACCTTCTTCAATATAAACCTCTATTTCCTTAAAACGAGACACGTATTTAAACATTTGCACGACATCTTCCACACTCATCAATGGGACCAACCCATCATCCAAAGATTTCCCGAAGATCCTAAAATGTGAGAACTATCCCCTAATCCTAGAGCGTCTAACATCCCAACATACTCCTAAATGCAGAAATAGTCAACATCAATCAGGTCAACATAGGCTATATGTCCAAACCGATATTTTCGATTTGGTGGATTTGTGAAGAGCCCATTGTGGTGGATTTTCAGAGTGAATAGTGTACCATTCGAATCTGGTTAGAAAAATAAATAACAACTTAAAAGTATGAAAATCACATATCCTACAATGTACACATGCATGTTCGAATAGGAAAAACAAATGACAACTTGAAACATTTAAGCTTACCGTAAATAGCATCAAGCTCATGTGTTGGAAACTCAGGAGTTCGAATATGCCAAAGTGGAGAAACCACTACCATGGTACTGTTTTGTGGGAGTGATTTGATCGGTTGAAAGAAGATAGAATGTATTTGTGTGTGTGATTTGATCATGTTAAAGTGTTATACACGACTAAGTTGATGTGCAAAAAATGGCCTCGTCTATTATCGTGCATGGGGTGGTAGCAGGAGTGTGTTAAAGGCGGGAACAGTGGATTGACGAAATTACCTTCACGTGCAACGCACATGATGAGAAACTAACGGGATTTCATAACGAGTGTTAGCCAAAAAACTGAATTTGCAACTACAGTAACTCTTCATGGCCATTCTTGCAGAAAATTGAAACGTTATGGACAAGTTTTGCAGTTTTTTTTTCGAGGACATTTTTTGCATTTTTCGCAAAGTTCAGGGACATTTTTTGCAGTTTACTCTTGATTTTAATAATTACTAGCAGGGTACTTGCGCGTTGCGACGGCTGATACCCCTGTAATTAATATTTTCGGCAAGTAATGTTTTTTATTTACATGTTTTCCATGACGAGTGATGATAATATTATGGTATTAAGAGTTACCCGTCCATTATTTCTTATGATAATAAATGTAACAAGAAGTGTTTGTTTTAAAAAAATGAAGATGAGAAAGACAATATATATTACGATAAAAAGAAAAGTTAAGATAAACCAAAATTTGTAACTAAATAGTGTAATACATTGTTAGTTAGAGGGTAATTACCATTTGGTTAAAATAAATGTTTATAAAATTATACTGTAAAACATATGGTTGGTTAGTATCATGTCAGATAAATGACAGCTTTTATCGTTTCTACTAAATGTTAGGCCACTCGGAGTGGAACCATTTATGGGCCAGTCGTATGGGGAACCCGGCGGTAACACCGCCGCCGAGCCCAAATTTATGCTCAAAATCTTTGCTCACCTTCTTGCCAAACCGGTGGCCATAAATTCATTATTTAAACGTTGGAGTGATTATTTGGGAGGAGAAAATGTAAAATGGAACGTTGCAATACAAACAAATTAAAAAAAAAAAAAAGTGAACGTTGGGCCATAAAAAAAATAAATAAATAAATATAAAATAAAATATAAAAATCCCTATATATATTTTCAACCCCAAAAATTATATTACTTCAACCAAAAACACACACAACAACTTAAAAACTCTTCCACGGATTCAAGAAAACAAAAAAATGTTTCATCCGGGTCTAAAAGTCGAGGCCGAGGTGTTCGAAGTCAAGTTGCTCCTCCACCGAGTCACCAAGGTTACTACCCTCAACCACCGACTCCCCAAGCTTACTACCCTCAACCACCGACTCCCCATGGTTACTACCCTCAACCATCGACTCCACATGCTTACTACCCTCCACCGATGCAACCAAGAGAATACGTGATCGATCAAACGGCGGAGCTTGAATTTGATCCGATGCTTAACTATCGAGATGAATTTGTTCCCGAAACACAAGAATTTCCTAACAGTAATTTTTTTTTTGTTCTTTTACATTCGTTTTTTTTTTTTTACATTCGTTTTTTTTTTTTTTTTTTTTTTTTTTTTTTTAGATGATGAGGTTCAAGAAAGTCGCTACATGGAGTGATCTCACCTTTGAATCTCTAATTTCTAAATCATTGTCGGTTTTTTAACCCTAATAAATGTCGATTTTTACGGTCAAAACTTTGAAAACAAGCACACACACCTAACTTATGAATAATTGTGGGGGCGAAAAGTTAAGTCTCGACTTACACAGATTACTAATATAAGTAGTGTTAGCATTTTACAAAAACGTTTGCACAAGGATTTTAGACTTAGTTGGGGAGTATAAAAAGAGGATGACGATTACAATTCCCCGAAGTCACCCATTTTGTGTGATTCCCGTTCCATGATGCCATTTTTGAAAATCAAGCATGTTATTTACGTTTGATCTCGTTTTAGTTACTTGCATTTTATAATAAAGTCAAAACGGGGTAACATTTTTGGTATCGTGATATTCTTTTAATCCTTTCATTACTTCATATGATCGGATTGCTAGGGACTAGCAATTGCTTAGTGTGGGGGATTGATGAGTGGCCTTTACTCATCATTTTATACCCGAAAAACCCCACAAAAATGACCAAAAACACCCAAATAGACCCAATATTGTTACAAATATCCTTGGATTGTGTTTTATGTGTTTCAGGTACAAAAGGATTGAAAACGAGGCAAATATGGACAAAATCGAGCGTGATTTGGAAAAGAGCCGAAAACCAAAGCCGGAAAAGACATTATTCATTTGGATTTAGTTCGAGCTCGAAAATCTCAAAACGACCCTTGGATTATTCTTACTTGGCAGAATTGGCCCCAAGAAGAACTTTGAAAATATGGCAAGAATGGTCCTTGAAGTTTCAAGATTACAACTTTTGGTCCTTTCACTAAAATTAAATCCTATCACTATAACCACAACCGGATTACCCATCCCATTTTAAAACCCATAACCCACCAACCCATGACCCATCAGCCCACCAAATACCCATCCCAAAAGGCCCACAACCAACCCAATTGTTAACAACCGGAGTCAAACCCCCAACCTCAGTCAAACCAATCCCTAATTACTATTTACCATCTTCATCACCTCCATTCTTCCCGCCATTAGGGGATAACCACCATCCCTGTCACTCTCAAGTCACCACACCAGTCCAAACAATCACATGGGTTTACCTTTGGTCCCCCCTCCACCTCATCAATCCGAAGACACAAGAGTTCATCTACGGCCAAGATTCTTTGGTGTGGGCACCAAGTCAATCCAAGGGTCCAAGAAGAAAGCACAAGGATAAGCTGAGGAACACTCTCACAAGAGAAACACAACCAGAGAAACCCTATTTTTCTTTTTTCTTAGTATAAATATAGATAGTAGTAGCAGTAGAAAGACAGGTTTTTATTAGCTTGAAATTTAGGTAATTTTTCTTTTTTTTATTGTTATTGTTATTTATCTTTTATTTAATTTCCAGCATTGTAATTTAAATTCAGTTAATGAAAATTTAATTTTTCTTGTTTTTATTATCTTGGTCACAATTGTATTTTACTGTTCACTGGCACCTTGGTTAAGTTTGATTTATATTATTCTAGTCTAGTTAAGTGGTTTGAGGTTCCTGCTATGCTTATTCCACAGATTTTATAAGTTCTAGTAGATTTACCTTTAAATATACTCCCTGTCTGTTCAATTATGCTTTTATGAATTCATTGCTTGTTCTTGTTGTTTTTAGGTTCAGAGTAGTGTATTAAAGAGGCTTTCAAAGGTTGGATAGATTGCATTAGGACTAGATTTTAGTTCAAATTCTTATCAGTTGTTTGCACTTTTCCTAGATCAGTCCCTTATAGCCCTTTTTCAATCTTAGTTTTAAACTAGTTAAAGTAGGATTAGATTTCTAATTTTTGTTTTATAAGTAGCTTATAGGTTAGACTTCATGTGTTTCAGCTTATATTTAGATTTTCAGCTTATTTGGTAGGTTATTTTAAGCCTGCAAAGTCATATCAGTAACTTAATTATGCCCTGCACAGCCATTATTTTTTGCTTTTCCTCCTTTTTGCAGCCCCTTTGATAATTTCCGATTCATTCTATATCAGTAGTTATAAGCTAAAAATTGGTATTAATAGAGTTGGGATGGTCATCTTGTTAGTTTTTATTTTTATGAATTTTTTTCAAGTAGCTGATGCGTGGTTTTGCGACCTTACAACAGGTTTTACCTCTCGAGGGATCTCAAGAGGCTTGCAATCCCCACCAGGCAGTGTACCTGACCGATGTAGTATAGTGAAGTGGCAAGTACCGGGGGATTGATCGTTCTCCACAGGGAATAGTGTCGTTAGGATTGAAAAACTATTCTAATAGGTCTAAGGGTGAGGGAAGATTCTTTTTGTATTTTTATAATTTTATGAAAGCAAGTAAAATCTCGGGTTTGAAAGAGTGGGCGGAATTAGTTGCTAATCAACTAACCCAAATAACTACAAATGCAAATAAAATAAAATAACTGAAAATGAAAAGGTTGTGAAACTTATGTGGAGAGAAATGTGTTTACTTAGATTTCCTTACTCCCTAACTATCTTTTACCGGTTGATTAGTGTGTATTAATTGCGTGGATGACGGGTGTATTCCTTAATACCAATCGTGGGGTGGCGTACGTACTTCCCCAACTCTACAAGCTCCTACTTCACTCCTATGTCGAGCCGGCTAAGAAGCTCCTAACATGAGATCACTAGAATTCGCTCATGCATTAAATACAACCATAAAAACCTTAGTACGCATTGGTTCATGTTTCTTAAGACGTTCAAGCAAGTTACCGTATAGGAAGTTAGCCAGTTTTCTTAAGCCTAACATCGATAAACAATCATCCAATACAATAAATAACACACTAATAACCAATAATCAATAGTTAGGTTTCATTATATCTAAGCAAACACAAGATAAATCTAGCCTATCATGTTAATTAAAAGACAAGAACAAGATATAATCAAACAACACATAGACATATTGATTGATTAAATGAATACTTATCTTCAATTAAACATGGGAGATCCAAGGGTATGAAAACCCTTAAAAATGGCAGAAATTCGTCTTAGGGTTTCTCCTCACAAAGTTGCACACCAATGACAAAAAATTGCAAAACTATATATAGAGTTTAGTATCTGACGGCGTCACGTTATAGGACTTGACGCCGTCACCTCGCCGTGTCTAGGGTTCCCGGATGGTCTTCCTGACGCCGTCCCTCTTTAGTGCTCCAAAATCCGCTCTGGCTTATCAAGGGTTGACGCCGTCAGAAATGGGCTTGACGCCGTCTCTCTTTAACTTAAACCGTGATGGCCTTGATCACCTTAAAGGGTGACGCCGTCAGACTTTCCTTTGTAAAACTCCCTGGCTTATCATGTGTATTTTTCATATCCACCTCTTTTGCCAAGCCATGACGCCGTCAAAGGTACTTTTCCAGCCGATTTTGAGACTTTGTCGTTTTCTTCACTTTTATGCTCCAAAAACGTCCAAAATGCTTCCTTTTCCAGATTTCTTCTCCAAAGTACCTAAAATGACAAAAGGAACGATTTAGGGAAATATTTGATCAAATAAATACGATTTAGGGCTTAAATGACCCCCTAAAAGCGGTACACTTTTCGCTTCATCAAATACCCTTACACTTGAGATTTGCTTGTCCTCAAGCAAATGCGCTTTTATTCTAATCAAAATACAAGTTAGGGGTCATTTAACGCTAATATAAAAGTAATTACCACAAATAGTCGTTCCACTTTAATCATAATAAGCACGGAGATTACAAACTAGCACCTCACAAGTAGTGTTTAGATACTCACATCTCTCAGGTGTCATAAAAGTATTTCTCATAAATGAAAACGGATAATATCTCTCACTACCTGTCATAGCAAATAGATTACCATAGGCTTGGGAAAGGATCAAAAACCTTCTCCACTAGGCGTAAGCACCTAAGATAAACTATCAAAGAGGGCTTTTACATGGGTTATAACGTGAGGTGTAGGGATATGATAAACACGGATTTGTTGGATAAGGGATATTTTACTGGTGGCGAGTAAAAGATCTTGATTAATTACATGTACAATATGGCGTTGCTAAGCCAAGACTAGACTCGACTTAAGCTAAAAACAAAATAACAAAAACATAAAATAAACATAAAATGAAACGGGATGGTAGTCCGTATGTTTTTTCTACTTTTCTTTTTCTCATTTTTTTGTATTTTTCTTGATTTTTTTCGATTTTTTTTTTCATACACTCTTGCCCTACCATCCAAAATAATACATCATAGGGGCGTTGCATTCCTCTTACACTTGAACTTTTACATAACTTTACAATTACTATTCTAATGACTCGAATTAAGATAATCGAAACACTTGGAGTACTTTTAAAATATTTAGCACATATGGGGGTAATAAATGATGTTCTTCCCCATTACTCCATTACACTAGTACTTTACCCATGAGTCCCAATCGTCCCAAAACAATATGTACAAGGATATGACTCGACTTAGCAACCATGTGATCAATTAGATAATTAACTTGGGGTTTAAACAAATGTTGTCACAATAATGCACTAAAAATGAGTGCATACTAGGTAGGCTAAGGCGATTTGGGTGTACATTTAAGTGGGGTGTAACAAATTCTTCCTTTAAGTAAAATGCTTAAAGGTCGAAACGAAAAGATAGGCTCTGAGGGGTGTACTAGGGGTATCGTGTACCAAAAATGGGTACAACGCAAAGGGTGTGGGAGAATTACTTGACCAATGTAGCCAATGTAATTATAACAAAAACACAGGTGTAAAACAATAGGTTAATCCTAATGCCTCTTATCATGTAGTAAATCTAACTACACGAATGTAGTCTCACTTGTGGCCTCGGAATGGTCCTAACGCAAGTTCTAGAATCTAAGTGCTACCGGTACACACATCATAGCATACATGCTTTTCCTACCAATTCTAGGGGCGAACCTCACATATTTGGGGGTGGAAATTTTTTTTAGTGGTACGGTTTTTGTGCTAGTCATATAACTCCTATCCATGAGACGCTCATTAAGACCAAAGTTTCACTCCTATATGTCATAAAAAATTTTAAATTTGGCACTAAAATTGCCCTAACAGGTATTTCTCTCAGTTTTATTACACATCTACCATCAAACAAACAAAAATCAAGTGCAATTATATTCTCTAAAGTATCGTATTTTTACCCCCCCCCCCCCCCTTACACTTAAGAAGAACATTGTCCCCAATGTTCAAATAGCAAGATGTAAAAGTAAATAAGGTAAAAGAATGAAATCAAATACTCCCCTGATTCGTTTGGCGGATAAAGAGGTAACATGGTTAGATCTTCTTCCAAGAGAATGTAGAAGCTCCAAGACTAATGCATCGCCAAAAGCTTGATTCCACAAACATCTCCTTGTCCAAAATAACCTGTTAAACCTGAGAAAACAAACACGAAAACCTGCATAACATCGGCGGGATAAATCTATATATAAGGATATAATGCTTGTGGAATGATAATTTTGCAGATTCCTGGAGATTATAAGTTAGAGATTTAATAAAAACTTTTTATGAAAACAAAACTTTCAAAAATTTCAGAAAATTAATACCTGACGCCGTCAGGTTGTAAAGCCTGACGCCGTCAGAAATGATCTGACAGAATTCTCATGTTAAGTTTCCGGAAAATTTCTGGAAAAACCGATACCTTACTTCCTGGAAATCCTGCAAAATATCATTATAACTCGATACAAGCATTTGACTCAAATAATTACTAATATGTATGTTAATGTAATATTATTACGATTCATGTTCATTTGTTCTAATAAACCGATTTGGATTTCCCTTACACTTATCTTTTGCAAAATACCTTTATATGTAGTTAAGACGAAGTTAAAAACAAGATAAAGCATTTTCACAATTTAGTTTTTGAACATGAATCAATAATAATAAAAATTAAACATACATACGGAAACAAATAAAATCAAACAAACAAATAAATAAACACATAAAGCAAATAAAACTTGCATGCAATAAAGAAAACAAAGTGTCACAAATGTTTAAAGGCCAAAAGATGCCAAATCCTAAACTATTACAGACCAAATTGTTCCAAAACATACAACCATGGATTAAATTGTTTAAACATTATAACATCAAATCAAATCATCACTGGGGTGGGGGACCGTGGCGATAGTCGTAGTTAGGAGGGAGGTGCCCGTAGTACCCATATGGTGGGTAGTCCTGCTCACGTCCAAGGAAAGGGTCAATCTGCAGGTGTGGGTCCAACTGATCACGCGTAGATAAATGCTGCATCTGTCGAACAGTGTGATCATACATCCAGTCGAACGTCTCGTCCACCCAGGTTCTCCAAGTATCAACCTGGCCCATCCATGCCCCCTGATGAGCCTGCCAATCCCCTCTGCTCATGTGCCGGTAGTAATCTGCCGTACCAGCCTCATAACCCCCATGTTGCTGTTGCTGATGCTCCTCCTCCTCATCATCCCCACCACCAACATCCTCATCTCCGTCTGGATTATACCACATAAAGGTCCCATCATCCATCTCCATAACAACCTCCATCTGCTTCAGGGACCTAACCTTCACTGTCCTGCATGCATCACCACCACTCAAATACCTCATGACCTCGGGCCTGAGGACTCCATAGGATCGGGCCAGCCGGGTGATAAACATCCCACCATAAATCCTATCTCCTTCCCTTTCCCCAACTCCACCATTCAGAAAGCTAGCTACCCAAAATGGGATGTTGCAGTAAACCTCATCTGAGTAAATGGTGTACAAATAGAAGAGGTCTGAAGCAGTGACGCGGTGGTGAGAGCTGTGGCGCACTGTCAAGCCGTAGGTGAGACATCTATGGGTCAACCTAACCCTAGGTTCCCTGATTTGAGATGCCACAGTAGTCGAGGTGTACACACCATCTCCAATAGTCGGCCAGAACATGGAACATCTAAAATCATTCCTCATTGTCTCTCCATGCAACAACCTAGTCATGAACCCTGCTTGAGTGGTTTCATGCTGACTGTACAACCCTAGTCTCCATCCAAACTCAGTAACCGAGCATGTCCTAAGCTCACCCCCAGCCTAAAATAGATTGTGGTTCTGGCCACATCGGTCCTTGCCTCAGCCATGTCAAAGTGAAAAGTGGCAAAGAATTCACGTACCAATTCGTCATAGACCGGCTCTTGAATTCTAAACAGGTTTTCCCACTGAGGGCCGGTAAATTCATCAGTCTGAAAACTTTGGAGAAAGGTTTGCTCAAGACCTTCCCTCCTCAAAAAGCTCCAATCTACCACGGCCCCATTCTCAACTTTGTGTTGTAGCAATTGGGTGTATTTAGTCGTGGCAGCATCGTCATTGAAGACACCCCAACTGAGGACCGTGTCACCAAAGTTCTCTTGTTGAGATCTAGATGAACTCCCTCTGCTAGGTCGTTGACGCTTACTCATTATCACGTGGAGATTGGTAACGGAAGTCGGTGAATTTGACCTTGAAGATTCGTGGGTGGGGTTGGAGTGGATATGGTTTGTGGGGTTTGTGATGAAAGTTATGGAAATAAGGTTATTATTGTTGTGCAGACGAGGTGACGGCGTCACGTTCAAAGTCTGACGCCGTCAGACCAGCGTAATTTACCACTTTGTGCCAGTTTACAGATGAGCCCCTTGTATTTTAAGTGAGCAGCTTGTCAGGGTCAATAACCCTGATAGCTAGTCTCGTTAACAAGTTCCTCCGGGTTCAAATGTTTTGTTACTGTCACGGGATGCAGTAAAATGTTGGAAAGGGTCGGTTGACGTCTCATTTAGGTTCCAATTTCCATCACGGCAGGTATTCAGGGAGTGAGGGGAATTTTTCCAGGGGGTTTTCGAAATGAGGGTGTGCTTTAATTGAGTTTTTCTCACCCCTGGCTTAAAGCCAAAAGATCGTTTCCTAGCTTCATGAAAGTTAGGGAGCGTGACAACCATGCTTCCCACGAAAATGCTATGATCTTGAGAATTCTTTTTCTTGCGAGGGGATCCAAATGGATAAGAGGGTTTTAAAGGTGAAGGCTCGGGGAGAGGGGTTTCTTTATCCCATTCGTTGTATGGTTCATTAGGGACCGGGAGTTCAAAGATCTTCTCTATCTTTTTGTGTGAAGCTTCTTCCCTAATTTTCTCCTTTATTCTTGCGATAAACTTTTCTGCTAGTTCCATGAACATATCTCGGGTATTTTTCAAGTGAGTCTCTAATTCCTGGATCCGTCTCTCTTGGTTGTTCACGAAAGTTAGCATTATCCCTTCAAATTCATCTTGTCGTGAGAATTGATGAAACGTATGTTTACCAATTGTGTTCACACACTCATCGGGATTTTCATCAGCCGTAGGTGTCTCGGCTTTCATTAATCTCTCAACCTGCCTTTTTATGTTTTCGAACAGCTGTTCTTGGGTTGCACTCATGCAATTTAAAATCCCTTCTTCCGAGAACGTTGAGTCTTTCCATTCATCTTCTTCGTACTGTGCTAAGTCCTCAATGACTTCCCAGCACTTATCGACACTGAGCCTGCTCAGCCTTCCCTTGGCAGCGTAATCTATGGTTCTTCTAGTTTGATGGTTTACGCCATCATAAAATCGTTGGATTTGTAGCCAAGAATCCATGCCATGGTGAGGGACTTTTTGGAGTAAGTCCTTGAATCGAGTCCATGCCTCGTAGAGGGTTTCGCCTTGACGTTGTTGGAACATCAAGATATCATTCCTTAGCTTGGTAGTTCTTCCTGGTGGGAAAAACTGAGCAAGGAAACGAGTGGTGAGATCATCCCAAGAGGTGATAGATCCTGCGGGTAGACGCTCTAGCCATTGACTAGCTCGGTCCCGCAGAGAGAATTGAAAGAGACGCAGTCGGGTCGTCTCTCGAGTGGCAACATCAAGGTCTATGGAATCAACGATTTTGAGAAAGTCCTTGAGATGTTGATTAGGATCTTCGGAACGAAGTCCATGGAATGCGCATCCGCTTTGCACCAACCGGATGGTGTCGGATCGCAAGGGAGTGACATTGGCTCCTTGAGTGAGCTCAATGGTGTTTCGATAGCCATGGTAGCTAAGACGGGAGTAGTCTCCTAAGGTACGGGCTCTAGAAGGTGGGTGTTGTTGTGGTGGTGGGTTGTTGGGATCAAGGATATTACCACCTTCCATGATGTCGGATGGTAATGGTTACGAACAAATGAAACGAAGAAAAAAGATAGACTAAAGAAATCCTAGAAAAATAAAAATAAAAATATCACTAGAAAGGAATCTAGTGAGTAGACCTAATAAAATAAAAATTCAACCTAAACAATAACTATTCCCCGGCAGCGGCGCCAAAAACTTGATGCGTGGTTTTGCGACCTTACAACAGGTTTTACCTCTCGAGGGATCTCAAGAGGCTTGCAATCCCCACCAGGCAGTGTACCTGACCGATGTAGTATAGTGAAGTGGCAAGTACCGGGGGATTGATCGTTCTCCACAGGGAATAGTGTCGTTAGGATTGAAAAACTATTCTAATAGGTCTAAGGGTGAGGGAAGATTCTTTTTGTACTTTTATAATTTTATGAAAGCAAGTAAAATCTCGAGTTTGAAAGAGTGGGCGGAATTAGTTGCTAATCAACTAACCCAAATAACTACAAATGCAAATAAAATAAAATAACTGAAAATGAAAAGGTTGTGAAACTTATGTGGAGAGAAATGTGTTTACTTAGATTTCCTTACTCCCTAACTATCTTTTACCGGTTGATTAGTGTGTATTAATTGCGTGGATGACGGGTGTATTCCTTAATACCAATCGTGGGGTGGCGTACGTACTTCCCCAACTCTACAAGCTCCTACTTCACTCCTATGTCGAGCCGGCTAAGAAGCTCGTAACATGGGATCACTAGAATTCGCTCATGCATTAAATACAACCATAAAAACCTTAGTACGCATTGGTTCATGTTTCTTAAGACGTTCAAGCAAGTTACCGTATAGGAAGTTAGCCAGTTTTCTTAAGCCTAACATCGATAAACAATCATCCAATACAATAAATAGCACACTAATAACCAATAATCAATAGTTAGGTTTCATTATATCTAAGCAAACACAAGATAAATCTAGCCTAGCATGTTAATTAAAAAACAAGAACAAGATATAATCAAACAACACATAGACATATTGATTGATTAAATGAATACTTATCTTCAATTAAACATGGGAGATCCAAGGGTATGAAAACCCTTAAAAATGGCAGAAATTCGTCTTAGGGTTTCTCCTCACAAAGTTGCACACCAATGACAAAAAATTGCAAAACTATATATAGAGTTTAGTATCTGACGGCGTCACGTTATAGGACTTGACGCCGTCACCTCGCCGTGTCTAGGGTTCCCGGATGGTCTTCCTGACGCCGTCCCTCTTTAGTGCTCCAAAATCCGTTCTGGCTTATCAAAGGTTGACGCCGTCAGAAATGGGCTTGACACCGTCTCTCTTTAGCTTAAACCGTGATGGCCTTGATCACCTTAAAGGGTAACGCCGTCAGACTTTCCTTTGTAAAACTCCCTGGCTTATCATGTGTATTTTTCATATCCACCTCTTTTGCCAAGCCATGACGCCGTCAGGAGCAATCCTTTACGCCGTCAAAGGTACTTTTCCAGCCGATTTTGAGACTTTGTCGTTTTCTTCACTTTTATGCTCCAAAAACGTCCAAAATGCTTCCTTTTCCAGATTTCTTCTCCAAAGTACCTAAAATGACAAAAGGAACGATTTAGGGCAATATTTGATCAAATAAATACGATTTAGGGCTTAAATGACCCCCTAAAAGCGGTACACTTTTTGCTTAATCAGTAGCTTATAGTAGCTTTTTCAAGGCTTGAAACAGCCACTTTTTCCCCTGCACCCTTTTTAAGATCAGCAGACCCTATGGTCTATTGGGTTATTTTATGCTTTCTGAGTGCTTATTTGGTTTTTATCATAGCTTATTCTTAATATTTAGATAGCTTAGTTTAGGTTTTACTTATATTAGCTTATTCCTAGTGTTCAATTAGCTTAACTTAGCTTATTAGACTTTTGGACTTTATTTATTTTTCTTGATTACCTCTTATTTGCCTACTGTTGAGATTCATCATTTTTACTGAGCTTATTTGAGCTTTTCTAAAAATTTGTTTTCACAAAAGTTTAGTATTTTTTCAAGATCAATCAGTTTTCAAAAGAAAAAAAATCCAAAAAAATAAAAATAAATAGCAAAAATGCAACAACTGGGGTTCGAACCCCAGACCTCTTGTTCACACACACACGCCCTTACCATTGCACCCTTGGGATTTCTTTAGTCATGACTTGCACCATTTATTTAATAACCCTTGTTCCCATTTAAGCAGTTCGATCTGAATTGCTTTTTCCCAGCTTATTGCAATAAGCTGGGACATCCCTTATATTTTTCACAGCTTTAGTTTGCTTTAAAGTATTTTTACAAAAATTTCCAGAATTTTCTCTTTTCATTTAGTATTTTTAATTATTTATTTTTTTTGATTCGTATTTAATTATTAAAAAGTCAAAAAAATATAATTCATTTTTTTAAAATTTTATTTTGTCATTTAGGACCTAGGAAAATTAAATTTGCGTCCGTAGGATTAATTTTTAAAGATTGTTACGTTTTTGCTCGTTATTTGATTTCCGTTCGCGTTCTTTGATTTTCGTTTTATTAGATTTTAGTAACCAAAGTGACCCTCGTTATTTCAAGCATTTTAATACCAAACCGAAAACGATATCCTCAATTTCACACCTCGTTGGGACCTCGACCCGGGTATACGCTTATCTGGTTTATTACAATTGATTGTTGCGTTCAATCGTCGCGAGTTGACTTTTCTTCGTGAGAGGTTTGACTTGTGGCGTGCTTGCACAACCAATCATATATATATATTTTTTTTTTTATTGGGAACGGATTTGAATGAGGACTCAACCCCCACGCGTTCAAGAAAAGGGAAAAAAAAGTTGATGAAATGTCGTCAAAGGCGGATAGTGTTGTTGAGACCGTCAACTCATATGCGGAAGTGAAGAAAAAAATGATGGAGGATATCACGGAGAAGACACAACAACTTTTGGACATCCAAATTCAAGAAGCTACTGACAAGAAGGAGAGGCAAGACTTCAAGTACTACATGGAGCCGCATGACCACATCGAAGATCCGATTATGTTGGAGTGGGTAAAGAACAAAAAACGTCAACTCGTAGCAAAATATGGTTGGCCATGTAATTTCTAGATATTTGTTAGTTCTAGTTTTAATTTCGATTATCATGTAATGGACTTTTTTATATCGTATTTTTATTTTTTATCATGTAATGGACTTTTATTTTTGTATTAATGAAATGGTATGTTGCTATTAAAAATTGTTTAGTTTAAATATTAAAAATAAAAAAGGAAAAAAAAATTGAGAGGTATGAGAATTTATTGGGCGCCAGTGAATTAGGTTGGGAGGTATGCAAATTTATGGGAATGAGTTGGCTGAAGCTTATTGGTTGAATTTCAGAGGTATGATAGTTTCGGAATCATGACTCCTAGTGCCCTTATATTAATTGTATGAAGCAAATAAAATGTACTTTTTTTTCTCTTTTTTTTTTAAAGAAAGAATTGAAAAATCGTTGAATATATTATTATATTATATGATCGTACATTATGCTTAGTTAATAGTATTTATTTAAATTCTATATATTGAAATCTTTAAAAAATTTAAAGAAAAAATAAAAAATGCTTTATAAGTAAGGATAGATTTATGCTATTGGATTGTCTAACCAATCCTAAGGGCATCGGATAAGAAGGCGGAGACCCCACAAAAAGTATAACAAATTACTCAGAGATTTACATATTTTTATATTTTTTGTTGGTTCTTAAGTACTTTCTCCGTCTCAATTTTATTGTCCCTCTTTTCTTTTTCGGTTGTCCTAAAATTATTGTCCAATGCCAAAAATAGAAAGTGGATAGAAAGTGGAGTTTGGTAAAGCTTACTATATTACCCTTGGTTGAAATTAATATTACAAACTTTAAAGAAGTGTTAATTAATTGGTTAAGGGTAAACTTGTCATTTGGTAAAAAAGTAAGAGAGATAAAACAGTATTAATTATATTTTTCTTAAACTGTGTATTTTTTGTCGGAAGACAATTATTTTGAGACAGAGAGAGTACTTTTTTGTACTTTTTATTGAGTCCCTACCTTTCTTATCCAATGCCCCAATGCTCCAATGCCCTAAGGGCATTGATGCCCCAATGCCCTAAGGGCATTGATTATACACTCCCTTAGGGGGGCGGGAGTGGATCCGGTGCCGATCCGGTGCCGATCGGCAACACCGCCGCCTACCGGCGCCGGATTCGGTGTGGGTTTTTTCGATTAACTTCACCGATGAAATGAAGAGAAAAAAAGGAACGTTGGCAACGGTCAATCATGAAATAAATTGAAATATAGCCGTTCGGCTTTTAAAAAAAAAAAAAAAAATTACCCCTTTTTTAAATCATACACTCTATAAATACTACACAATTCAACCACAACACTCATTTCATATCTAAAAAACATCTCTTATCCAACACTTTTATTAAAAAAATCACCACACAAATCTCAACTTTTTTATCCTAAAAAAATGTCTACTTCGTCCGAAGAGCACATGTATCCGTCTTCAACCGACGATTCAACGGGTAGCTGGTTGCAATTTTGGCACGACTCGTATCAATGGGTTGTAGACACGGCAAACTCTAGCACCTTTCACCCTCGTACACACGTTGAGCGTCATCGAGAAGTTGGTCTTGAAACTCTACTCAATGATTGGTTCGTTGAAGAACCAAAGTACAATGACGCATACTTTAGAAAGAAGTTTCGTATGAATAAAACCATGTTTTTTTAGCATAGTGGCTGATATTGAAGCGCAATTCCCGTATTTTCAAGAAAGTTATGACGCTCGTAGCAAGAAAAGTTTCACGGCGCTTCAAAAATGCACCTCCGCCATTAAGCAACTCGCAACCGGTAATCCGCCCGATGAGTACGATGAGTATTTATGCATGGCCGCAAGAACGTCACGCGAAGCTCTTGATCATTTTTGTGACGCCATCATTCAGTTGTACGGTCGAGAGTACTTACGGAAGCCGACTCAACACGATGTGTTACGCATTTTCGAGGCCCATGCGGCTCGACATCACATACCAGGGATGCTTGGGAGCATCGATTGCACACATGTCGAATGAAAAAATTGTCCTAGAAGATTGAGAGGGCAATATACGAGAGGTGACCATGGTGTCCCGACTATTATGCTTGAGGTTACAGCGTCACAGGATTTATGGATTTGGCATGCATATTTTGGTGCTCCGGGGTCAAACAACGACATCAACGTATTGAATCAGTCCGACTTGTATCTTGCGGAGCAAAATGGAACGGCTCCGAACACCTCATTTCACGTGAATGGGCGCTTCTACAAACGCGGTTACTACCTTACCGAAGGAATCTACAACAAGTGGTCAACCTTTGTTAAGGCATACCCGTATCCAACCGACCCAAAGGAAATAAAATTCAAGTGGTTGCAAGAGGTGGCAAGAAAGGATGTCGAGCGAGCATTTGGTGTTTTAAAGAGAAAATGGAAAATTCTAGCTCGACCTCTCCGGGCTATGACTAAAGCGAAGATTGGAAAGTTTGTGCACGCGGCTATTATTTTGCACAACATGGTAATAAAAGGCGACGGGAGGGCAATATCACCGGTTCATATTATGGATGGACCGGTGGAACCGGTGTATGATGAAAACGTTGTGGCGGAGCTAATAGATGAAGAGGTCCATCACCGCCTTCGATTTGATCTCACGGAGCACGTGACGGTTCAAGACTTGTCGTATCTCGATGATTAGTTCTTTTATCTAGTTTCTTTTATGTCGTTTTTAGTTGATGTTTTTTTTTTTTTTTTTTTTTTTTATTTTTTAGGTAATGTTGTTTTTTTAAGTATTGTAGGATTTTATTTTATTATTATTTTTTTAATGAAATATTATGTGTTTTATTTTTATATAGTTTATGTATTAAAAATAAATGGAAAAAAAAATGTGATGTGGAAAATGTGAGATTTGGTAAACTTTGGTGACCGCCGCCACCATTTTGGTAAACTTTGATAAACTTTGACATATAAGATTGTGATTGGTAGATGGTGACGTGGCCAGTTTGAAGAAGTTCACCATGTGGTGACCACTCCCTCCCCCCTTATACTATTAGTTAATTAATGCTAGTAAACAATGTAAAGTCGATTCAAAATGAACAAATTTGTGTTTTATTCTTCCCATATGGCCCATATATAAATATGGCGACCATTGTACGATGTAGATCACTGGGAATTTAAAAGCAATATGCCTGCTAATGTGTTGTGCAAGTTGGTGTTAAATTACAGCCACTTGATCAATTTGTTTATTGTCTTCTCCTCATTGGCAATTTCCTATGCAATCTAAACCCATATCTTCTTGATGCAATAAACGAAAAAAAGGCATTTTGCCGACCATATTCAAAGGGTAACATGGCCTTATTCAACGCTAACTTCAATTTATTGTGAAGATGAAAAATGATATTATTCTCCATGGTCCTTACCAAACATATCTGAATATATGTCAAACGCATCATATCATACGCTTACAACATACATAAAAACATGTTTGGATTTTAATAACATGACAAGTTCATAAATTAAACACATAAACATCATAAACATGCGGAAGCGTAGGATCAATTTAACACATAAAGAATTAACCGAATTTAAACGTAAACGTACCTTTGATTCTAGCTAAACAAGAATCAACTTCAAGTATTCTTCAATCAAGATCAAGAACCCTAATTAGGGTTTATAAGTGGATTAACGAATTACCCCTTACCGTTTTGTAATTCAATCCAAGATATTAACTATAGTGAGTTAATACCACGTTCTTGTACACACGTACTATAACGAATTAATGTTTATGCTGGTAACAAAACCACAAACGATTTTTTGCTCAACAAAAAATCGATCAATCCCTTTTGAAGGGTTTGGTCGATCGGTTTTGATCAAGGAAAAGAGAAGAGAAAACAATTAGGATTATTGTGTGTACAAGTAATGCAAAACAATGACTCTTGATTTTGTATTTATACTAATTGTATCTTGGAGGACAAGTTGGATAAGGATTGGGTTACCCCAACCCTAACCACGACTGGCCATAGCCCAAGGGGGCTTCCGGATCCTTCTCGACTTCCAATTTACAATCTGGTCCTTCTGTTTAATATTTAACGGTCGTTAGTCAATTGTCGTTAATTACTTAACATCCGTTAGTCGTTATTTTGTGTTTGTAATAATTATATATAACGTTTTATATAATAATTCTTATTCATTAATTCTCATACGTAAAGTGTGCAATCCCGTGATCTCGAGTTCGATTTTAGACATACACGTATTATGTCCACAAAACTAACAGCTCCCACTTGAACATCTATTAATAGTATAATGACATTGGTTAGCGTCTAGCAACACGCCAATGCCCCCAGTACAACTCGAGTAAGGTCTCCTGAAAAAACCTTTTGATGATTCATCATCATACTTATCATTTTGTTTCTAATACCATGTTAAATAAGGATATTGATCTTAGTCATTCATTTATTTAACTATTCTGTTTCTCGCTGTTTGTGATTGAGCAAGATTACCAAATCTTCCGAACATATTCCAGATAGATTTTGGGCATGGCCATGCAAACATCTTGTCAACCCTACGAGGGGCCCAACAGTATTAAACTTCAAAACAAATTTGAAGGAACAAATTCTTTCTTGACTACAAGCAAAACCCATGAACTTTGCAACACTTCTAAAACAATCTTTATAGCTACCAGTAACGTATATCGGTAAATTGCTTCACAGAAATGCACTACATCCATGACAGTTCTCTAGTATCTCAAGTCAAAGGATAAATGTTCATGATTTACTTGATGACAAGATCCATAAAGTACAATTATGCGGTTGGGATAAGTCATATGTTCAATTCATTGAATATTATGTGAAATTGTTATGTTAACGCATCAATATTCTTTCAAGCATATTCTACCAAAACTCAGATTTGTCTTCATTCAATGATATTCCCATATCATTTATCGACAACGGACTATTTAGAATAACATAAGTTATTCACGGATTTAAACATGCAAATATAGGATACAATCTATTATTAATTAAAACAAACGTACCAAGTACTTTAATTCATTGTAAATAATAATTGCTTGACATCCCTTATCCAAATACTAAATAGATCAATGCATGATAATTCTAGTTAATGAATTATGCCTCAAGTCATGTCAATCATACTTGTTGACAAGACATAAATCAACTAATTTTGATCTATCGGAATTTTGAGAATACTTATTTTAAGAATTCAATTAGTGAAGTTCTTGTATGTGTGCATTCAACTATCTTGATATTGCCACATAATATTTCATAAAATGCGTGACATCCTCAACCACCAATTTATGACAATTAAACTTTCAAACCTTTTATAGTTTAAACTATTCTAATTCTTTAATGTATAATGCAACTATACTCTTAGTTGAGCACAACTAGTTCATATGGTCATTAATCAAGGATGAAATCCTACCATGACTAGTATTGAGTGTCATCTTAATTTAAACCAACGTTATTGTATATAAACAACAATATGCTCTTTAAAAAATCCATAAACTTAATATCCATTGTGTAATGTTTGATGTCTTCCAATCTTTCAAGATTTGTCGGCTATAACAATTACGCAACAATTTGCCATATTGTTTATACTTAGAATCTATGAGCAATTCCAGAATGAGGATGTAATTATATATCCAACCATATTCATTACACTTAGTTATCTAATAACTTTCAATTAGATAACAATATTTTCAAATCATCTTTCATCCAAGTATGATACAACTAATAACATGATGTTCATGAAAAATCCTTGTATCAAACTTAGATTTCATTCATGTTATATCTTTTCAAAGATATGTATCCATTTAGATTTTCTAATAATATATCATGTTCTATTAGAATAATTATTTTACCGCTTATGTTTATAACAATAAACATATATTACAAGGTTGTATGTTTATTTCCTAAATCTTCAAGTGAAGTTTCATTCCAAACTAAGACTTAACATTTAACGTATATGAAATGTTACTTCCTATATGTTATACAACATATATGAAATAAGAAAATTAACATAATACTCCCACTAGCTTTCAAGAATACTGAGGAATTATCTTATTTTAATTATAAATCAAAACTTGAATTTAATAATTAAACATAAGTATATCTCCTAGATGCATGCATTAATCCATTCATGAATTATTTCACTTTGTACACTTCCAAAGATTATTTGAATTCAAATACTCCTTTTGATTACTTATCGTCCTCGCACAAGTAATTACTCAAGAAAGACTTTTGATATTCCATTGTCAATTTCATATTAATGAAACTAAGGATGACAATCATAATCTTTATACACTTAATGTGCCTAGAAAGAACATTCAATCACAGTTAATTGCTTAAGTGTGATTAATAATCTTGTCATAAGACATACATTAAATATGTTTATAAAATTGTCCATATGATTTCTACACAAAGATTTAAACCTCTAGGATTTTCATTCCCTTTGAAGAAACTCATCTTCATTCTATAGTCTAACTATAGAGTTCAAGATAAACTAAGTTTCCAAAAACTAATTATCTTTATGGACTGCATCTTAACATTCATAGTATGAGTAATTTGCCAAATTCAATATTTGCAATTCATCTTAATGATCAACAGGTTTATCATAATCCTGTAACTCATAATCCTCAGCATATTATTCAAATATTTGAGATATCCTTGCGGATCTATAAATGAGAATTCCATCATCTTGAGATTTAACATTAACATGTTTAGTCTCACCATGACATTCACTAGTGTATTTTTAGAAGATTATGTATCTTGTAATTTTATATTTTCAAGATAAAAACTCCCACTTGCCTTTTGCAATTTATAGACTATCTATAAATACTTAGCAAGTAGAGCAACACCAAAGTGTTCTCTTTTGAGACATTACAAATACACATTGTCAGTTCCTGATATTAGTTTGTTAATATCTAGCTTCATCAGAAGTTTAACAAATTCAGAACTTCATTTTAAGACTTAATGTGATTCATCACATTCCATAATAAATGGTGTCTTATTAATCTTCTAGGTTGGAGTCTTATTGAGTATATACAATCCATACTCAATTTTCTAACCTTGATAACTTTTGGAAGAAAAGAAGTTATAGTTATCTTTAATCAAACGATACCAATAGAGTTTGATTCTCCTAACTGAACACACCACAAACTTGTGGTATTTCATTAGAACTAATATTGTGAGACAATCTAACAATATATAAGATAAACTTATACTCCTTTTGGCTTACCTATTTACCAACTAAGTCAACTTAATGGTGAAATAGATTTTGCAAACCAATTGCATGCTTTATAACACAAATACTTTTTAACTAAGTCACTTCATGTCCATGTCTCAACAAGAAGATATAAACTGTTATAATCCCATTATACGTTATAAATCATTGATCAACTCAATGACTTCTTGTATATGTCTTAATAAAGAAGAGATAACAAGTTAACGTCTTACTTTATATTATAATAAGTCTTGTAACAATTAAAAGACTTCATATTTATAACTTTACAATAATGTATAAACATGTATAACTAAAGTAATCATGAACACCACAATTTGGTTTCAATAGTAATTTTAAGTTAATTTATTACTTCATTTATTTATGACATTCCAAGAATACATAAATATTCAAATTTGAAGTAGTCTTGTTAATATTGACACATGTTCTAATAGGTGTCTAATTTAGAAATTGTAAATTCTCTATGTACGGTCTCACATAATCATGGAAATTCACCTTGTTATTGCAATCTAGTCAAGGTCTCACTTAAGCTAAATTTCAACACCAAGTGTTTCTTGAATTAGATGTTTATTAGTCATATTTAGAACGTTAGTTTCTTACCTTGCGGTCAACACAATCCTTTAAATCATATCTCTATGTGTTGTTTCTTGCACACAATTATAAGATTTCTCCCACTTGTGCATGGAACAACATCATGTAGCAGATAAACAACACAACACACATTTTTTTATGTGATCAATATGATTTGTGTCACAGATATTAGTATAGCAAGTAAATGTAGAACTTCACTGTCTTAGTAAGGAAATGTACATGACTAACCTTTAAAAAAACATAAGTGTCTACAATTGGAAAGTAATTATCTTGAGACATTCAAAAGATAATTTGGGTTACTACCAAGACAATAAAGCTTGTAGCTCCCGCTGAATTAGAGAACATTACGATAATCCCTTATTCAGTAATAAGATTCAATGCCCCCACTAGATTTGACAACATTGTAAGTGTTTCATAACCAGTAAAAACAAATATCCTGCTTTTAACTTTCCTACATCTTTGAAGGTTCATACGTAACAATTACTTAGGCACTCCAAGAGTGTATTCTACTATGTAGATAATGGACTATCCATCAATACAATTAACTTGAAAATTGGGCATGCAATTTCTTCCTTTAATAGGTCTCATCCCCACAATGGTATGTAGTACCTCTAAAGGGTTAAAGGAACAACAACTAGATAAAATATCCTAGTTTGCCTTTACTACCTTTTGCGGTAAGCAGTCTAGCTTCTAATTTTAATAACTCATAATTTTCCAGTTAACCAAATGTCATATTTGTTACAAAAGAATTTAATCGCTGAATGAGGGTGATGCAATTTCTATGGAAAATAAAAATGTGCAATTCTCTTAACTATTAAAGCTTGCTATGAGTTATATTAGAATTTAGACAATTATAATGTTCCTATTATACCTTTCTCATTCATGAAAAGGAATAGGATTGAGTCTCACTCTTCTCTCATGGAAAGGAGACTAGGTTTGTTCTTTTAGTAAAGTTGACTCTAGCCAAAAACCCCTATGGGTGTAGATAAATTTACCAATAAAAGAATAACCCATGTTTACGGTTTAATGTTGCATTAATACATTTAAAAGAATTTACAAAATTCAATTTTAGTATTTTCGATAATAAATATTTAAGAAAATTAAATACCCATTGATTTTATATTCATATAAACCATAGAATTTCCTTAAAGCTAGGATCCTAATTGACATAGTACCATTACATCAGTTGATCTGCTAGTAATGATAGTATTTGATGAACTCAAATAAGTACATTTTATTACTATCATTTATCCTATTAATTTGACTTGTTTTACTATATTATGTATGAGGATTGATACTTAATCGTTTACTTTTGTAATTCTCAGGTAAAAACAAGCATTTGGTGAAACTTAGCGATTATGGACTAATAATGGAGCAAAACGTGCATAAAGTGAAAGTCTACTGACATGGACAAGATCAAGTCAATTCTGCTCCAGATGCGCCGCATCTCACTCTCGACATGCGCCGCATCTCTATCAAGATATCACCAGATACGATCCAAGATACAAGAGGACATGCGCCGCATCTAATCAAGAGTTACGCCGCATCTTCTGGCGGTGTACGAATATTCCTGAATATTATAATCTTGGACCCCACGCGAAGCTAAGTACATACGCCGCATCTACTTAAGTAGATGCGCCGCATCTTCCCTCAGACAGAAACTATAAATACCCCGTAGACCAGACGAGTTAAAGAGTTCGAAACCCTAAAACCGAAGTTCGGACAGCAGAACAGGAGGACGAATTCAGTCAAGAGGCAGCACAAGACACACCCAAATCGAAGATACAAGAGCTGTAAGAAGGTGCTGCATGTATTTAATTCATTAAGTAGTTTTGTTTTATTGTGTTAGCAAACTTTAATTCATCAGGATTGGTGGCTTGTGTAATGTGACAACGAAAGATTGCACTCCCTTTAATACTTGCTTTCCCATCAATTAAAGTTATATGTTGATGTCTTTGGTTACTACTTATTAGTGCATTGATAACCTCTGTGTTTATTAGTGGCTTGCGGGCATCCGACTGCGGGACAAGATGTGGCTCCCACGGTTGTTTCTAAATTGATCACTTAGGAATAACTTTTAGACATAAGTAATCATTAAGGGTTTACTCGCCGATGAGAATAGGACCAACGAGAAAGGGTTAATTACATACACTTCATATAAAGCTATCAATAAAACAAGTGACAATCTACTTAATCATAAGGACAGCCCTCTTATTGTCTCGAGTATCTATCTGTGTACGTGTGTGCTACTTGCTGATTCGTGCCTATTTGTTTATTTTATTATTTAATTGCAAACAAAACTGTGCCAGTCTCTCAGGCTGAAACCCCCTTGCGTTAGGATATTAAAATACTGATTAGAATAACTAGATAATACGTTCCACTCTTAGTGATCGACACTCTACTTACCATTATCTTCATACTGACCGGGTACACTGCTCGTTAAGTGTGTGTGTTATTGATAAGTCGGCTAAATATAAATTTAAAACTTGAGTAGGCATTAAAACTGCTAAACCGCAACGACACATCACGCGCATCAGTATTCAACAAGGTAATTGTCGAACAATAATTGACAATTTCATATTGCAATTCCTAGATCATTATGGGATTTACATTTGTCAAAATCTATTTGCAATGTAACCATGTTTCATCCCATCTTATGCCTTGAGTTTCTAGGTCTCACTAACAAGTCAATTAATTTGTCTAATTTAGAAACTGCAAATTCTCCATGTACGGTCTCACGTAATCATGGAAATTTACCTTGTCATTGTAATCTAGTCAAGGTCTCACTTAGGCTAAATTACAACTTCAAGTGTTTCTTATAATTAGATGGCATGAACTTAAATTTTTAGGGTACTAATTTTGATGTGTCAATCAAAATATGTACGAAGAAGCATGCACACATCTTCGTATCATAAGTATTTCAAAACCTTTTTATTTACCAATTTAAGCTAAGATTAAATCAACAAAGTTTTAATTGAGGTATTGGGTTCACCAATCAAAGAATTACCTACAATTATCGCTCACTATATCCTACTACTGCATGAGTCAAAAGACCCAAGTTATTCGGATAATTACCACAAAGTGGCACGTGGGATTGAGGTCAATTCACCCTTAAGATGATCTTGTATATAAAAATAGTCGTACTTGGTAGCTCCAATTTGACGCACGAAGGAGCGAAGAGACAAACGTCAGCACAAGTGTCAATTAAAAACGCGTCTCTTTTGCTTTGATAATTTAATGTCAATCCTCCTTAAACCCCTCTTATAGTTTGTCGAAACTGGGTGAGCCGTTCTTATTATTGGTACAAAAAGTCGTCACTCAATTAAAAGTCTATGACTTTAAGTCTTAAAAACATGTTATAAATTATAGCCTTGCTAGTCTCGCCTGGGAGCAAATTACCGTGCGAAGCAAACCACTATCGGTACATAAGACTTTGCAATATTCATAATTTATCGCATCAAGTTTCACTATTTTTAGTCCATTTATTTTCTATTCAAAAATTACCCTTTTTTTTTGCTTACAACGTGTCATACAATTAAACAAAAAACAAGTAATAATAAAAATAAACAACTAAATAACGCACATAACTTAATAATTAATTTATGTAAACAAATAGCCACATGCAAAAATTATTTGATAAAACCTATTAATAATCATTCTATATTTAATTATGCATATATTTAACTAAGAATATCACTTACAAAGGTAAATGAGCCACATGCATTGACGTATCGATTGCGTTAGTCAGAGCAAATATATACCATATTGCATATAATAGATTCATTAATATTTAATTGAGGTCTTCCCCAATTTTAGATCTATCAAAAATTACATGTGATAAAACAACTTAACAATTAATCAATCATAATCCATGACAAACATGCATGTTTCATCATGGATTAACACAAGTCATAAGATATGCAACTAAACACATAAGCATGTTACAATTAGGGTTTCAAAACAACAAAACAATTTTTTTTTAATTAGGGCATCGCCCCCCCCCCCCCCCCCCCCCCCCACAAAAAAAATCAGGGTTTTGATTTTTAAACCCTAAAAATCGATTAACATACCAACACAATCCAAGATTCATTTTTTATGTGTTTCGGTAATTAATTACATGTTAAAACCTGTCTCTGATACCACTGTTGGATTTTAATAACATGACAAGTTCATAAATTAAACACATAAACATCATACACATGCGGAAGCGTAGGATAAATTTAACACATAAAGAATTAACCGAATTTAAATGTAAATGTACCTTTGATTCTAGCTAAACAAGAATCAACTTCAAGTATTCTTCAATCAAGTTCAAGAACCCTAATTAGGGTTTATAAGTGGATTAACGAATTAGCCCTTACCGTTTTGTAATTCAATCCAAGATATTAACTATAGTGAGTTAATACCACGTTTTTGTACACACGTACTATAACGAATTAATGTTTATGCTAATAACAAAACCACAAACGATTTTTTGCTCAACAAAAAATCGATCAATCCCTTTTGAAGGGTTTGGTAGATCGGTTTTGATCAAGGAAATGAGAAGAGAAAACAATTAGGGTTATTGTGTGTACAAGTAATGCAAAACAATGACCCTTGATTTTATATTTATACTAATTGTATCTTGGAGGACAAGTTGGATAAGGATTGGGTTACCCCAACCCTAACCACGACCGGCCATAGCCCAAGGGGGACTTCCGGATCCTTCTCTAATTCCAATTTATAATCTAGTCATTCTCTTTAATATTTAACAGTCGTTAGTCAATTGTCGTTAATTACTTAACGTCCGTTAGTCGTTATTTTGTGTTTGTAATAATTATATATAACATTTTATATAATAATTATTATTCATTAATTCTCATACGTAAAGTGTGCAATCCCGTGGTCTCGAGTTCGATTCTAAACATACACGTATTAATATTTGTCTACAAAACTAACAAAACAGAACTTAGAGAAACAATTGTATCGTATTGTAATGTAAGAAAACTAATTAACTTAAATTAAAAATTCAAAACGATCTTACTTGAGCCTCCACTAACACATACATAAGGTTTATCTGCTCATGTAAAGCCTTTCTGGCTTCACTATTGGCTGTAGAGTTTTCGTCCTTCCAGAATTTAGAAGTGTGAATTTTTAAATGAATTTATACAAATCCACTTTACGAAAATGGACCATCGAAAGTGGTGTTACAAAAATCTATGAAGCAAGCAAACTGAAGGGGCGAGCAAGGTTTTCTCGCTATGTTGATTGTATTTTAGTACCCACAATGTATTGAAATAGGCGAGCAAATGAGTGGCGAGGAAGGTTTGCTCGCCGTGTTGATTGTCTTTTAGCAACCCACAACCTATTGAAATGGGAGAGCAAACTGAGTGGCAAGTAAGGTTTGCTCGATGTGTTGATTATCTTTTAGCAACCTATCGCTGTGTTCATTGAAAAGTTAGTGATAATTGGGCGAGTAAAGGATAGTTGCTCGCTTTCTTTTTTTTCGATACCTCTTGAATGTTACTGATACGATTCGGGTAACCCATAAGCAAATCCAGACCCATCAATTATTCATTCATAACCCAATTGCTACATTTTATACTTGAAAGGAAAATGCATGAATTCCTAAACTTTGGAAAGAATACTAAAATAAAGGACATAATGGAAACGTGAGTCTAAAATGCAATGTGGAAGTGAAGTACTTCTTCAAAGTATGCATGAACAAATACTTCTTTCTCCTAATTGTATGCATGAACAAATACTTCTTCAAAGTGCATGTGAGCAAGTGCACTAGTGGAAAAGGTTGTTGGAAATATCCCTTAAGACCAAGTCTTCAATCTGTATAACTTTATATATCCTCGAAAGTTGTCAGTGGCGAGCAAATGATAGCAAACAAGTTTTGCTCGCTAGTTTTTTCGTCTTCTAGCACCCGAATAAGTTTTGTCTTCTTTTGTTGGGCGAGCAATGTAAGTGGTGGTTTGCTCGAAGTGTAGATTTTGGTAAAGTAATTTGAAAGTGTTCATTTTTGTAATTGAGTAGGAGAAGTGTTTGTTTTGGTAATTTGGTTAATTTAAAACACCAAGGTGTTGTTTGGTTGACCGAGTTTGGTGGGATTTGAGAGCATTTGAATTTGAATATGCATAAAGTTCGTGTTTGGTACTTAAAAATGAGTGGTTTTATATTTAGTGGATCCCATAAAATAGAGTTATTTTAACGACATCACCTAGTGGATGCATTTAAATGTTTGTGGGGACATGATTCAAAAAGACACTAATACCCCCTAATATATGTATGTAGGGACACTTGATTAACATGGTTCAAAGGGTATTGTTGTCCTTTACTGTTAAACACATGTGACTTTTTTCTCTTTTGCTGCAAACCAAACACATTAATGTGTTTCTAATATCAAGTTTTTAAACACTCTAGCTCACACAATTAAGAAACCCATGATTTAAAAAAAATGAACCAAATGCACCCTTGGTATTTGAAAGTCATGAAAAGGTGAGTTGCAAATGAAAGAAAATGGAGTTACTTGATACAGAGAAAAGGTTAATGATAATCAGTTACGAGTAATTATTTTGAAAACAAGTTGACTTATGAATTTTCAATATTTAAGGTAAAATATAATTGAAGCTAAAGAGAGACGTTGAAAGTTATGTATCAGATTTTGTAACAACAATAGGTATATTGGAAGATTCATTCAATGATAGATATGTTAAGGGGATCGATAATCAAAAGGATGTTGTACGTCACTTAAGAGTAAACTGCAAAAAATGTCCTTGAACTTTGCCAAAATTGCGAAAGATATCCTAAAAAAAAACTGCAAATATTGTCCCTGAACTTTCAGTTTTCTGCAAGAATGGCCCGTGAAGAGTTACTGTAGTTGCAAATTCAGTTTGCTGGCTAACGCTCGTTAGGAAATCCCGTTAGTTTCTCGTCATGTGCGTTGCACGTGAGGGTAGTTTCGTCAATCCACTGTTCCCGCCCTTTACACACTCCTGCTATGTAAAACCCCCAAAATCATAATATTCGCGGAAGCATACAATTTGGGTGCTACTAGATTGAAATCACAACACAAGATATAGGGAACGGATTAAAAATCCATTTTTAAAATATATTACATAAGTTAAGTCATGTAACATTACATAAAATCCATTTTGATGAAAATGAAGCCCATTGAAATTAAAAAGGTCCAGTTGTCAGAGTAAACGCATTAAAAACATTTCCATCATTTATTGTGACCGACGCCATGTACTGCACCCGGCTAAACGCACCTCATTTTCCTGAGAAAAACATGCTAAAAGTCAGCCAACGCTGGTGAGTTCATAAGTTTAAATAAATAGCACATATGGACCAATAGCAACATCATAAAAGCAATTCAGCAGATACACACTATCCGTTATGCAAACACTAAGCCTCATCCTACCGATGCTAAGACAATGCAGCACGACTAGCGTTAGCAAAATAAATAAGGGTGCCCGCGAGTGTTAATCCCCAGACACTCGGCGAAAAACCCGACTTGGTATACGTTCACCTTGGCTATGCCGAGCCAATTGAACGGGGACGTCACTCCCAATAGATCTATTTATAACAAACGGCTTCCCAAACAGGAATTAACGGCAGATGATAGTGGGCACAAAATGGGATTCAGCAAACTTAGGTTTCTGCATACTAGTGTGATCTCAAAAGCAAATTCATTTCTGGTCCATGAAAACAGTTTTGAATGTTTCTCACCCCAAGCTTATAAAGCAAAAATCATATAAAATATGGTGCTATAAACTCACCTTTCAAATACAGCAATTCAGCTAATCAATCAAAATAATGCAACCGCGTCGATCAGCACCCTAAATCAGTACGGTAAGTCTTAGCAAAACGTTCGTGTCTCGTGTGTCTTTATTTTATTTGAAAAGTTTTACGTTTGACCTGTGCTCGTGTATTTCTTGCTTGCTGTGTGGTAAAATATATTTCGAAACGATTTATTATTGTAACTCTTGGGGGTAGCTCATGGCGAAAGTGCATGGTAGGAATACGTAACGGAACATCCATGCTAGTATTCGCGATTTAAATGTACAAGTGTTACATATATATATATATATATATATATATATATATATATATATATATATATATATATATATATATATATATATATATATATATATATATATATTATAAGTTAATTTCTCATATATTTAATTAATGGAGATTAATTAAATAAGTTTTGAAGAATGGTTAATAGGATATAGTTAGTGAAAAATTATTATATTTAAAAACATCGTTTATTATTTTTGTTGCAACTTTTATTATAAGAAAACAAGTTTTGTTAAGTAATTTCATAAAGTTTACTTAAGTTAAGTATTTTCACAAAAATATTCTAAGTGTTGGATTTTTAGAAAATTTGGGCATGACCCATTCGTTTATACAACGTTTCCATTTATCTCACGTGTTGCAAACTTTACTCAAATATTCCGCTAACTAGTTATAAGTGCAAAAATATACCTTTGTGATATATATATCAAGTGTCGTGAATATGTTTTCGTCGCTATATTATTCGTTATCTTCATTTTTAAGTATTAACCTTAGGTTTCGACGTAAAGTCAACAATTTGTCAAAAAGTCAACGAATGTCAATCTCAATATCAATTTAGTAAAAATGTCAATTTTTACCCTTTCGGAGACTAGACGTCTCAAAACAAGTCCAAAAATAGGTATCGTTATATTTATCGTTTCGTTAAACGTTAATAACTACGGCGAGTCGGAAAATATTCCAAAAATCAAATTTATCATTTTTATGGCTCATTGGGCCGAAAACTATTGAAAAAGCCCAATAACCAATTTTAGCCCAAAACACGTTTTTAGTTATAACGTATATATCGTCGCGTTACTAAAAATCATTTTACTCGTTCAATACGTCCGTTTGGTCAAAAAGTCAAACTTTCAAAAATACATATGGGCTTCGGCCCAACAGTAACTTAGTGGGCTTTTTGGCCCAAAAATCCATTTGGTCCAATTTGTATTTATTTGTTACTTATTAGTGGTTATTAGTTACCAAATACACTTTTTTACTTATCAAATAATTTCTAATAACTAAGTTACTGAGTCAAAAAGTCAAACTTGACTATTTTAAGGTCCATTCGACCCATATGATATATCTCAACTTATTTTTACTTTTTTACTAGTTATTTTTAGTAACTTATAACTTATTAATTAAGCTAATCCAAATAAGCACTTCACTATATTTTTTCACCATTTCACCACTTGAGCCAAAATTTTATGTTTTTCAAAACCCCAATAATCTCATATTTTTATATATAGTCGATCCATGTATAACCTCTAAAAATCAACATAGTGCTTAAATTAGTGTAAAAACCATAACTAATGTTTGTGTTATCAAATAAGCACTATATGTAACAATATTTACCACACAAGCAAGAAATCTACAAACTAACTCATATACTTCACAAAATGTCGAGCATAGTATATCAAAGATCAAACCCTAGCTTTAATCATATTATCAAAACATACACATTTAACACTTTTAAACATCACTATGCACCAAATGAACAAGAGATTAACAAATTTAGAAAAGTTTTATGAATCCTTACAATGTTTTGAAGTGGTACGTGTGATAGGAGAACAAGAACACCCAAAACCTCACAAATTTTACCCAAATCAAGCTCCAAATTACCCAAAAACCTTATGTAAACACCAAATGATCTTGATCTTGAAGTGAAAAATTTTGTAAGTAATGTTTATGTGTGTGAATAGTGGCGTCAAAATGGAGCAAATAAGGTGGATGAGAAAGTTATTTTGAGTAACATTAAAAGATAAGGTCTTGAAAATCTAAAAGCATAATGCCATTAGTAGTAAACTTTAGATTTCATTTAAGATAGAATGTGATTTGTCCCATGATGACATCAAATAACGACATATTATTAGCATCATTTATCCCATATTAATGACTTGTTTTATATCACTTTATATGAAAATTGACACTTAATCGTTTACTTTTGTAATTCTCAGTATAAACAAGCATTTGGTGAAAGTTAATGATTTCGGACGGAAATTGGAGCAAAATGAATCAAGTTGGAAAAGTCTACTGAATTGAAGAGATTAAAGACCATTGCCTGACTTTGAAGCATGCGCCGCATCTGATTTTATCATGCGTCGCATATGAAACTTTGGTCAACGAAGAAGAACCAACTTGTTCTACTCCAGATACGCCGCATCGGACCAATCCGATGCGCCGTATTGGCCATACACAATCCTTACCAAAGAAATCAAGTGGAGATTAGAAGCTTAATGAAGAAGTCAAGATTACAAGTCGACACTTGAAGATGCTTTCGTATTTTGGCCATAAAATCTTCATCCGGACTCCGATTTAGTTGATTCAAGCGGCCACGCGAAGAGAAAAAGAAAATCTATCTGAATCTGAAGGAGATGCGGCGCATCTGGTCCTTAGATGCGCCGTATTGGGAGATGAGGCGCATCTGGTATTTAGATGCGCCTTATTGGGTCAGTTTCAGACTTGGAGGCTACGTTTACTTATAGATGCGGCGCATCTAACTCTCTAGATGCGCCGTATCGACCCAGATTTCAGAATCTATAAATACCGAGCTCATTAACGAATTAGGGTATCATTGGGGACCCTTGGGGTCGTTCCCAGAAGACTAAAAACCCCTCCAAACAGCAAAAGACCTCCTTGAAGATCCAATCATCCTAGAAGATCATCTCAAGAACCTTATATTAAGTGTAATCGTTCGGTTAGCGTATCGTTTTCATTATGAATTCTTATTCGTTTGCTTTGATTACAACTTTATGTATTGTTACTGAGATTATGGGCTAACACCCTTAGGTGTTAGCCAAGTTTATGAAGTCTATTTAGTTTATTTGTGTTCTTGATTACGTGTTTGCTTTGTTATTGGATTGGGTGCTTATCGATAAAAACTCGTTTATTGCTTATAACTAGTAAAAGTCTATGTAACTAGATTATGAACTTATTGGTTTAATGTGGTAACTTAACTATCTGCAATTGTGGTTACTTTAATTGATCATAAAGTGTAGTAATCTGAATCCTATTAGACGGCTTAGAGGGAACACACCGGAACCGTGCCTTATGCCACTATTAGGACTAGTAGCGCGTAATGCCAAACTAGGTTAGACGGTTTAAAGCGATAAGTTAGTATTGATGCTAGATAGGTCACTATGATCATGTCCTCTTTCCCACCACGATGGTAGGTTATTCAATTGTGACAGGATTAATAATCGGATTGATGGCAAAACAATTGAATGAATTAAAACAAGTAGACATTAGCACATATATAACTATAAGATGGATTAGACTTGGCTAGCATGTTCTTCTATCATTGAATTCACATTTTCTTTTAATTAGTTTAATATTTATTTTCTCGTATTTAGTTTAATTAAACACACAAAATCGTGATAGCCTCTCAGGCTAAAACCCCCAAAGTATTTACTTGCTTTCTAGGTTAGTTAGTTTAGTAATTAGAATACCTTTAGATCACTTTAGCTTCACTCCTAGTGAACGACCCTTGCTTACCTAGAAACTATCTACATTGACCGGGTACACTGCTCGTTAGTGTTTAGAGTCTATAGGTTAGTTCGGCAAAATATAAATTTAAAACTTGGTAGATTTTTATAGACATAAAAAAACACATCAAGTTTTTGGCGCCGTTGCCGGGGAGTGATTGTTTAATTTGATTTATTGGTATTTTAGTTTTTATTTGTTTTCGTTAGTTTCTGTGTGTTTTTGTCATTATGTGTTTCTGTCTCAGAAAAGCAATACGGCGTATTCTTGTCTGTGAATACGGCGCATCTGTCTGATTTCAATACGGCGTATTCTTGTCTGTGAATACGGCGCATTGACGTTCTGCGACAATTTTTTTTAGTTTGTGTGATTTTTTTTAGTATTATATAATTTGAAAAATCTGTTACAGAAAGCTAATACGGCGTATCCATTGTCTGTTGGATACGGCATATTATCTTGTGTCGATACGGCGTATCCATTGTCTGTTGGATACGGCGCATCGATTTTCTGTGACACCAAAAATATTTTTTGTTTTTTATTTTTTGTGTTTATTAAATTTTTATTAGTTTAGTTTTTATTTTTGTTTAGGTTACTGCTGTTCTTGGTTGCTTATCTTTCAGGTAATAATGAAGATGGACAATCCAGACATTACTATGGAAGAATATATGAGACTTGAAGAGGAAAGAGCCTTGAGCAATAATGGGATCTACGATTGGGAAAGAGCAAGAAATGGTGGACAAGTCACTGAGACAAAAGAAATCACTATGGAAGAATACTTGTTGCTGGAAAAGGTTCAGTCAAAGAAAGAAAGAAACGGGTTGCCGTTTCGACATACTTGGACTATATCGGATGATCTTCTCGATGATAATGATGAGGAAGTGTCCCATGTATTTAATATGAAACAAATTCCTGCAATTGTTCTCGATGGTGCTTTTTCTCCGGAGATTGCACAAGATGATGTGTATACGGAACCTTACGTTGAAGAATATTCTGCAATCGTATTACCACCATTAGACAATCCATCGGATGAAGATGAAAAGTATTCTGATTTTGATTTCGAACCATTTGACGCCATAGTTTATGATGACTTACCTCAACCAGATTTTGACCCAACGAGGGATTTTGAAGAAATCTGGGATGAATTATTTAAGGATGAAGTTCGGGACGGTTATGAAATTGCAAGACCATTAGTTGAAGAAGGAGACTCACAAGATGAATTGGAGTCACTTACAACAAAAAGTGGTACAAATTTATTTAATACTATTGATCCCGTTACTAAAAATCTTGCTAGTTTTCCTAAACAGGTTGCAAAACAAAAGGATAATGAGGTGGAGTATATTACACTACCTATTCAAGCAAATGAAGCACCTGTGATCAACCCGTATTTGGTGGAGCTCGAGGAAGAATTTGGTGATGAGCTCTTAAACATTGCTATGATTGATGAAGATGATGATTCAGACCCTATGAAGTATATTGAGGAACTCGAACTTTTACTTGCTAAAGACCCTTTCTCATCTTCTGCGGAAGTCAAGGGACGCCTTACTACCAAAGAGACTAACCAAGAAGAAAGGAGACTCATTTTTCCTCAACATACTACTCTTTCAGATGAAATGGTCAAGTCATCCAATTTATTAACCAAACCGGGTAAGGATAGGAAAGATGTACATATATTGCCAAGGTATGATTTTTATTTATTTCTTCCATCTTTACTAGCAAATTTACACTCTTTTCGTGTTTATTGCTACTATCACCCGCACTTGATCCCAAGTGGGGGGAACGACACCCTATTACACAGTAAATAAGGGTGGAGTCAGGCTCGTGACTCGAACAAAAACAAGCGCTTCGTGGGAGGCAACCCATGCTTATCTTTTGTTTTCTTTTTAGTTTATTTTATTTTCTTGTGTTTGTTTTTTATTTGTTTTTTCTGCATGACTGTTGTTGCTGTATTCTGCTTATACAAACGATACGGCGCATCTGTATTCTAGATGCGGCATATGGCGTTTTAATTTTATATACAGCGCATTTAATAATTCGAGTACGGCGCATCTATCCCCTAGATACGACGTATTCTGTTTTTAATCAGAAAAATTTTAAACTATAACCGACATACGACGCATCTGTTGTACAGATACGGCGTATCTAATTATTTATTAAAAACAGTCTTCGAATTAATAAAATAAGAAGCGACGCATTAATTTCTATCGATACGGCGTATTATCCCATTGCATGCAGTTTAATATTTCCTACAGGTTGTTGATGCGGCGTATCCAATATTCCATGAATGCGGCGCATCGACACTCTGACCTGTAATTTGTTTATTTATTTTATTTTTCTAACCAATGATTAACGAGATGTTCTCGAGTCTATTTTTCTGTGGTCTCTATATTTTTACAGGTCTGGACGATTGAAGATGTTGATGAACTCCCATATTACATAAGCTCACATTCTTACATTGGAGGATCATACCGAGCAAATCTCAGGGGAGTTCTCCGTTCTAATTCTTTTAATTTCCTGTTTTTAATTTCAAATTAAACAACGAGGACGTTGTTTATCTTAAGTGGGGGGATGGAGAATTAGAACGTTTACTTGTCCTTATTTTTCAAAAATATGCTTAAAATGTGCTTAATATATCAAAATTTAAAATTATCTTTAGCATGTTTTTGTTTAAAGTCTAAATTACATAGCTGCACACATGACGTTATTTTTCAAAAATTGTGATTTTTCAAAATTCACAAATCTATGAGTGTGCCGGTGACTTGTAAACTTTAGAACTTGGCTTGTATACTATTCGAGACCACCATAATAAGTATTATTTTATATAATTGGAATGACTTGTCTAACTTGGTAAATTTCTAGGATTACACCCAAATAGCCTATTATATGTTATGTTTTATTAACTAACTACACTGGTTAGTTAACCCCCGTATAAACCCTTTTGTTACTCTCATTTTTAGAGTAAGATACCCCTAGAAAAACACTCAGAGCCATTCCTTTCGTTTCTTACACCTTTGTTAAAATGTTTCGTTACACCCTTACACCTTAGCCTACCCTGTAGATTAGAATCCGTGGTTTGGTTAATTGCTTTAGGCAAAGTGTGTTTCCTTACATTACCTGTGTTCGCGTGCGTAATTCATTATCTTTGGTTGAGTCAGGAAATTGCACAATGCAATTGGTATGAAAGTAAATATTGTATATCTTTGAGTTTATTTTTCGTGTGTTTACTACTTTCGCTATTACAGTTGTTTCTGAAAGTATGAAAAGTATGGAAAAATTATCCGGAAAGAAAGTGATAGAAAAGTTGTGAAATTTTACACATATGTTGATGTCAAAAAAAAAAAAAAAAAAAAAAAAATCGAAAAAATGAGAAAAGAAAAAGAAAGAAGAAGTTGGAAGTTTGTTTTTACCAACATTGTAAAGTTATGTAAAGTTATCATTATTGTTGTTGTACTATATTTATGGATTGAATGGGAGTTGGCAGTTATGGGAACGTCAACTAAGGTTTATTCTTTGATTAAGATCTTGTTGAGTATAATTCGTGTCTACCTAAAGCGTGTGTTTCAAGTGTTAAAGCGTGAGTTATTCTATGATATGAGTCTTATTCATGGGATGGTTGGGATAGTGATTAACCACACTTAGGATTTTAATTTATTTGTTTTGTTTATTTTTCATTTTACACCAATTTATATCCCAAATATTATCCATACCCTATATTATTCTTTATCCAACCAAACCTTTGATTTATTGAGATTAGGGATTTGAGCAATCTTAAGTATCGTAGTCGTGGATTCGGCTATGTATTTACGATTTTGTCGCCCTTTTTGATATATTATTATTGGTGAAGTTTGGACCTATCTTTAGCCTATTCGAGTTAAGGATTTGAGCAATTGCAAGTATCGTGTTCGTGGATTCGATCATGTATTTGTGATTTTTTCGCCTTTTCTGGAATTTGAGATCGATAGAGATTAAGGAGAATGATTAACCCTTAAGCCTAAAAACCCTTTTTACCGCTTTAGACTTGTTATTCCTTGGCTTTAGTGGGGGAGATGTGTATACTTGCCAAGCTTATGATAGAATATTCGTCACGACTGGACAGTTAAACGATTAGATTTGCTTTTATCAAAAACATTTTATTTTATTTCTAATCCGTTAAGTGTTTGGTTTGTGTGATTATGATGAAACGAATACATGCTTAAATATAAAAATAAATCCTAATATCTTTTAGGATTCATTTTCATAAGTTTAATCTAAGGTTTACTTGAGGACAAGTAAAGTTCAAGTGGGGGGATATTTGATGACATCAAATAACGACATATTATTAGCATCATTTATCCCATATTAATGACTTGTTTTATATCACTTTATATGAGAATTGACACTTAATCGTTTACTTTTGTAATTCTCAGTATAAACAAGCATTTGGTGAAAGTTAATGATTTCGGACGGAAATTGGAGCAAAATGAATCAAGTTGGAAAAGTCTACTGAATTGAAGAGATTAAAGACCATTGCCTGACTTTGAAGCATGCGCCGCATCTGATTTTATCATGCGTCGCATATGAAACTTTGGTCAACGAAGAAGAACCAACTTGTTCTACTCCAGATACGCCGCATCGGACCAATCCGATGCGCCGTATTGGCCATACACAATCCTTACCAAAGAAATCAAGTGGAGATTAGAAGCTTAATGAAGAAGTCAAGATTACAAGTCGACACTTGAAGATGCTTTCGTATTTTGGCCATAAAATCTTCATCCGGACTCCGATTTAGTTGATTCAAGCGGCCACGCGAAGAGAAAAAGAAAATCTATCTGAATCTGAAGGAGATGCGGCGCATCTGGTCCTTAGATGCGCCGTATTGGGAGATGAGGCGCATCTGGTATTTAGATGCGCCTTATTGGGTCAGTTTCAGACTTGGAGGCTACGTTTACTTATAGATGCGGCGCATCTAACTCTCTAGATGCGCCGTATCGACCCAGATTTCAGAATCTATAAATACCGAGCTCATTAACGAATTAGGGTATCATTGGGGACCCTTGGGGTCGTTCCCAGAAGACTAAAAACCCCTCCAAACAGCAAAAGACCTCCTTGAAGATCCAATCATCCTAGAAGATCATCTCAAGAACCTTATATTAAGTGTAATCGTTCGGTTAGCGTATCGTTTTCATTATGAATTCTTATTCGTTTGCTTTGATTACAACTTTATGTATTGTTACTGAGATTATGGGCTAACACCCTTAGGTGTTAGCCAAGTTTATGAAGTCTATTTAGTTTATTTGTGTTCTTGATTACGTGTTTGCTTTGTTATTGGATTGGGTGCTTATCGATAAAAACTCGTTTATTGCTTATAACTAGTAAAAGTCTATGTAACTAGATTATGAACTTATTGGTTTAATGTGGTAACTTAACTATCTGCAATTGTGGTTACTTTAATTGATCATAAAGTGTAGTAATCTGAATCCTATTAGACGGCTTAGAGGGAACACACCGGAACCGTGCCTTATGCCACTATTAGGACTAGTAGCGCGTAATGCCAAACTAGGTTAGACGGTTTAAAGCGATAAGTTAGTATTGATGCTAGATAGGTCACTATGATCATGTCCTCTTTCCCACCACGATGGTAGGTTATTCAATTGTGACAGGATTAATAATCGGATTGATGGCAAAACAATTGAATGAATTAAAACAAGTAGACATTAGCACATATATAACTATAAGATGGATTAGACTTGGCTAGCATGTTCTTCTATCATTGAATTCACATTTTCTTTTAATTAGTTTAATATTTATTTTCTCGTATTTAGTTTAATTAAACACACAAATCGTGATAGCCTCTCAGGCTAAAACCCCCAAAGTATTTACTTGCTTTCTAGGTTAGTTAGTTTAGTAATTAGAATACCTTTAGATCACTTTAGCTTCGCTCCTAGTGAACGACCCTTGCTTACCTAGAAACTATCTACATTGACCGGGTACACTGCTCGTTAGTGTTTAGAGTCTATAGGTTAGTTCGGCAAAATATAAATTTAAAACTTGGTAGATTTTTATAGACATAAAAAAACACATCATCCCATGTGAGTTTGGTGTGGGCTTATGTGGCCGGTTAGGGCTTATTAGGGGAGGGTAAAAATAGTTTTTATCCCGCTTTGGTGTATAGTGTGTCGGTTTGAGTTTAAAAGTTACCGTAAGTCCCGGTTTGACGTTTTTGGACCCGATAACGTAAAATAAAGTTTTTAACCACGTTTTCGTCAGAAATATAATAAAATGTCATTACTGACTCAAAAATATATTTATTTGACTATTACCATATGTACTGTGCTGTCGGTATGCGCGTGCTGTTGTTTTTCAGAAAAATGTGAGAAAGCTCTCAATTAATTTTAATACTTGTCAGTAACTATCAGAAATGTGATAATTTAACTTTACTGACAAAAATATACTTTTTCTGCAGTTAGTGTAAGCTACAGTATGCGAAACGGCTCTAAAAAATGCTCAAAACACTCAGAAACATGCAAATGCGCATAGAAATGCTTAGCTTAAAAATAATTAATACTCATATAATATTAATTAATAACGTGAAAATTACCATTGGTCACATGCTACCACCCCAGGTACGATAATCGATGAGGATATTTTTTGCACATCAACTTAGTCGTGTATAACACTTTAACACGATCAAATCACACACATAAACACATTCTATCTTATTTCAACCGATCAAATCACACACCCACAAACACAATACCATGGTAGTGGTTTCTCCACTTTGGCAGATTCGAACTCCTGAGTTTCCAACACATGAGCTTGATGCTATTTACGGTAAGCTTAAATGTTTCAAGTTGTCATTTGTTTTTCTTATTCGAACATGCATGTGTACATCGTAGGATATTTGATTTTCATACTTTTAAGTTGTTATTTGTTTTTTCTAACCAGATTCGAATGATACACTGTTCACTCTGAAAATCCACCACAATGGGCTCTTCACAAATCCACCAAATCGAAAATATCGGTTTGGACATATAGCCTATGTTGACCTAATTAATGTTGACTATTTCTGCATTCAGGAGTATGTTGGGATGTTAGACGCACTAGGATTATGGGATAGTACTCTGTTCTCTCATTTTAGGATCCCTGGGAAATCTTTGGATGATGGGTTGGTCCCATTGATGAGTATGGAATATGTCATGCAAACGTTTAAATACGTGTCTCGGTTTAAGGAAATAGAGGTTTATATTGAGGAATGTATTTCATCAGTCGAGGAGCATTTGTTGTACATGAGGAATAGTCGCAGTAAGGGTGTTGTGATTGAAGATATAGAGGATGGTGATGTCGTTAAGGAATCTAAGAAAGCTGGTGAGTTGTGTTTGCTAGAGTGGCATGGTGCTATTGAAATAGGAAAAGGAGGGAAAATAAGGTGATACTTCAACTCATGCTTCATCTAGTAAGGTTGGATGCAGGGATGATGAGAATTATTTTTTCTGTAGATCTGGATGATGATGAGCTTGTTATTCCAACGCCATGGTCTGATGAAGGGAAGAACAGAATAAGTGCAAAAAGGTTGAGTGGTGAGTACGAGTTCAAAAAGATCTTGTTCGAAATGGAATTCTTAATAAACTATGATGAAATCAAGGAGAAGCGAAGCAAAGACACTGAGGCGAGTCAAAAAGAGGGTGTGGCAGATGTGAATCAATATGTTGACAACGAAAAAGAGAAAGTTAGTTAAGAGGGTGTTGGAAAGGTTATGGGTGAACCTGAACTTGAACAGGGTTTGGAAGGTGAGTTGGAAATAGGGAAAGAGGCTGATTTCTTCCACATAGAAATTGAAGAGGATTGTCTGGATGAGCAAGAATACTATGGACCAATTGAAGAGGTAGAGATTGATTTGTTGATTCAAGAGGTAGAGTTTGATTTGTTGTATGCTAAGGAAGGTAAGTTAGAGACAGGCAAAGAGGATGATTTCATCCACAAAGATATTAAAGTTGATTGGCTGGATGATCAAGCAGCCTATGGACCTGATCAAGATGCAAAGATTGATATGTTGTATGCTGAGTTTGAATTTGTTATTCATAATGTGGCTTTTCTACACAATGAACTCACAGATGAAGCTGTAGTAGTTGCTGATGAAGCTCCAACAGCAGATGTTGAAGATAGTTTGGAAAGGGCAGACATGGAAGCTCCAGCTACAGTTGATTCATCTGCCAGTGTGACCTCTGGTATAGAAAAGAAGAGAAGAAAGTTAGATCCAGCTGACAAGGATGAGAAGGCAATAGAAACAGATGAGGAGGTTGATCCAAGTGAGGAAGGAATGCTCAAGGTCATAACAAGTCAATGGTCAAGGTTGTTATGTTTATTTTCTTTATCTTATGGCTTTGGATGGCATGTTTTGGAACAATTTAGTTTATGTAGCTCGAAAAACATTTTAGTGTTTTGTTTAGTGGTATTGTGTGCCACATGTGTATGTTTATGAAGATGTTGGGTTATGTATGCAATACTGTGTTTGGCACACAGTATTTGGTGTTACTCATGTGTTACATATGTTTAGCACATTTGACATGTTAATTTGGTGTTTTGCTTATTGGTTGACTACTAAAGTCAATGAATGGTATGCAGGTACACAAATGGTTACGTTTATGACGAAACTCAATTGGTTGACTACTAAAGTCAACAAATGATATGGGATGGTTAGTTTTAGACTTTTAGATAAACATGTGTAACAGTTGGAGACATATTGCAATGAACAAATGAGTTGGTACTCCTTTTTTAATTTTGAACAAATGGGTAAGATTTTGGAAACACATTGCAGTTGACAAATGGGTTAGAACTTGTTGTACTTTGCCATTGCATGGGTAACATTTAGAAACACATTGGATAATAACACCAATTTCAGATCCTAGAAAACTATACAATAACACAATGAGGCTTTGGACAGACCACAAAAGACCTCACCAAAATAAGTTTCACTGGTAACCAAAAGATAACAGCTGAAACGACAAACAAAATTGACCTTTTTAAGCCTAGAGCTTCTTGGCGGCAGGAACATACCAATCCATCCTATTCTTGCTTGAAAAATCCACCTTTTCTCCAAGACCCAGTACAACATTTGTTATTCTTTCACCTCTGTTTGGTCTTGTAAGCTCACTTGCAAGAGCTATAAGAATAAGGGGGCCAACAGTTTTGGAAGTGCAAGCCTTAGAATTGGCAGGCTTTCCCCTCCCCCCTTTCCCCCAAATGTGCAAGCCTTTCCCTTCCTCTTCCTCCCTCTCCCCTTTGTAGTGCAAGCCTTGAAAGTGGTAGGCTTTCCCTTCCCCCCCCCTCCTTTGCTTTAGATGTGGAAGCCTTTCCTTTCATCATCATCCCCCTAGTGCAAGGCTTGGAAGTGGTAGCCTTTGGTGGTATGTCCATTTCTTCATCACTGGATGATATGTCCAGTTCTTCATCCCATCACTGGATGACATGTACATTTCTTCATCCTCATCACTGGATGATATGGCAATCACTTCTACAATTGTCTGCATACCTTTATTCCCATCCCCATATTTTGCTGGTTTGCCCTAACACACTCGTTTTCAAGAAACTGTATCCTTTTTTCAGGAGCTTCTAGTTTTGCATCGAACCTAGTCCCCTTTTCAAGATAGCCTATCCTTTTTTCATGATCTTCCAGTTTTGCATTCACCTTACTCACGTTTTCAGTATCTTCACAGCCCTTATCAAGTTTTCGCTCTCCCGTATTGTTGTTTTGAGTATCTTCATAACCCTCATCAAGTTTCCCCTCCCCCTTATTCATGTTTTAAGTATCTTCACAACCCTCATCAAGTTTCCCCTTTCCCTTATCATCTGCAGATTTGTATCATTGACAAAGGGGCTAAATACATAACAATGACCATTTGTAGACTATATGTGTAATACACAAAAATCAGAACAATGAAAAATAATACACTGACCTTTCAAGACTTTAGGTTCTTTGTGCGCATATTCCATAAGTCATCAAGAATCTCATCAGACATTTCATCCATTTCCGTCTAAGTGTCCCCATATTTAGCCTGAATAAGAGCTACCATATCATCGGTTAACTCGAAATTGCTCCAGTCCTTGTCTGCCATTGTACAAAATCGTATGAAAAATGATCGACTTTTGGTCTCTAATAGAGGAGTGTGTAAGGATTAGAGCGGGAAAACACGGGTTGTGCAACTATTGGGTAGACACAAGTGCGAAGTTTAGGGTTTTACTTAAGTTGCACACTTGCAAATAATGTGACTTGACTTAAGTATTGGGTTTGACTAAAATGGGCCATATCGCGTGCCAAGATCCGTTACCTTAACTTTTAGTAGTCAACAAAAAAAGTCGCCTTTTATCTTCTTCCCCAATTCAAACACTCATCCAAACCCTACCTAAACCTTAAAATAACTCATTCAATCAAAATGGCTTCATCATCATCTTCTGTTCAAAGTTGTCGTCCTCCACCACTTACCCATTGCGAACATGAGGAACCCGTTATTCAACAAACATCACGAACCATCTATCATCCTTTAAGACGTTTTCTAGGCTGCATAAATTTTTATAATGTAAGTGATTTTTACTTTGTTTATGATTCGGGTATATGCTAATATGTCTAAGCATGTAGGGTTCAAAATGTGGCACCTTTTACTGGCTTGATCCTGAATTACCAAGTGACTACTAAAAACAAGAAGTGCAAAAGTTGATTTAAATGGAAAAATAATTGAAAATAGACAAATGTAGTTTGAATGAAAAAATAAGAGACTTGCAAAAGGATTTTGACTATCAGAAGTTTTATTTTCAAAACCAAGTGTTACTTATGCAAATGGAATTGAAAGAAAGCAAATCAAACTTAGTGGTTTATAGGAAATGTGTTGCTGTAATGGCTCTGGTTGTTGCTTTTATGTTGTTTGTAGGATATGTGGTGTAGAAGTCATGATGTAATATTGTAATGTAGAAGTAGAATTGTGCAAAGATGTAATGTAGTTGACTTTTGTTTTTGACTTTTACCTCTATGAATAGAGCTCTGTATTCGCATTTCCAGTTAATAAGAGTATAACAACCTTTCCTCAAATATGGCTTAACTCTTATTCTCTCTAACAGCCTGCACTAATTTGATAGAACCTGCATTGGCAAATGGAAAGAAAACAACCTGCACTAATTAGATAGAACCTGCATTGGACAAATGTTTGACATACAAAAGTCAAACAATGTCAATTGGTAATAGTTCAATACAACCTGGGATATATCATAACAACCTGCTACATTGCAGCACCCACATAGACAATATTTGATACAACAGAAATTCATCCAAAAATCCATTGAAGACCTAAAGTTACGCAGAAAGATTGCATCAGCCACAAATTCAAATAAATAACATTTACAACTGGACTACATAAACCATCATATCAACCTACATCAAACTTATAAAACATTGTCTATGGACAAACCCATATGGTTTATCCTACATCAGATACTTACAAAACATTGTCTATGGACAAACCCATATGGTTTATCCGAATCAGATTGTTACAAAACATTGTTTAAGCATTCGTCAAGTTTTTTCGTGCCCACTATACATACAGGCTACTATGGACAAACCCATATGGTTTATCCAAATCATATACTACAAAAGCTGTTTATACAAGATCATTCATCCAACTTACAAACAGTTTCAAACATTGTCTACGGACACGAAAATAGAGGACCATGTTAACCCATCTTGAACAACCATCAGCACACATCAAACTTTAAAACTCTTTGTGACCTGTTTGTTTCATCACTTAGAAAGAAGCAGACCATTGAGTAGAACCGTAGAGGGGGGTGAATACGATCTTTTCGGCCTTTTAGAAGTTTAAAGACTTCAAGCCTCAAAGATCAATAAGTGGTTATACAACAACCACAATCACAACCAAAGTATATAAAGCATGTAAAGAGACACCACAATATATACTGGTTCGGGATGGGGATTTATACCATCTGTACGTCCAGTTGCGAATCTACGACACATATACTATTCACTAAGTATAATCCTTATGGGAGATTACAAACCATATACAACTTCACTCCACCGATATGCACAAAGATCGGTGCTCACTAAGAAGAGCTACTCCCTATGTTATTCCGCCCTCGGAAACCACCCACAAAGACTCGTGATTTGACTTAATCACAAAGACCACTAAGACCACAAAGACATCCCATCGGAAGTATCAAACCCCAAATAGATCCCCAATGATCTAGGCTTGGTCACCACGACACAAGACTTCCCTTACATCCAAATCAAATGATAGAATGTTGTTCCTTTGAATCAAGCCCTAACCTAACATAGTGACTCGATTCTAATAGAAAGGGTATAGAGAAGAAGACCCTCGACACAATCACAAGAGTGGATTAGGTTCTTATGATTCTTCCCTTGGGGAGAATGTGTTCTTTCAAGAATGATAAGAGTGATAGATTAAGAACACAAGATGTAGACTTAGAGTGTAGAGAGAAAAGAAATTAGAGAGAAAAAATGTTTTGCAAGAGGTGAGGAATACAAGAGCTAAGTTGGGGTATTTATAGGCCAAAACCCAAATGGTGAAAAAATTTACCGAGCCCGGCACGCTGCTGGCGTGTCGGAGCGTCAGCGACGCGCCAGGATTCTGTAACATTTTTTCTTCGGGGTTTGGCTTTTAAATACCCAGCCTTGCTAAACCCCCAATTGTACTTCACACTTTGACCTTAACATTATTCATCCTCAAGGTCAACCAACTCAAATAGCCATTTGATGAAAAATCATTTTGTGAAGTGTGTAGGTGAAAACCAATTATCAAAGAGAGAAAGATAGAAGGTATAATTGTATATGGGTAGTTTAGGTATTCCTCACATGGTATAGAAAAGAGAGAAAGAATATGCCATGGAATATTCCTTTGCTTAGAAAGGAAGTGTGTATGTTGTGAGAGAGAGGAAAGATTCGAATTTGAAATTCAAATGTGAGAGAGGGAAGTATATAAGAGAAGTTGGGTTGAGAACAAACCATGGTTGAGTTAAGTGAGATGGCATGGTTAAGAGAATAAGAGAATATGGCAAGAAAATTTGCTTTTCTTGAGGGGAAAGGGTGGATGTTTGAAATTCAAATATGATGTAAGATTAGAAGATAACCATGGTTAGGATAGGTGAGTTGGCATGGTTAGGTTAGAAGGGAATATGCCAAAGGAATAAGAAATATACTATCCTTGGAGAGAAAGGTATACGAAGGGTTGAAATGAATTTGAGTGAGTTGGCTTGAAGTGATGGGGAGGTGCCTAGGTTTGAAATCCAAATTAGAATTTGAGGGTTGAGAGAAGAGAAGAGATAAGGTTGTATTTGAGGGAGGTGAGTTGTATTGATTGGAAGGTGATGTGATGGGGAGCCTAAGGCTTGGATTCAAATTTGAATGTTTGGGAGTGAGTTGGCAAGTGTGTGAGGGAAGGAAAGCATGTGAGAGGGAGTGTGTGTAATTTGAATTTGAGAGTGAGGAAGAGAGAAGGCTTTGAGTGTGTGTGTGTGTGTATTTTGGAATTCAAATAAATAAACACATGTGTTGAAATGGGTTGTAAGGATAAGATGGTGATGTGATGGGGAGCCTAAGGATGGAATTCAAATTTGAAATTTGAATGTTGGAGAAGGAAGAAGGAAGGTGGTTTATGGAGAAGGCTTGTTTGGTTTTGAATGAATGGTGAGGATGAAAAAGATGATGATGTGGTGAAATATTAGTGGTTGTATTGGAATGTAGTAAAGAGAATGTTTGGAAGATATTGTTTGGGAATGTGGGAGACATAAAGTACATGAAGGTACAATGGGTAAAGGGAATGTTGGATATGTGAGTTGGCTTTTGTGAGGATAAGGTTTGAAGGATTGAAATGGTTTTAAGTTTATTTTGATGAAAGTGACAATCAAATGATTGATTATAAAATAATCATATTGTCATTAAGATAGAAAAGAGTTTGACAATGATGATTATGGAATGTGCTCGGGAAAGTACAAAGAATAATCAATCTTTCAAATAGCACATATGGTCATATGAATACTTTCATTTGATGTTACGTGAAAGATGTGAGTCTTCTAGGTTTAGAAAAGCCTTGGCTAGAGGCCTTTGATAAAACGTTTGAGTTGGCGTTTGTAAAATATGAGAGGTCGTGATTTTAAATCCCTCTAAGTCTAAAACCCATTTCGAGTGTTCCTAATGAAGAACTTATCATATTCATACCTGTAATGAAAGATCCACATTTGTTGGGTGAGGGAAAAGCCGACTTTCAAAAGCCGTCACGACAAATACAGAAGCCTGGCGCGTTGCCTGCGCGTCGGAGCGCCAGCAGCGCGCCAGACCCAGTTATTGGATCGTTTGGTTTTTGGCTAACGTTTGTGATTTTATGTGTTGCGAAGGTTTATTTGTCTTCATTAAAACATAATGAGACCTAATCAATGTTGCCCTAACAATCTCCCCCTTTTTGATGTTGACAAATAAATTACGAAAGCAAATAAAATTACAAAACGTAGAGAAGTTTAAGACCGCCTTTGTTGTAGCTTTGCATCTTGACCTTGCCTTGTAATTTGGTGAAGCTTGATTTTTTCTTGATTAAGTCTTCACCCGAGCTTATGCTCTTTGTTTTCTTTCTCCCCCTTTTGTCGAATCAAAAAGGCGGGACTCAAGATCAAGCCAGGTTTCGAACTTTGGCCAGTGGGATATTTTTGAGCTCATTTATTCACCCGTGTATGCTCCCCCTTAAACATATCTCCCCTAGATCATTGCTCCCCCTTGTTCCAAGGCGGGAATCCATGGGTCATGAGCAACACCTATGCGATGTCCTAGGCTACACAAGAAACAAACAACACGCAACAAACAAACAAACCTCACATGTGGAAGTCCAAAATGGGTTAGGTAACCATTTGGATACTTGCAACATGGGTTGGTACGCATAACATCATCACACAGTTATTCATAGAAAGGATTTATCAATCAAGCATAAGCATATCACATACTCAAGTGAGCATAACACATATTCAAATTAGAGCACATAGTTTCATATATAAACACTTTGAAAGTGAAAAGCAAGACCTAAATTTTCAAGGTGATATGTGATATATATCAAATTACTTTTAAGTGCGTGTGTGCCTAGACTTAATTTGTTGAAATGCTTTGCGTAATATTTGCACCAACAATGTGATTATGATTATATATAATCCTAAGATGAGGAGATTAATCAAAAGTATAGATTGTATACTATGTTTTCTAATGTAATCCTATCCAAAACATGAGAAGGTATAATATATACGCAAGGCAATCAAACTCAATACCTTAATAATGCCAATTATATGAATGACTTAAACAACAATTACTACCTAGTAACAAGTCATGGCATAAGGGGATTCCTAAGTGAGTAAATAACATCTTGTATTACCCTCCCCCAGATTAATACAACCTTGCAAAGAAAACACCTTCATGATGTAAGGATGACCTAAAAAACTACAACATTTCCTACTTCTTAAGAATCAAATAAATTCTAACCATTTCCATGTCTTTCACATAATACCTTAGCACATAATTTAACCAAGCTTTAAGAGTTTGGTAAAGATCAAGCAAGCATTGTCTTTCTAAAGACTTTAAGTGACTCAAGATCCTATGGTGCATGCCAACCATGAGCAATCTTTTCTATGACTCAAAATATGCAATTGGGATTTTGGAAAATGTTATGAAAAATCCTAAGTATTCTTAACTTGTGACCTAAGGGTTCGTTTATTCATCTCTCCTAATATTTGTTTTATTGGATTTCCCTTAGCTTTCTTAATTGTATTAGAAGTTCCTTCTTCTGTGACATGGACCGTTAGTGAAGGAAACCCATCATGGTCATGAACTACTTGTTCATCCACAACATCATCAACCTCCACGGATGATGATTTGGGCTCCCGAAAACTCGCATCAAAAGTCTCCTTGAGAGATTCCTCAACTCTCTTTGATTCCTTGTTAGGCACCATTTATGCCTTACTAGTTTGAGTGTATCCTAAGAACACACCTTCGTAAGGCCTTTTGGATCAAACTTAGTGAGATAATCCTAAGTGTTAAGTATGAAACATTTACACCCAAAGTCCCTAAAGTACTCTAGTGAGGGAGTCCTACCTCTAAGGATTTCATAGGACATTTGGTTAAGTATTTTCCTAGAGCAAACCCTATTATAAGTGTAACACGTGGTATATAAGGTATGACACCAAAACTTTTGCGAAATGGATTGCTCGGCTAACATTGCACGACACATCTCTTGTAACTTCTTTTCCTTCCTTTAGATGACCTCATTGGTTTGAGGAGGATTAATGTCCAAGAAGTTATGTGAGATTCCATGTTGTTCGCAAAATTCCCAAAATTTCACCCCATGTTCAAATCTACTATCTTTAACAAACATGCAAACAATTAGTATGTTAGCAATACGCATGAAATCAACTAGCATCATGGCAAGTGAGCATATAAGCAAATAACATCAAAACATTTTTCTCATGCAAACACATTTTTCATATCATCATTTAATCACTATGACAAGTATGCATATAATCACATAGCATCCATGAACCTTTGATTTATGACAAATAATCTTATTCCTAAATACACTTAATCAAGTGAACAAATGTGAGCAAATGTCATGTTATCAATTAGTTGATTTAAATCATATACTTGTTAGCAACATAATCATGCATATAACTTATTTGTATATGTTCTAAAAATTTCCCTTTAAGATCTTACATATACATGTTAAACAATTAAGCCAACTACGCATGATGTATTAATGTGAAACTACAATCATCTAACCGGTTTATCTTAATTTATCGTGAAGTGTAACTAAGATTTAAGATGATATAATTTATGTATGCCGCATATAAATAAGTTTTCATTCCTAAGTTTAGTTGTGTAAGATAACAAGTATTTTCATGCATGCATATTAATCAAATACTCACAAACTTTACATGTAACATATATGCATGTTTAGACTAACTTTAAGTTAATGTCCGTGAGTTTCTAAGATCACCTAATTTTGAAGTTGTGACAAAAACAAGCTAGCTAGCAACATAAAAGTTCACATAGCAATTTTAACAACTAACATATAAAGCACTTAAAGATTCATAAACAAGAAAGGAAAACTTAGCTCGATTTTAATGGGAAAACTTAGCTGATTTATGGATGATTTTTGTTTCACGACCACGAGATAAAAAATCCACCATTGATGCTTTGACTACCGATGACCTTTCCTCAAAGATTACTTATGTACACCATTATACTCTTTGTATGAAGTATACAATCTTCTACTACCGATGATTTGCTTAGAGCAACCACTTTAGACAATCTAATAGACCGGTTCAAGCTTATTCCTAACAAACATATAACTAAAAAACTTGGTCCCCAATGGTTGTTGGGTCCATTGGTGTTAGCATAAAACACTCCTAAGTTAAACATCCTTGGGTCTTGAAGTAATTGGCTAAGTCTCTCAAGACCATAGCTTGAAAACATAGACCAAGAGCTGTTTGAAAAGTTACTTAGGTTTTGAAATCTTTGTCCAAAGTTTTGATGGTTGTGTGGTCTAAAAAATCTTTAGTTTGGGTAGGAGTTGTCTCTCCTTTGGTATGAGTTATATTGACGATGTGAAGACTTTTGGATGTAAAAATTTCTTCTTGATGATGATTGATTGTTTTGAGAAGAATGTCTTTGGTTGTATGAAGGTTTCATATTTGGTGTAGATAAGATAGGTCTATGGTCGACTCGAGCTTGTGTGTATCCAAGTCCATTACATGAAACCAGGTTGTAAAATTGTTTTGGGGTGCCACATCTTGTAATGGATGTTTGAGTACCTCGAGTATTTGCAAAAGGAGTTTGAGGAACAATTGGTTTAACAAAAACATTAGACGAAACACCACTTTTGTTCAAACTCCTGGCGCGCTGGTGGCGCTCCGGCGCGTCACCCAGCGCGTCAGAACCAGAACTAGAACCATCCGGTTTTTCGTTTGGTCCTTCTTTAACAAACCTTATTGGTTTGCTTAAACTTAAGGAAGTGGTTTTCTCAATTTTTAAAAATCCAAGACCTTCCTTATCTTGGGACAATTTTTGTTGACTTAACATATCATCCAAATCATTGCTACTTTTCTTAAATTTAGAAAAACTTAATGACTCCTTTTGAAGTTAACCTCATGTCCAAGTTTTTCACAACTTGTGCAAGGTTCAACCACCTATTTGCATTGAGTAAGTCTTTTTACTTCTCGTTCGAGTTCAAAAACCTTCTCATTAAGATAGCGTTTCTCCTCAACAAGTTTTTCAATAGTTTAAAGAATTCCTGATTCTCTTTTTGCAAATTACGAATATTTAAATCTTTATTAGAAATAGAAGATTTTGGAGATACCTCTTGAGTTTCAAATGCCATGAGACACGTTGCGTTCCTTTACGAATGATCCCCGTCTTCACTATCACTCCAAGCTTTGCTGACGAATGCCTTATTTTCCTTGGGCTTTGGACATTCTCTTATAAAGTGATTCTTGTCTCCAAAATTATAGCACTCGCGTTCGCGACTTGAGCATCCACCACCTTTATCATTATAGCCACGATCTCTTCCAACCTTTCTACTATCACTATCACCTTGGTTATCAAACCGATTACCGCGCCTAGAGTTACCTCCTCGTCTAAAGAACTTCCTAAAGTTCCTTGGCATAAGGTTGAGCTCTTCATCATCTTCACCACTTCCTTTATCACTATCATCACTAGTTTGTTCCCTAGTGACTTTAGCTTTAAGAGCTAGTGACTTAACCTCTTTCTTCTTTTCTTTAGAAATGACCTTGTCGTTTTCTAAAATCATTTCATACACTTTGAGGTTGCCGATTAGCTCGTTAAGAGGAAGTTCCGCCAAGTTCTTGGCTTCTTCAATAGCTGTAACCTTTGGCCTCCACTTAACCGGAAGAGATCGAAGAAACTTTCTAACATGGTTCTTGTTGCTAAAGCTAGGATTTAGAGCCGTTAAGCTTGTGATAATAGAATTGAACCGTGTGTAACCATTGTCAATGGTTTCTTCATCCGAGATCGAAAACTTCTCATATTGTTGGATGAGTAAGTCGATCTTGCAATCTTTGACTTGTGAGTTGCCTTGATGAGTAATTTATGAGAGTATGCCAAATCTCCTTGGCGCTCTTGCAAGTGTGAACACTCTCAAACTCCCATCGAGGTAGAGCATTGTAGATTGTCATCTTGGCATCATGATTCTTGCCAAGCCTTTTCTTCTCATCATCTTTAAGTTCCAAATATGGCTTCTCCACCATCAACTTGGTTTCGGGGTCTTCGACCATGAAAACAAAGTTGCCATTTTGGATAATTTCCCACAAGTCAATATCCTTGGACCTAACATAGGTCTCAAACCGGGTTTTCCAAAAGCAAAACCCATCGGGTTCTAGCAAAGGTGGTCTTTGCATAGAGTACCCCTCAACATAGTTCTCATGAGCCATGGATCTATACTGAACTTTTCGAAAAATTTCGGTAGGTATTTTGAATTTTTGAAAAAGAAATTTTTAACTTAAAATGACTTCTCGGGAAGGTTTTAACGCTCAAAAACTTGAGTATACCGCTCTGATACCAATTGTAGAACCGTAGAGGGGGTGAATACGGTCTTTTCAGCCTTTTAGAAGTTTAAAGACTTCAAGCCTCAAAGATCAATAAGTGGTCATACGAAAACTACAACAACCACAATCATAACCAAAGTATATAAAACATGTAAAGAGACACCACAGTGTATACTGGTTCGGGATGGGGGTTTATACCATCCGTACGTCCAGTTGCGAATCCACGACACGTATACTATTCACTAGGTATAATCCTTAAGGTGGATTACAAACCGTATACAACTTCACTCCACCGATATGCACAAAGATCGGTGCTCACTAAGAAAAGCTACTCCCTATGGTATTCCGCCCTCGGAAACCACCCACAAAGACTCGTGATTCGACTTAATCACAAAGACCACTAAGACCACAAGGACTTCCCATCGGAAGTATCAAACACCAACTAGATTCTCAATGATCTAGGCTTGGTCACCACGACACAAGACTTCCCTTACAACCAAATCAAATTATAGAATGTTGTTTCTTTGAATCAAGCACTAACCTAACCTAGTGACTCGATTCTAATAGAAAGGGTATAGAGAAGAAGACCCTCGACACAATCACAAGAGTGGATTAGGTTCTTGTGATTCTTCCCTTGCGGAGAATGTGTTCTTTCAAGAATGATAAGAGTGATATATTAAGAACACAAGATGTAGACTTAGAGGGTAGAGAGAAAACAAATTAGAGAGAAAGAATGTTTTGCAAGAGGTGAGGAATACAAGAGCCAAGGTGGGGTATTTATAGGCCAAAACCCAAAAGGTGAAAAAATTCACCGAGCCCAGCGCGCTACCGGCGTGTCGGAGCGCCAACGACGCGCTAGGATTCTGTAACATTTTTTCTTCGGGGTTTGGCTTTTAAATACCCAGCCTTGCTAAACCCTCAATTGTACTTCACACTTTGACCTTAACATTATTCATCCTCAAGGTCAACCAACTCAAATAGCCATTTGATGAAAAATCAATTTGTGAAGTGTTTAGGTGAAAACCAATTGTCAAAGAGAGAAAGATAGAAGGGATAATTGGATAGGGGTAGTTTAGGTATTCCTCACATGGCATAGAAAAGAGAGAAAGAATATGCCATGGAATATTCCTTTGCTTGGAAACGAAGTGTTTATGTTGTGAGAGAGAGGGAAGATTTGAATTTGAAATTCAAATGTGTGAGAGGGAAATATATGAGAGAAGTTGGGTTGAGAACAAACCATGGTTGAGTTAAGTGAGATGGCATGGTTAAGAGAATAAGAGAATATGCCAAGGGAATATGCTTTGCTTGGGGGGAAAGGGTGGATGTTCAAAATTCAAATATGATGTAAGGTTAGAAGATAACTGATGAAATCAAATAAGTACATTTTATTATCATCATTTATCCTATTTATTTGACTTGTTTTATTATATTATATATGAGAATTGATACGTTAATGTTTACTTTTGTAATTCTCGGGTAAAAACAAGTATTATGTGAAACTTGGCGATTTTGGACTAATTATGGAGCAAAACAAGCAAGATGTTAAGAGTCTACTGAAATGTTCAAGATCAAGATCATTCTGCTTCAGATATACCGCAACATACTTATTACATACGGCGTATCACTATCAAGATTTCACAAGTTACGATCCAAGACAGCAAAGGACATGCGCCGCATAGAGAAATGGAGTTACGCCGCATCTTAAGGCGGTGTACGAATATTCCTGAATATATTAATCTTGGACCCCACGCGAAGTTAAGTCAATGCGCCGCATCTACTTATCCTATGCGCCGCATCTAACCCTCAGACAGAAACTATAAATACCCCAAGGCCAGACGAATTTCGACACTGAGCTTAACTCAGAAGAAAGAGACATAAACCCTAAAGCCGAATTCAGATGTATTAGTGATGAAGCGAAAAGTGTACCGCTTTTAAGGGGTCATTTAAGCCCTAAATCGTATTTATTTGATCAAATATTGCCCTAAATCGTTCCTTTTGTCATTTTAGGTACTTTTGAGAAGAAATCTGGAAAAGGAGGCATTTTGGACGTTTTTGGAGCATAAAAGTGAAGAAAACGACAAAGTCTCAAAAATTGGCAGGAAGTTACCTTTGACGGCGTCAGGATTGTCTCTGGACGGCGTCATGGCTTGGCAAAAGTGGTGGATGTGAAATTTACTCATGATAAGCCAGTGAAAATTGCATGGGAATTCTGACGGCGTCACCCTTTAATTTGATCAAGGTCGTCACGTTATAATTTAAAGAGGGACGGCGTCACGTTCATAGTCTGAGGGCGTCAAGCCTTGATAGGCCAGAACGGATTTTGGAGAGCTAAAGAGGGACGGTGTCAAGAAGGTCATTCGGGAACCCTAAAAGCGGCGAGGTGACGGTGTCACACTCCATAACGTGACGCCGTCAGATCTAAAAATCTATATATAGTTTTGCAATTCTTTGTCATTAGTGTGGAACTTATTGGGGAACTTTGTGTGTGAAAACCCTAGGACGAATTTGGCAGCTCTTTCAAGGCTTTTTGCCTTGAGATCTTCCATGTTACATTGAAGATAAGTTGTCAATTAATCATTCAATATGTCTATGTGTTGTTTGATTCTATCTTGTTCTTGTCTTTTGTTTAACATGCTAGGCTAGATTTATCTTGTGTTTGCTTAGATCTAATGAAACCTAGCTATTGATTGTTGGTTATTAGTGTGTTGTTAGTTGTATTGGATGATTGTTCATCTATGTTAGGCTTAAGAAAACTGGCTAACTTCCTATTCGGTAACTTGCTTGAACGTCTTAAGAAACATGAACCAATGCGTACTAAAGGTTTTTATGGTTGTATTTAATGCACAAGCGAATTCTAGTGATCCCATGTTAGGAGCTTCCTAGCCGGCTCGACATAGGAGTGAAGTAGGAGCTTGTAGAGTTGGGGAAGTACGTACGCCACCCCACGACTGGTATTAAGGAATACACCCGTCATCCACGCAACTAATACACACTAATCAACCGGTAAAAGATAGTTAGGGAGTAAGGAAATCTAAGTAAACACATTTCCCTCCACATAAGTTTTCACCAACCTTTTCATTTTCTGTTATTTTATTTTATTTGCATTCGTAGTAATTTGGGTTAGTTGACTAGCAACTAATTCCGCCCACTCTTTCAAACCCGAGATTTTACTTGCTTTCATAAAAATTATAAAAACACAAAAAGAATCTTCTCTCACCCTTAGACCTATTAGAGTAATTTTTCATACCTAACGAACACTATTCCCTGTGGAGAAAGATCAATCCCCCGTACTTACCACTACACTATACTACATCGGTCAGGTACACTGCCTGGTGGGGTTGTAAGCCTCTTGAGATCCCTCGAAAGGTAAAACCTGTTGTAAGGTTGCAAAACCACGCATCAAGTTTTTGGCGCCGCTGCCGGGGAATAGTTGTTGTTTAGGTTGAATTTTTATTTTATAGGCCTACTCACTAGATTCCCTTCTAGTGAGATTTTTATTTTCTTTTTCTAGGATTTTCTTTAGTCTATCTTTTTCTTTGTGTCTTTGTTCGTAAAAGAAATTTCCATTGACTCTTCCGTTCACCATTATGGAGAACGTGAATCCACTACATAATCTACCCCTTCCACTCCAAAATGACATCTTTATGTTCCGTCGACATAATGGTGAATCTTTTTCCGATACATGGACTCGTTTCAAATACTTATTAAAAAAGGTCTTTCATCATGGTCTTGACTTATTGTTTCCACTTCAAATCTTTTACACTCGTATCGACCGCCAAACCCAGCAGGAGATTGAAAATATGAAAGATGGGAAAATGTGGGATTATGGTGATGAAGAGGCATGGGAAATCTTTGAGATTCTCGCCCAAAAAAGAAGTGGAACATGTGACCCAAAAAATGCAAGCTTAGACCTATTTGGTATTTGGATAAATCAATCGGAAGGTTTGTTTAGGAATGAGGTGGGTAGAGTTGAGGTACCTAAGTGCATGTCATGGTTAGGCACTACCATAATACAAGATGAACACTTAGGTGATCTTGATAAGATGGACGATAGAGTAGAAAATCTAAGACCACCAAGTACCCCACAAGTCCTACCATCATTTGAGGCACATACACCGCCCGTGACTTACCCGAAAGAAGTAGAAGAGACTATAGGAACCCCAATAGAGGTAGAACCTTTGAACCAAACACAACTAGAGGATATAGGTTTGAATGCTTTTAGTGATCACAACCTTACTCTTAGTTCTATGGAAGTTCCTAGTTTTGATGAACCAGAGCCTCAACCAAAACCGTTACCTAATCTTCCATCTTTAGATGTGAATTTAGGAAATGAAAAAGGTCCCGATCCACCCATCAAACCATATAGTCCGGGTAGTTTTACGTTGGAGGTAGTAGACTCTAAGCCTTGTAGAGAGGAAGCCAATATAGGAGTGAAACATGACCTTACATACTTACATCACCCATTCATGATTGATCACAAGAAACATTATGGGTTTAAACCGGGTTTATTAGGTCAAGATGGATTCCCAACTAGGAGTCTCTCGAAGTTGATAGAAGATGATCCCTTTTTAGGAGGAAACTCAAAATCACCCATTGACCAAAGTGAACTAGGCAAGGTTATAATGAAAGGAGCACACCCCTTTGAGCATATAATTCATCCACCACTCTTTCCTCACGTGGCATACTCCTACCGAGCTGGTGTGTATCGCTACTATCACCCGCACTTAATCCTAAGTGTAGGGAAAACCTCTCCTTTATCCATTAAATAAGGGTAGAGTCAGGCTCATGACTCGAACAAAAACAAGCGCTTCTTGGGAGGCAACCCAAGTTTTATTTGCTTTATTTGCTTTGTGTGTTTATTTATTTGTTTGTTTGATTTTACTTGCTTCCGTATGTATGTTTAATTTTTATTATTATTGATTCATGTTCAAAACTAAATTGTGAAAATGCTTTATCTTGTTTTTAACTTCGTCTTAACTACATCTAAAGGTATTTTGCAAAAAGATAAGTGTAAGGGAAATCCAAATCGGTTTATTAGAACAAATGAACATGAATCATAACAATAATAAATTGACATACATATTAGTATTTGTTTGAGTCAAATGCTTGTATCGAGTCATAATGATGTTTTGCAGAATTTCCAGGAAGTAAGGTATAGGTTTTTCCAAATTTTTTCCGGAAACGTAACATGAGAATTCTGTCAGATCATATCTGACGGCGTCAGGTTTAATTTTCTGAAAATTTTTGAAAGTTTTGTTTTCATAAAAAGTTTTTATTAAATCTATAACTTATAATCTCCAGGAATATGCAAAATTATCATCCCACAAGCATTATATCCTTATATATAGATTTTATCCCGCCGATGTTATGCAGGTTTTCGTGTTTGTTTTCTCAGGTTTAACAGGTTATTTTGGACAAGGAAATGTTTTTGGATCAAGCTTATGGCGATGCATTAGTCATGGAGCTTCAACATTCTCTTTGGAAGAAGATCTAACCATGTTACTTCTTTATCCACCAAACGAATCAGGGGAGTATTTGATTTCATTCTTTTACCTTATTTACTTTTACATCTTGTTATTTGAACATTGGGGACAATGTTCATCTTAAGTGTAAGGGGGGGGGGGGTAAAGTACGATACCTTAGAGAATGCTATTACGCTTGATTTTTTGTTTGTTTAATGGTAGATGTGTAATAAAACTGAGATAAATACCTGTTAGGGCAATTTTAGTGCCAAATTTAAAGTTTTTTACAACATATAGGTGTGAAACTTTGATCTTAATGAGCGTCTCACGGATAGGAGTTATATGAATAGCACAAAAACCGTACCACTAAAAAATTTTCCACCCCCAAATATGTGAGGTTCGCCCCTAGAATTGGTAGGAAAAGCATTATGCTATGATGTGTGTACCGGTAGCACTTAGATTCTAGAACTTGCGTTAGGACCATTCCGATGCCACAAGTGAGACTACATTCGTGTAGTTAGATTTACTACATGATAAGAGGCATTAGGATTAACCCATTGTTTTACACCTGTGTTTTTGTTATAATTACATTGGCTACATTGGTCAAGTAATTCTCCCACACCCTTTGCGTTGTACTCATTTTTGGTACACGATACCCCTAGTACACCCCTCAGAGCCTATCTTTTCGTTTCGACCTTTAAGCATTTTACTTAAAGGAAGAATTTGTTACACCCCACTAAAATGTACACCCAAATCGCCTTAGCCTACCTTGTATGCACTCATTTTTAGTGCATTATTGTGACAACATTTGTTTAAACCCAAGTTAATTATCTAGTTGATTACATGGTTGCTAAGTCGAGTCATATCCTTGTACATATTGTTTTGGGACGATTGGGACTCATGGGTAAAGTACTAGTGTAATGAAGTAATGGGGAAGAACATCATTTATTACCCCCATATGTGCTAAATATTTTAAAAGTACTCCAAGTGTTTTGATTATCTTAATTCGAGTCATTAGAATAGTTTTTTATAAAGTTATGTAAAAGTTCAAGTGTAAGGGGATGCAACGCCCCTATGATGTATTATTTTGGATGGTAGGGCAAAAAGTGTATGCAAAAAAAAAAAAAAAAAAAAAAAAAAAAAAAAAAAAAAAATCGAAAAAATCAAGAAAAATACAAAAAAATGAGAAAAAGAAAAGTAGAAAAAACATACGGACTACCATCCCGTTTCATTTTATGTTTATTTTATGTTTTTGTTATTTTGTTTTTAACTTAAGATTGAGTCGAGTCTTGGCTTAGCAACATTGTATAGTACATGTAATTGATCAAGATCTTTAACTCGCCACCAGTAAAATATCCTTTATCCAACAAAACCGTGTTTTCCTTTTCCCTACACCTAACGTTATAACCCATTTAAAAGCCCTCTTTGATAGTTTATCTTAGGTGCTTACGCCTAGTGGAGGAGGTTTTCGATCCTTTCCCAAGCCTATGGTAATCTATTTGCTATGACAGGTAGTGAGAGATATTATCCGTTTTTATTTATGAGATTTATTTTGATGACACTTGAGAGATGTGAGTATCTAAACACTACTTGTGAGGTGCTAGTTTGTAATCTCCGTGCTTATTATGATTAAAGTGGAACGAATATTTGTTGTAATTACTTTTATGTTAGCATTAAATGACCCCTAACTTGTATTTTGATTAGAATAAAAGCGCATTTGCTTGAGGACAAGCAAATCTCAAGTGTAAGGGTATTTGATGAAGCGAAAAGTGTACCGCTTTTAAGGGGTCATTTAAGCCCTAAATCGTATTTATTTGATCAAATATTGCCCTAAATCGTTCCTTTTGTCATTTTAGGTACTTTTGAGAAGAAATCTGGAAAAGGAGGCATTTTGGACGTTTTTGGAGCATAAAAGTGAAGAAAACGACAAAGTCTCAAAAATCGGCTGGAAGTTACCTTTGACGGCGTCAGGATTATCTTTGGACGGCGTCATGGCTTGGCAAAAGTGGTGGATGTGAAATTTACTCATGATAAGCCAGTGAAAATTGCATGGGAATTCTGACAGCGTCACCCTTTAATTTGATCAAGGTCGTCACGTTATAATTTAAAGAGGGACGGCGTCACGTTCATAGTCTGAGGGCGTCAAGCCTTGATAGGCCAGAACGGATTTTGGAGAGCTAAAGAGGGACGGCGTCAAGAAGGTCATCCGGGAACCCTAAAAGCGGCGAGGTGACGGCGTCACACTCCATAACGTGACGCCGTCAGATCTAAAAATCTATATATAGTTTTGCAATTCTATGTCATTAGTGTGGAACTTATTGGGGAACTTTGTGTGTGAAAACCCTAGGACGAATTTGGCAGCTCTTTCAAGGCTTTTTGCCTTGAGATCTTCCATGTTACATTGAAGATAAGTTATCAATTAATCATTCAATATGTCTATGTGTTGTTTGATTCTATCTTGTTCTTGTCTTTTGTTTAACATGCTAGGCTAGATTTATCTTGTGTTTGCTTAGATCTAATGAAACCTAGCTATTGATTGTTGGTTATTAGTGTGTTGTTAGTTGTATTGGATGATTGTTCATCTATGTTAGGCTTAAGAAAACTGGCTAACTTCCTATTCGGTAACTTGCTTGAACGTCTTAAGAAACATGAACCAATGCGTACTAAAGGTTTTTATGGTTGTATTTAATGCACAAGCGAATTCTAGTGATCCCATGTTAGGAGCTTCCTAGCCGGCTCGACATAGGAGTGAAGTAGGAGCTTGTAGAGTTGGGGAAGTACGTACGCCACCCCACGACTGGTATTAAGGAATACACCCGTCATCCACGCAACTAATACACACTAATCAACCGGTAAAAGATAGTTAGGGAGTAAGGAAATCTAAGTAAACACATTTCCCTCCACATAAGTTTTCACCAACCTTTTCATTTTCTGTTATTTTATTTTATTTGCATTCGTAGTAATTTGGGTTAGTTGACTAGCAACTAATTCCGCCCACTCTTTCAAACCCGAGATTTTACTTGCTTTCATAAAAATTATAAAAACACAAAAAGAATCTTCTCTCACCCTTAGACCTATTAGAGTAATTTTTCATACCTAACGAACACTATTCCCTGTGGAGAACGATCAATCCCCCGTACTTACCACTACACTATACTACATCGGTCAGGTACACTGCCTGGTGGGGTTGTAAGCCTCTTGAGATCCCTCGAGAGGTAAAACCTGTTGTAAGGTTGCAAAACCACGCATCAATTAGCAGCACAAGACACACCCTGAACGAAGATACAAGAGCTGTAAGAAGGTCCTGCATGTATTCAATTTATTAAGTAGTTTTGTTTTATTGTATTAGTACACTTTAATTCATCAGGATTGATGGGCTGATGTCATGTGACTACGGAATATCATGCGCACCCCTTAAAATTGCTTTCCCATTAATTAAAGTTTATATGTTGATGTCTTTGGTGACTTTTATTAGTGCATTGATAACCTCTGTGTCTAGCTGAGCATTGCTTGGGTTGCCATGCCCCTTCCTCGCCGATAAGATTAGAGCCAACGATAAATGGTTAATTATATACACTTCATATAAAACTAGCAATAAAACAAGTGACAAGCTACTTAATTATCAGGACAGGTCTTCTTATTGTCTCAAGTATCTATCTGTGTACGTGTGTGCTAATCGCTGATTCGTGCTCATTAGTTTAGTTTACTATTTAATCATAACCAAACCGTGCCAGTCTCTCAGGCTGAACCCCCTTGCGTTAGATTAGGTTGTATAGCTAACTTAAGATATTAAAATACTGATTAGAATAACTAGATAATACGTTCCACTCTTAGTGATCGACACTCTACTTACCATTATATTCATACTGACCGGGTACACTGCTCGTTAAGTGTGTGTGTTATTGATAAGTCGGCTAAATATAAATTTAAAACTTGAGTAGGCATTAATACTGCTAAACCGCAACGACACATCGCGCGCATCAAGTTTTTGGCGCCGCTGCCGGGGAGTGAATTGTTATTATCTGTTAATTTGATTAGTATTTTAATTAGGTTTTTCTTTTTAATTTTTTGATTCTAACCGCTAACCCTGTTATATATTAGATAAATTGCATTCATTGTATTATTTGCATATTTTCTGTTTTTGTGTGTTTTTTATTTTCTTTAATTTTTGTTTCTTTTTGTTTGTTTTTATTTTTTGTTTTTTTTTTCTTTTTCTATTTTTCTGCATTCTGCTATCGTTGTACTGTGCTGATACAAACGATACGGCGCATCTGTTTTCACAGATACGGCGTATTGCGTTTAATTTTTATAAAATACAACGCGTTTAATAAATTCGAGTACGACGCATCTTTCCCCAAGATACGGCGTATTCTGTTTTTAATAAGAAATTTTTCTAAACCCTAACGCCATACGACGTATCTGTTTTAACAGATACGGCGTATTTATTATTTAAATTAAAAGCAGTTTTCGAATTTTTAAACAGATACGACGCATCGATTTCTATCAATACGGCGCATCTTCTGAATCAAAAATCTTGTATTTTGAAACGTAACGAAAATACGGCGCATTAGCTTTTGTTAATACGACGCATTTAATTTTAATAAATATAATCGATTTTTGATAATTAAAACTGATACGGCGCATTCTAAATTATAAGCGGCGTATCTGCTTTCTGAATAAAAGTCTGATTAAATTTTAACGATTATAAGATACGGCGTATCCTACTTTCTGGATACGGCGCATCATCTATAGATATCAGTTATTTTTATATCCGTTTCTAAATTCATTAATTTCTCTTCTAGTGAACAAATCCTACTGACGATTTTACCTATGATGACAGGTTTTGCAATGGAAGACATGTCAGTGAACGGATATCTTGCTAAGGCACCTATAAAAGATAAGCACTATGAAAAGTCCCGCACCAAAAAGCCGTTAATTCTGAAAAGTGATGAGGAGTGTGATAACTATGAAGTTAGCTTGAGCAAGTCCCCAGCATTAAGCATTACTAAAAGCTCAGAATTGGAAAAGGAACTCTTGCTTTCGGATTCATTCGAAGTGGAAGTTTTTGAAGATGTCAACTTCAATGTGCTCATGATTGATGCCGATTTATTCTCTTGGGAGACCCCTCTTGAAGCTACTTATAAGGAATTCAAACGCTTATGCAATATTGAAGATGGGATATTCTCTTATGATTTTCTAATGAGCTACACTGAAGATGAATTGTTACTCTTATGGCCCATCATTGAATCTAAAGGATTAACTTGGACTACTATCGAAGAAAAAGATAGGAAATTCCAAATTGAATACATGAATTCAGCAAATGCAGTCAACAAATCGAGCAACAAAAGCTATGAAGTCCAACCTATACAAACTTCTTATTTACCTTATTCCGAACAGTATTGGGGATTAGATAAAAGCTATCTGGATAATGAAAGAATGTATGCTGAATCGGAGATACTATTTCATGGAAAGTTGGTAAGGTTGATGGATATCTCTTTAGAAGAGTGGCTTGAACTTAAATACGTCGATCCCAAATTTGCTCCTATGAATGAAGTCAAACGGATTGTGACCTCATGGTTGACACGAAGTTTTAAAGAACAATTAAATGAGTTCATGGAGATAAGAAGGAACATGATTGGTAACACTAGCTTTGACGTTAACCACGATCCTAACAATGTTGATTTTTCAAATTGGTTAGCTAGTAAGTTCAATAACCATAAGAGCATGGACCGAGCTACTAAAGATGTGTTATGGGTATATTGGATGAGAGGGGAAGATGAGGAAGTAGAAAGCAACGATGGATCATCACATGGAGATTCAACGATCAGGGAAGGCATTGAAGAGTTGTTCAGCATAGACATTGATGTGTTCAATTATGAGACACCCTTGTGCAAACAATTCAAAGAATTTAATTACCTTCTTCGAATCGACGCTGATGTGCTAACTGGAGACCTACCAGGATTCAAAACTTATGATGAGTTCAAAAACACCTGGTACTACGAATGGAATGACCAAATACCATGGGTTTGGGATAAACCATGGGAATTTGAGCATATTAATCACACTTGTAAACCTTTCCACTTCAAGGATGGAAGTAGTGAATGGCCAACCTGTGATTGGAAGAATGATGGAACCTGCAATGGGGGAAGTATAATTGGTATGAAACGATGTATACTTTGAAGATGACGATTGGTATGAAAAAGTTGAAGACTGCCCTCATAAAGCAGAGGCTTTACAAGAAAGAGGTAGAATCAAATACTTAAAAGAACTAAAGGGAGCATCGAATACTACTTTCTGGGAATGGGTGCATGGACAATTTGATGATTACACAAGGCTTAGTCGACGCTTGCAATGGGAATTGAAAAGAGAGTGGGATGAGATTCAAGATTATTATCAATCCTTTAACGTGGTTAATTATGATCCCTATGATAATAACGATGAGTCGCGAGGAGAATTGATTGATGAACTTGATGACTATTTGAATAAGGATCCTTATTTCAAGTTTGTTGATAGAGACGAAGAAGAATTCATCAAAAGAAAATGTCAACTACTTGGGATCCCTTATAATGACCCACCCATGATAATTTCTGAAAAATTTAAAATCATCAAATACTCTTTGGGACCTGATGAGGAATATGTTGCGACGAAGACCAAAAAATATATTAGATTAAGTCGAACGGAAGAAAATGTTGCGGAGCTATACGGGAACATCTTTCGGATGAAAGAAGAAGGATGGCACGTAACAAGAACAAAATAAGGAGCTGAACGTGAGTCTAACTTGAAGACTCTGGAATAAAGACAAGTGCTGACTGGGAGACAACCCGGAAAATTTTTACTTTTCTTTTCTGTTTCGAGTCTGTCAGACCTGCAGAAGATACGGCGCATCTCAATCCTAAGATGCGACGCATCGCCTGCACTGGTCATATCTTATTTTATTTTCTGCATTTTTATTTTTGACTGTTAAAACTTTCTGTCAGTATTTTAATGCGGCGCATCCCTGGTTAAGGATGCGACGCATCTTTTATTCTGATTCGTATTTATTCCAGGCTCATACGGCGTATCTTTTTCCATAAGATACGGCGTATCGACTGACCTGATGATTTTCATTTTAATTTATTTTAAGTTTTATTTTTACTAACTACTAATGTATTATGCAAGTTTGAACCTTCTTAACTCAGGTGTGTTAAAGTCTAAATGGTATTATAGATTCCTGCATTTCTGTGGATACATCATCTATGAAGCCTAAACGTTCTAATCCACATGAAAGTTGATTTTTGCTCTTATACGAATAATGGAGGATCATACCGAGCAAATCTCAGGGGAGTTTTTCTGTTCTAATTCTTTTATTTTCCAGTTTTTAATCTTTGACACAAACAACGAGGACGTTGTTTAACTTAAGTGGGGGGATTGGAGAATTAGAACACTTACTTGTCCTAAACTTTTGCAAAATATGCTTAAAATGCGCTTAATATATCAAAATTTAAATTTCTTTTAGCATGTTTTTGTTTAAAGTCTAAATTACATAGCTGCACACATAACCTTATTTTCAAAAATTGTGAAATTTTAAAAATTCACAAATCTATGAGTGTGCCGGTGACTTGTAAACTTTAGAACTTGGCTTGTATACTATTCGAGACCACCATAACAAGTATTATCTATATAATTGGAATGACTTGTCTAAATTGGTAAATTTCTAGGATTACACCCAAATAGCCTTTATATGTTATGTGATATTAACTAAATACACTGGTTAGTTAACCCTCGTATAAACCCTTTGTTACTCTCACTTTTAGAGTAAGATACCCCTAGAAAAACACTCAGAGCCATTCCTTTCGTTTCTTACACCTTTGTTATAATGTTTCGTTACACCCTTACACCTTAGCCTACCCTGTAGATTAAAATCCGTGGTTGGTTAATTGCTTTAGGCAAAGTGTGTTTCCTTACATTACCTGTGTTCGCGTGCGTAATTCATTATCTTTGGTTAGGTCAGGAAATTGCACAATGCAATTGGTATGAAAGTAAATATTGTATATCTTTTAGTTTATTTTTCGTGTGTTTGCTACTTTCACTATTACAGTTATTTCTGAAAGTATGAAGAGTATGGAAAAATTACCCGGAAAGATAGTGATAGAAAAGTTGTGAAATTTTACACATATATGTTGATGTCTAAAAAAAAAAAAAAAAAAAAAAAAAAAAAAAAAAAAAAAGAAAAAGAAAAGAAAAGTTGGAAGTTTGTTTTAACCAACTTATGTAAAGTTTTGTATTAAGTGGGAGATATCACCACTATTTGTTATATATTATATTTATGGATTGAATGGGAGTTGGCCGTTATGGGAACGCCAACTAGGATTATTCTTTGATTGAGATTTTGTTGAGTATAATTCGTGTCTACCTAAAGCGTGTGTTTCAAGTGTTAAAGTGTGAGTTATTCAATGATATGAGTCTTATTCATGGGATGGTTGGGAAAGTAATTTACCAAACTTAGGATTTTGATTTATCTGTTTTGTTTATTTTTTATTTTACACCAATTTGTATCCCAAATATTATCCATACCCTACATCATTCTTTATCCAAACCTTTGATTTATTGAGATTAGGGATTTGAGCAATCTTAAGTATCGTAGTCGTGGATTCGGCTATGTATTTATGATTTTGTTGCCCTTTTTGATATAATATTATTGGTAAAGATTACTTGGTCCTATCTTTAGCTATTCGAGTTAAGGATTTGAGCAATTGCAAGTATCGTGGTCGTGGATTCGATCATGTATTTGTGATTTTGTCGCCTTTTCTGAAATTTGAGATCGATAGAGATTAAAAAGGATGATCAACCCTTAACCAACAAAACCCTTTTTACCGCTTTAGACTTGTTATTCCTTGGCTTTAGTGGGGGAGATGCGTATACTTGCCAAGCTTATGATAGAATATTCGTCACGACTGGACAGTTAAACGATTAGATTTGCTTTTATCGAAATATTTTATTTTATTTCTAATTCGTTAAGTGTTTGGTTGTGCAATTATGACAAAACGAATACATGCTTAAATATAAAAATAAATCCTAATATCTTTTAGGATACATTTTCATAAGATTTATTCTAAGGTTTACTTGGGGACAAGTAAAGTTCAAGTGGGGGGATATTTGATGAACTCAAATAAGTACATTTTATTATCATTATTTATCCTATTTATTTGACTTGTTTTATTATATTATATATGAGAATTGATACGTTAATGTTTACTTTTGTAATTCTCAGGTAAAAACAAGTATTATGTGAAACTTGGCGATTTTGGACTAATTATGGAGCAAAACAAGCAAGATGTTAAGAGTCTACTAAAATGTACAAGATCAAGATCATTATGCTTCAGATATGCCGCAACATACTTATTACATACGGCGTATCACTATCAAGATTTCACAAGTTACGATCCAAGACAACAAAGGACATGCGCCGCATAGAGAAATGGAGTTACGCCGCATCTTAAGGCGGTGTACGAATATTCCTGAATACATTAATCTTGGACCCCACGCGAAGTTAAGTCAATGTGCCGCATCTACTTATCCTATGCGCCGAATCTAACCCTCAGACAGAAACTATAAATACCCCAAGGCCAGACGAATTTCGACACTGAGCTTAACTCAGAAGAAAGAGACAGAAACCCTAAAGCCGAATTCAGACGTATTAGCAGCACAAGACACACCCTGAACGAAGATACAAGAACTGTAAGAAGGTCCTACATGTATTCAATTCATTAAGTAGTTTTGTTTTATTGTATTAGTACACTTTAATTCATTAGGATTGATGGGCCGACGTCATGTGACTACGGAAAATCACGCGCACCCCTTAAAATTGCTTTCCCATTAATTAAAGTTTATATGTTGATGTCTTTGGTGGCTTTTATTAGTGCATTGATAACCTCTGTGTCTAGCTGAGCATTGCTTGGGTCGCCATGCCCTTTCCTAGCCTATCTATTCTAGCGTATACGAAACATGGGCATCACAAATGCTCAATATTCTAGGATAGTGGGATAGACATAAGTAATCATTAAGGGTTTACTCGCCGATAAGATTAGAGCCAACGAGAAAGGGTTAATTATATACACTTCATATAAAACTAGCAATAAAACAAGTGACAAGCTACTTAATTATCAGGACAGGTCTTCTTATTGTCTCAAGTATCTATCTGTGTACGTGTGTGCTAATCGCTGATTCGTGTTCATTAGTTTAGTTTACTATTTAATCATAACCAAACCGTGCCAGTCTCTCAGGCTGAACCCCCTTGCGTTAGATTAGGTTGTACAGTTAACTTAGGATATTAAAATACTGATTAGAATAACTAGATAATACGTTCCACTCTTAGTGATCGACACTCTACTTACCATTATATTCATACTGACCGGGTACACTGCTCGTTAAGTGTGTGTGTTATTGATAAGTCGGCTAAATATAAATTTAAAACTTGAGTAGGCATTAATACTGCTAAACCGCAACGACACATCGCGCGCATCAATAACCATGGTTAGGATAGGTGAGTTGGCATGGTTAGGTTAGAAGGGAATATGCTAAATGAATAAGGAATATGCTATCCTTGGAGAGAAAGGAGAGATGAAGGGTTGAGATGAATTGGAGTGAGTTGGCTTGATGTGATGGGGAGGAGTCTAGGTTTGAAATTCAAATTGGAATTTGAGGGGTGAGAGAAGAGAAGAGATAAGGTTGTATGTGAGGGAGGTGAGTTGTATTGATTAGAAGGTGATGTGATGGGGAGCCTAAGGCTTGGATTCAAATTTGAATGTTTGGGAGTGAGTTGGCAAGTGTGTGAGGGAAGGAAAGCATGTAAGAGGGAGTGTGTGTAATTTGAATTTGCGAGTGAGGAAGAGAGAAGGCTTTAAGTGTGTGTGTGTATTTTGGAATTCAAATAAATAAACACATGTGTTGAAATGGGTTGTAAGGATAAGATGGTGATGTGATGGGGAACCTAAGGATGGAATTCAAATTTGAAATTTGAAATTTGAATGTTGGAGAAGGAATAAGGAAGGTGGTTTGTGGAGAAGGCTTATTTGGTTTTGATTGAATGGTGAAGATAAAAAAGATGATGATGTGATCAAATATTAGCGGTTGGATTGGGATGTAGTAAAAAGAATGTTTGAAAGATATTGTTTGGGAATGTGGGAGACATAAAGTACATGAAGATACAATGTGTAAGGGAATATTTAAAGGAATGTTGGATATGTGAGTTTGCTTTTGTGAGGATAAGGTTTGGAGGATTTGAAATGGTTTTAAGTTTATTTTGATGAAAGTGATAATCAAATGATTGATTATAAAATAATCATATTGTCATTAAGATAGAAAAGAGTTTGACAATGATGATTATGGAATGTGTTGGGAAAGTACAAAGAATAATCAATCTTTCAAATAGCACAACGTCAAGTACTCACAATATCATAATCCGTGATTAACCAACACCGTAATCAGTAATCATCTTGATGCAAACAAGCTAAGTGATTTGCATCATAAGTAAAGCATCTCCCATAACGGGAAAGGATGCGTTTACGCAAAGAGACCTTTGACTTTGTTTGACCAATAAGAGAGTAAAACCATTATGTGATTAGAGAAGGCGTAGACTCGGATTATGGGCATATGAATACTTTCATTTGATGTTACGTGAAAGATGTGAGTCTCCTAGGTTTAGAAAATCCTTGGCTAGAGGCATTTGATAAAACGTTTGAGTTGGCATTTTGTCAAAAACAAGAGGTCGTGATTTTAAATCCCTCTAAGTCTAAAACCCGTTTCGAGTGTTCCTAATGAAGCACTTATCATATTCATACCTGTAATGAAAGATCCACATTTGTTGGGTAAGGGGAAAGCCGACTTTCAAAAACCGTCACGACCAATACAGAAGCCTAGCGCGTTGCCTGCGCGTCGGAGCGCCAACAGCGCGCCAGACCCAGTTATTGGGTTGTTTGGTTTTTGGCTAACGTTTGAGATTTTATTTGTTGCGAATGTTTATTTATCATCATTAAAATATAAGGAGACCTAATCAATGTTGCCCCAACACATTGTACATGGACCAAACCTTGCTTCATCCCTCAACTCCCTGAAACTAGCTGATAAAACAATTGCCACTTTCCTCTTCACCTTCCCTTGACCAAATAGCATTGTTCTATCATGTACTTCGAACACGTTCTTTATCCTTTCATGCTTCACAACAGCGATAGAGAACCCTTACAAGTTGTACTTCTTCACAAGTCTTGATGGTATAGATTGTTACAAAATGTACAAAACTTAGCATTAGTTTTTTTGGGGTGATTCTATCAGACATTATGATCTATCAATCATCCTATCAGACACACAATATCTCAGACAAATGACAGCTATATATCTGATTAAGTAACTCTGTCACTACTGCTTCCCAAACAGGCCAAATACACTGAACAAAATAGAGGACCACATCAACCATCCATAAAGGAAGTATAGCAGCTAAAGATCCAGCTCAAGCTCAAGCTCAAGCTAATGACAAGAGAAGAGTTGGAACAGAAGCTCAAGCTAATGGCAAGAGAAGAGTTGGAACAGAGGAAGCAGAGCATAAAGTCAACCATATCAAGTCTGTGTCGAAGCTACAACAACCTCACAAGCTATAGTTTGATAGTTGTTTAGTTTGTATTCTCAGTGAAATTGTAGCGTATCATTACTTTGACTTTGAATTTCAGTTTGTATATAAACTCTCATTTGTACCCATTTTCATTTAATGTGAAATACAAAAGTTTTTCCCTCCATAATATTTTCTCTCCAATTATCAATAAACCAACATCCACATTAACATTAAGCGTAACAATTAAACAAATTAGCAAAGTTTCAATGCACTTACAAGTCGTCCATCTCTCCAGAAGCATGCAGTCATCTTTCTATAGAATGCCCTTTCTTCTTGGTCATGGACAGTGTGAAACGTCCAGTTGCACATCCAGTTCATCCGACGGGCTTCAAAATCTGAATTTAATAATACAAATTTAGTTATTGATAATCCAAAATGTTACACTGATATCATATACTTGATGTAGTTAAAGTTAATAAAGAAAAACATACCATAGTTACGTGCTTCGTGACAGAGGGCATTCATGGCTATGTTGGTGCTGTATGTCTCCACTGTTGTGATGGCCCCTCCCTCAGGTTCAAACAACATAACATTATATTCCACCCCCGGGACAACCTGAGTAAACACCATCCACTGACCAGGGCTCATATTCAAGTCTTGAACCAGTCTCAACCAACCAAACCCAAACAGGAAGGAGTGGACGTATCGATCATAGAGATGTTCACTTGCCAACCTAACATTGTACTCAGTCGTGTTAGTGGTAACCACGACCGAGTCAGTAGGGGTTGGACCATTAAGATATTTCAGAAAATCTTCTGGCAACAACTGCATAAGCAGAGATCTGTCTGTCACTCACACTAAACATCTCCAAAATTGAGCACTTTCGGGTTCATAATTATGAAACTCTTCCCCATCCTCACTGTAGCAAGTTACATAAAACACATCCTCACCCTCTTCTATAAATGTATGTAAGCAACATCCGAACAGGTGATGTTGTGCATAACAAAATCATTCCACCTTGCTCCTTCAACAACACACACTAATTCTGAGACTCTTCTTAAACTAACTCTCCATCTAATCCCAGTACAGTTAACTAAGTAAATATAACGATTCCCATGATAGGAACCTCCTAACACGTAATCATTATGCAGTTCCTGTATATCAATATTAATTTTTAAGCATTGTCAATTTCTTAAAACTAGTATCTTAGAGAAATAACAGTTAATTCATATATGGTGTTAACTTACAAACTCATCCAAAACATGTTCAGGATTATCCACAGCGCAAACAAATAGATTCCCATACATATGTATTGCATTAACGATTAAGATTAACACAAATAACGTTTGAATGAAGTAAAAATCAGTAAATATTGTTACCTGGTATGTGTGTTGTTTGATTTTGCACGCCTTGCAATTTTTGATGGTATGTGTTTGTGGGTGTGTGATTTGATCGGATGAAATAAGATAGAATTTGTTTGTGTGTGTGATTTGATACTGTTATTGTGTTATACACGACTTAGGTTATTTGCAAAAAATGTCCTCGTCGATATTCGTGATTGAGGGTAGCTGAAGGGTGTTAAAGGCGGGAAAAAGTGGATTGAAGAAATTACCCTCACGTGCAACGCACGTGAGGACTAACCTAACGGGATTTCCTAACGAGCGTTACCAGAAAACTGAATTTGCAACTACAGTAACTCTTCACGGGCCATTCTTGCAGAAAACTGAAAGTTCAGGGACAATATTTGCAGTTTTTTTTCGAGGATATCTTTTGCAATTTTGGCAAAGTTCATAGACATTTTTTTGCAGTTTACTCCGTCACTTAATGAAGGAATGATATAAATGTATACGCTTTTCAGCACAACAAATTTCAAAAGATAGACTTCTCCTTCAACTTTCTCGCCACTGTGTAAAAGTTATAGTACATATACCAGCTGTCCACGAATTATTAACGTGTTTTTGTGTTGACAGATTAGAGCATTAGCTGTAATGGCAAGCATAACTTATTCATTCGGGCCCCACGAGGTGCCACGTCATCATTACATAGCTCCCTTTACAACCCACCATTCCCATAACATACCACAACTTACTCATTTGGCCCCACCACTATCTATTTTTATTTCTTTTACTCAAATATCCAAATAAACTAAATTCATTTCATAAAAATAAAAAACAATACATCAAATATAAACACATACTAAACATAAACTTACGATACGAAAAAAAAATGATACGTGACTTAAAATAACGATACAACAAATATTAATAATACGAAACTTAAACATTTCACTCGGCATCTTGATATTTCTTCATTATTTGCTCTTGCCGCTTGAGAATGATAGCGGCTTTGGTCGGTATGGTCAAGTCGGGATCTATCATCAGAAACTCATCTCCTTCATCTCCAACGCCTTGACTTCCTTCTCCCACCTCGCCTCGTACGAGGCCATTTGAACATTCGCTTTTTGCGAATATTTTTCGGATAATTGACCCGAAAAAGAACTCGTTTGACTCCCACCGGAGCTCGCCGCGCTCGACGTTGAAGTCGACTTCTGTTTCTTTGAAGCTCGCGCTTTGTAGGCGCCTTCGGGACGAAGACGTCTGTCAGGACCAAAAATATCCTCGAGACATGAAATGTCAATCGGATCCTCCGCATCCTATTTGGGGTACTTTTTCAAAATATCCCACACGTGAACATATACGAACTTTTTCCCGGCAAAGCACTGTTCGAAATTTTCCTTCGCATTCTCGAGACGATTGCTGTCGTTTTCACCGCTTCGACACTGCAAAAGTTTGTAGACAGCGTTGAATTTTTGGCAATCACCGTTAACTCATGTCCATTTACCGGTGAGCATATTTTTGGTACGAGGGTCACGGCAAGATTGATCGTTGAACATCTCCAGAGTCTAGTTCCAAAAGAATTTATCGGAACGGTCATTTCCGATATCTTTGCCTTGCAAAATTTCTATCCAAATTTCCGCAAGCAGCTTCTCTTCTTCCTTGGACCAGTTTCTCTTCGCACCGTGAGCCACCGCCTCAAGGTCATCATCATCGTCATTGTCCAAATTAACGACTTTTTTTTATTTTCTAGCCATTGTTTTTTTTCCGCGTGATTTGGCCGGATCAAGGGGTTTAGGTACTTTGAATTGAGGTTCTGATTGTGGTATAGGAAATGATGAAGGTTACGATGGGTTATAAAACTGTGGTTGAGATTGGGAAAATCATTGTTGGGGGTAACTTGCGAATCTTTGAAACGCAAATTGTTGGTTTTGGTAAATCACCTCGGGAGGCAATTGCGTCCCATACGGAGGAATTTGTGGCGATGAGGGATTAGAATTTTGTGATGAGAAGGTAGACGTGTTTGACGATCCCCCGTATTGTTGTGGATTTGAGGCGAGGAGCTGCGTGAAATACCCGCCTTCGTTTGGATTTTGTGACCTTTTTTTTTTTTTTTTTTTTTTTTTTTATGTAGAGAAAATGAGAGTATTTGTGGTTTTTTTTATAAGAGTTGTGTGAGAAAAGTATATGTATATGATATGGTATTTATAGTGTGTAATGAAGTGTGTTAATTTTTTTATTTTTTTTTTTTTTTTTTTTTTTTTTTTTTTTTTTTTTTTTTAAGAAAAAAAAGAACATTTATATTTAAACGATAATATTACCGTTTGAAATAAGTGTGGAAATATTAAAACGTTCGAATTGTCAGAACTTATCCTCGTCGTGCAGACGAGGAGGCGTCTCACGGCGAGGCATGGCGAGGTAGCATGGTACCATGGCGAGGCACAACGAGCAAGCCACGTAGGCACGAAAAGATCCATACCGTATGCTCTTAGAATGTAGAGTTGGTGACTAATAGAGCTACAATGGATATACTATTGCTACCCCCACGACTCTCACCCTCGGTATGTTTGGCAAAATGGGCGGTGGCTGAGGCTGGAGCTGGAGTTTGGGCTAGTTTTGGGGCTGGGCTTATATTATAAGCCAAAACTAGAATTTTTATTTTCATAAACTTGTTTGGCAAATTAGTTTAAGTTAGAGCTTATTATTGTAAAATTACTAAAAAAGACACATAATTAAATTAACATATTATATATTAGATATTTTTGTAGGTAGTTAAGTAATTTAACATATAAGAATTTCCGTCTAAAAATTTTAGCCTCATTTTCGGGGCTAGGTCATATAATTTCAAAAGCCTCCCTAAAAGCTTTTACGCCAAACGATACTTATTTTTGGGCTGGGGCTTATTTTTGAAATTGAACCCCATAATTCCCATATAAGCCCCTCCCAAACACACCCGTTATCTTTTCTATAAACAGGACAAGACAGCTTTTTATGATTTTTTGTTCCGCATATTTTTTCTTTTACTATTTATGACTTTTCAAACTTTATATTTTATTATGGTTCGTATTTTTTTCGGCAGTTTTACTCACTTTATTAATAGAACAAGACATTTTTTTTTTTTAAATAATTTTATGCTTCGTACTTTTCATATTTTACTACTTTTAACTTATCAAATTTTACATTTTCTGATTCTTTTATTTATTTATTTATTTATTTTTTTTAATTTCATTGTTTTATAATAAAAATAAAAAATTAAGAAAAAAAAAAAAAAAAAAAAAAAAAAAAGGGGAACCCTTGAGAGGAAAAGAGGTAAAAGACCTTTTGAACTTCGTTAACATGCACCCCTCGTACTTATTTGAACAGTTGCATAAAATCCTATAAGGAGAGTTAAGGTCGATTAAGACTATCCATAACATTCACTAGCATGGGCGCCTAGTTGAGTAAATGATCAAAATGGGCTGGTTCGTGTTGAACACCTGCCGAATTTGACTCATTCTTTCAATCTGATAGGATTAATAAGGCTCGTGATATACTGACCCTCCCTATTAGTGATATATACTAACCCTCCCTACCTAGTAGGGAGGTACAATTTGTACTTTTTTTTTTTTTTTTTTGTATTTCCTAATACAAAACCGGATACCGCCCCTAGTTTTGACCCACCCACCCCCACAGCTGTCCCACTATCTCTCTCTCTCTACACTACCCATACTGTCACCCACCCTCTCTCTATCATTCATAACTCTATCTCTCTCTCTTTCTATCTCTCTTTAGCGAGTTTTTAGATCTATGATCTATACGTGATTCTTGGTGGCTTTTTTTGGTAATAAAATTATTTAGATCTGTGAATCTATATCCAGAAAAAAAAAATGGAGATGATCGGCTTACTTAGATCTGTTAAAAATTATTTAGATCTAAAAATTATGATGGTTGGTTTTGATGATAGATCTGTGATAGTGATGGTTTCTTGGTGATGGTTATGATCTGGTGATGGTGATGGTTATGATATGTGATGGTGATGGTTTCTTGGTGATGGTTAGATCTAAAAATAATTTTTTAGATCTATTTTTTTTTTAGATCTGTTATGATCTGTGATGGTGATGGTTTCTTGGTGATGAACGATAATAATCTGAGTGATGGTTTCTTGGTGATGATGATTTAAAAAAAAAAAAAAAAAAAAAAAAAACTTGTTTTGATTGGCGTGACATAACCGAATGGATGGTAAAGTGAGTTTTTTTCCACTTTGCAACCTTCGAATTTGCAGCCAAAATGATGAACGATGATAATCTGAGCCAAAAAAATAAACATTAAATAACACTTTTTTTTTACTTTTCAAAACTGATTCTATAAACATTATACAACAGTTTTTTTACTTTAATTAAATACAGCAAAAATAAAAAGAAAAAATTTCTAAAAAAAAAATATTTTTCTAAAAAAAAAATTTCAAAAAAAAAATTCTAAAAAAAAAAATATTTGAAAAAAAAAAATAATTTCGAAATAAAAAAAATTAATTTATGTAATTTTCAAATAATCTAGGGTATAAAAAATTTAAAAAAAATTATTTTTCTAAAAAAAATTAAAAAAAAATATTTTTCCAAATAAAAATTAATTTCGAAATAAAAAAATATATTTTTCGAAATAAAAAAAAAATTTCAGAAAAAATTTTCTAAAATAATAAAAATTATTTGAAAAAAAAATTTAATTTCGAAATAAAAAAAATAATTTCGAAATAAAAAAAATTCAGAAAAAAATTTCTTAAAAAATAAAAATTATTTGAAAAAAAAATTAATTTCGAAATAAAAAAAATTAATTTCGAAATAAAGTAAGTTGTTAAAAAAAATAACATAAAATAAGATTGACCAGCTTGAAGCAAGAAACAAGACGTTATTGTGTCGAAACAAGTTGTTGATGACAAGAATAAAGACGCTGGAGATGGAGTTAGAATTGGGCAAGGGAATTCATGATCTTTTAAATGAAATGAATAATCTTCATATGTAGTAGATGTTGTTATTTTTAAATAATGTGTTAATGTTGTTGTTTAATTGAATAATAACAGTTGTTGTTGTAGTTGTTTAATGTGGTAATGTTTAACGTGCTATTGTTGTTGTTGTTAATTAAATAAAAACACATTAGACGTTAATTATATAAACGTAACAAATAAACACAAAAAAAAAAGTACACAAAATACATTAAACAAAATAAAATACATTTAAAAAAAAAAAAAAAAAAAAAAAAAAAAAAAAAAAAAAAAAAAAAGAAGGTACACCTCCCATATAGGGAGGGTTAGAATAATGGAAATAGGGAGGGTCAATATATCCCTACCCTTAATAATAATGCATGATTACATAAATGTCCACACCCTATTTCCTAGGTTTGGCAACGGGGCTTATGAGGTTTATGGGGACTTGAGTTTTTAAAATAAGTCGGCTTGTAAAATAAGTCTTGTTTGTCACTGGGTTTATGTTAGTTTTTATAAGCCATGAGCCCAAACCCATAGAAAATGATATACGGAGGTTTATAACTAGTTAAATTACTTAAATACATTTCAAAATATAATAGATTATTACGTAAAAGCTGAAAATATATGTTAACTTAATTTGATATATTTTTATGTGATTTTATATTAATAAGCTTCAGCTCTAACCAATTCGTCAAACAACTTTATAAAAATATGAGCTTCAGTTTTCGGCTTATAATATAAGCTCCAGTCCTAGCACATTGCGCCAAACATACCCTATATCTACTCTACAAACTACCCTAAGTGAGACTCGGAAAATGTATTAGTTTATCTAATTTTTGCAACTTATAATTCATGCATATGCATTTTTAAACTTAAAATACTTAGAATTTGAAGAATGCTAATTGATCATAATACATTTTAAATTTAAATGCTTAAATAACAAGTTTTACTACTATTTTATTTTCCGTTTCAAAACAAGTTTATGTCAACAAAGTGTTGTTCTATCAATACGAATCACTACTACTTTTAGAATGTTAACTTTTTAAGTTTTTAACATTGGTCAATCTCTACGTGTTTAGCAATTTAAAATATATATATATATATATATATATATATATATATATATATATATATATATATATATATATATATATATATATATATATATATATATAGTTTTCTCTATTAATACCAATTTACACGAATGATATTAAAACTTCAAAGCTTAAAATTGAGTAATGTTAGTTGACTATTATACCCTTGGTTAAAAATAGTAACAATATCTACAACTAAATTAATATTTTAATTATTATTTAATCCTTAAAATTTTATCATTTTTTTTTCTAACTCATGATTTTTTTTCTCTCAATGATTACAAATTGAACCTGTAAGTTTTGCATTATGGGTCAAACTGGAATCACGATTTCGCAAGTATATTTCTTTGCCAATATACATGTTAGGTCCTAGATTAATCACAACACAAGTATACTAGCACGTATAAGATGAGAGAATGAGAGAAGAGAAAGAGAGAAAGGTCGGAACTTATTTCACACGATAGAGTAGCAAAACTTCATTAGCATAAGTGAATAAAAACCAACAACAATAAGAGCGGATTACATGTCTATTTATAGGCGTGCTTCTAGGGCAACACCTTACTAAGATCTTCTATAAACTAAGCACCTAAGTCACGGCCCATAGGCCTTCTAATAGGGCCGTGACATATGATCTAACATAAAGGTCTTATAATAGCAACCTTTTACAATAAATATGACCAAGACTTGATTACATATGAAATGTGTTCCCAACAATACACCATCGCTTTGCGCAAGATTAGTCTAGTTATTTAAAGGAGTAAACTGCAAAAAACGTCCCTTAACTTTGCGAAAAATGCAAATAATGTCCTCGAAAAAATAATATGCAAATATTGTCCCTAAGCTTTCAATTTTCTGCAAAAAGTGTCCTTGCCGCGTTACTGTTCATGCAAAAAATGTTTTTTCGCTAACGCTCATTAGTGTTTTCACGTTAGTTTCCTATGAAATGACTATTTTACCCTTGCTACTGTAAGGACATTTTTTGCAAGTTTACTTTTCATTTTCTTTTTAACTTTTCATCACCCTCCACCACTGTCACCAAATTGCTACTGCCATAGACGGTATATTAACCAACCATCAAATTAACTAAAACATAATACATTTGTTAGGTAAATATGATGTTATCCAGATGATGAACAATGATCCATAATTTATTTATTTAATTAGCCTAAAAAGGTTTTTATTACTTTCATTCACATGGCATCAGTTTGTCTTAAATCATTCACAAGATTCTATTACTTTCTATTACTTTTATTCTCACTCTCTCTTCTTTTCTCTCACTAAAAAAACCATGCTAAATCATCACTACTTTAACTCACCTTCAACAAACAATATGAACACAATGATCAAATACTTGTTGGAATATTAATATCATGACAATTATAATTAAATACAATAAACATCAAAGAACACATGCGAAAGCGTAAGAACAATAACACATAATTAATTAACCGAATTTAAACGTATGTGTACCTTAATGATTCTAGCAAAACAAGAATCAATGCAAGCAACAATACTGATGAACCCTAATTAGGGTTTATAAGGATTACACCAATTGCCTGTTACTGATTTTGCAATTCAATCCAAGAGTCAAACAATAGTGTGTTTGATTCACGTTCTTGTACACACGTACTAATACCAAGTAAATGTTTATGCAAGTAAAGAACACAAAACGTTTTAGGTTTTGAAAACCAAAAAGTCGAAACCCTTAGGAGGAGGGTTCGGCCGATTTATCACAAGAGAAAGAAAACACACTTTAGGGTTTAGTATTGTGTACAAGAGATGCAAAAACTAAGAACCCTTAATGTGTTTATATAGTGTATATTACTTGGAGCTCAAGTTGGATTTATTATCCGTTAAATACTAACGGTCGTTATGTGTTTTGTGTATATAATAATTAAATATAAATTTTTATAAATAATTATTATTCATTTACTCTTCATACGTAAAGTGTGCAATCCCGTGATCTCGAGTTCGATCCTAACATACGACTACTAAAATTATTTCCACAAAACTAATAGCTCCCACTAGGACATATTCTAATAGTGTAATCACATCAGTTAGCGTCTTGAAACACGCCGATGCCTCTAGTACAACTCGAGTAGGTCTCCTGGAAAAACCTTTAATGATTCATCATTATTATTATCCTTTTGTTACTAATACTACATTAAATAAATAAATGGATTAAAGTCATTCTTTATTCAAATATTATGTTTCTCGTTGTTTGTGATTGAGCAAGATTACCAAATCTTCTGAACATATTCAGGGGACATCTTGGGCGTGGCCACGCGAACATCTTGTCAACCTTACAAGGGGCCCAACAGTATTAAACTCTAAAATAAAATTTGAAGGAACAAATTTTATCTTGACTACAAGCATAACCTATGAATTTTGTAACAATTCCGAAAACAATCCTTATGACTGCCAGTTACGTATAGCGTTAAATTGTTCCACAGAATGCACTACATTCATAACAGTTATCTGGTATCTCAAGTCTGAAGATAACTATTCATGATTTACTTAATAACAACATCCATAAAGTAACATCATGTAGTTTGGGATAAGTCCTATATTCAATTCATTGAATATCATGTGAATTTGGCATGTCAACGCATCAATATACTTTCAAGTATATTATACCAAAACTCAGATTCGTCTTAATTTAATGATATTCCCGTTTCATTAACTGACAACGGACGATTTAGAATAACTAATTTATTCACGCATTAAACATGCAAATATAGGACAATAATATTAAATAATGAACGTAAACATAACCAATACTTTATTTCATTAAAAAATAATAAATGTTTACAATATCCTTTATCCAAGTACTAAAATAATAAATGCTTACTGAACTTGCCAATGGCATTGGACTTAAACATAACCAATACTCTGCTTCTTGCTCCTCCGGTCTACTGCTCCTCCATTGATAACAAAGACATAACCAGTCTGAGACTTCGCATCATCTTTTTCACATTTCCAGGACGCATCACAGTAACCTGTTACATCAAGTTCTGTAGCTGGATTTCCACCATACACAAGAAACATATCTTTCGTATGCCTAAGATACTTTAGAATATGTTTAACACCTAAGGATTGGTCCTAACATGTATATTGGTATGTGCTTAAACACATACTTTTATTTGACCAAAACCGGACCCAAATAGACCAAAAACTAACCATAAATGCCAAAGATATTGTGTTTTTGTGTTTGTTTCGATGCAGGTACGGATATCATGAAAAAAAGGACAAAATCAAGCAAAATCCGAGAAAATGAGCACGAGACGTGGAAAAGAGATTCATAGAGCCGAAGCCGGGGAAAAATTCGTCAATGATGATATTTTTGAAGAATGGCCCTTGGATTATTTTTGGAGAAATAGCAGATTTGGTCCTTGAGGTTTACTTATCTACAAAGTTGGTCCCTAAATTTATCCTAAACTCTATCCAAAAATTACACAACCGGATCCTAAAAACAAAATAGCCCATCCCTTTCTCAACATACTAACCACAACAGCCCACGAAAAACTAAACACAACCACCACAATTCACTAAATCCTAAACATTACCCATCCCTTTATAAACCCACTAACATTAACACCAACCCAACCGGCCCAACCATGTTACTACCCATAAGCCCACAACTAAACTATACCCGAAACAAGCCCCAAAAAGAAACCGACCCACCCTTGTTAAATAACTAAAACCGGATCACACAATTGGTCAAACCCCCAAAACTAAGGGTCAAAATCCCTAAACACAAATGCTAACAGCCACCTTCTTCTTCCTCTCCCCTAATATACCGCCCACCACCTTCTAATCTCCTCTAATCCCACCTCACCACTACAAGCCAAACCACCCACATGACTATGTCGTTGGTCCCCCCCTCCACCTCATCGATCCGCACCAACCAAAGAAAGATCAACGTTCGAGAATTAAAGACCAAGGCACCAAGAAATGATCCAAGGGTCCAAGAAGAAGCACAAACCACACAAGAAAAACACTCTCACACAACTAGCACACCTCGGCTAGGGTTTTTACTATTTTTTTAGTATAAATAGTTAAAGGCAGCCGCACCTCTTTTTTTTTTCTAGGTTTTATTTAGCTTTTTTTCGGTATGTTTTTATTTTTTTTAGTTGTAATTGTAACTTTACTTTTTAATTTAATTCAAGTCGAAGTTTATTGTTCTTATTTTATATTGTTCTTGTTACTTATTTTATATTGTTCTTGTTGTGTTGCTGCTCTTGTTCGCTTATATAGAGGTTTATTTTAGCTAAGTTTTTTTTAGGTAATTCGTATTTTTTTTTTCTTCTACGATTCTGTTACTGCTTCGAACTTGTGGTTATTGTTTGTGTTTGTGGTTATTGTGGTGAATCGTTTAGTTACTGCTTATGTTAATGGTTAGTTACTGCTTGTTATCGAATTTTGTAGTTAATGGATATTGTAGTTATTGAGTAGTAGTAGGACTTTGTTATTGTCAAAAAAAAAAAAAAAAAAAAACAAATAGCAGATTTTATGTTTTAGTTTGAGTAAGAATTGGATCGGTTTATGTTGTTTATTGTTTGTGTTTGTTATAGTAAGGCTCTTTTGACTTTTAAAGTCAAACGGGTCAATAGGGTAGCACTAGTCGTATTTTTTTTAGTAATTGCTTATTAAGTTGAATGTGTTTATGTTTATTGTTTTGAATATGGTTTGAGTTTATCAGTTTTTGTTGCTTATCTGTTATAGAAGTACTCTTGTTGCTTTGAGATAGTTGCAAAAGAAAGTAAAAGAAAAAAAAAATTTTAACAAAACTTTGACAGTCGTGGGGTTCGAACCCAGGACATTTAGCACAAACAAACTCAACAACCTTACCATTGCACTAACTCCTCTTCTTTGTTAAGCTTTACAAAATTTTAGTTAAAACCATTTTATTTTTATTTTTATTTTTTTTTCTTTTTAGCTTATTGTGAGCTTTTGCTTATATGCGGCTTATTTGAAAAAGCACTTTCACCTTTCATATTTTTTATAGCTTCATTTAAGTCTAAAGTATTTTAGTAAAAATTTTCAGAATTTTATTTTTCCATTTAGTATTTTTAATCAATTATCTTCTTAAAAATAGTTTTTAATTTATAAAAAATTATTAAAAAGTCAAAAAATATTTTTCTTTTTTCCAAAATTTTCTTTTTATATTTAGAGTTTAGAAAAATTATTTTTATATTTTTAGCTTTTAAAACTTAGAAAATCACTTTTTATTTACGTTTTTAAAAATTCGTAACGTACGTTTTTAATTTAAACTTTAGTTTTAGAATTCGTATGCGTAGATTATTTGTACTCGTAGCTTTATTAATCGTTTTTATTTGATATTCGGTCAATTCGTAGTGTAAAATCAAAATCTCTCACTTTTTTACACATTCACGACACGTTTCACGTTCCGAAAACACGAAGTTCCATTCACACCCTCGTCGGGACAACGAACCTGGGGTTTTCACATAAAATTCACCACTTTTGTGTGATTTCCTCTTTTGAGAAATATAAATTGACCTGCAAACCAATTTTTGGCGCCGCTGCCGGGGAGGGTTGAAGTGAATTCGTGAATTTGTTTCTCGATTCGTGTTTTGAAGAACCTTCCTCGTGAAGTTTCGTATATATCTTGTGAATATTTTTTGTCAAAAATCCAAAAAAATTGAAAAACCTTGAAAACCCAAAAAGATTTTCTTCTCCAAATTATTTTTCCTTTTTCTTTTGTGATTTTCAATGTTTCCAAAATTTAAAAACCCAAAAATAATCTTCGTCTCCTCTTATATGTTTAATTCTTATCTTTTCACCCTCTCATACCGTTTAATTCTTCTCCTCTTATCCCTCTATATTGTTTAATTCTTATGGCGGACACGCGTTCTATGGAGGAATTACTACGCATACCTGTTCGATTTGAAAAGGCCATCGTTATTCCACCAATTCCTGCGAATGAATATGAAATAAACGTCGAGTTACTTAATTTCATAAATCCTTTCCATGGTTTTGAAAATGATGATCCTTATTCACACATCAGCAGATTTCTTCTAATAACTGAAACTTTCAAACTACATCAAGTGCCTGATGATGCGGTGAAGTTAATCTTGTTTCCGTTGACACTTAAAGGAGCAGCCAGGAAATGGCTTGATTATGAACCTCCTAACTCCATCACCACTTGGAATGATCTTGCATCAAAGTTCTTAAATCGTTTTTATCCTCATTCCAAAACATTTGAGCTCAGAAAAGAAATCATGAATTTTCAACAATGTTTTGATGAGACTTTTGCCGAGGCTTGGGAGAGATTCAAAGATTTAAAATGGAAATGCCCACGTCACGGTTTTTTCGGAATTGCAACAAGTTGATATATTCTATAATGCTTTAACTCAATCGGATCAAGATTCGTTTAATACTGCCGCCGGTGGCAATATCTATTGTCGAACTCCAAAGGACCTCATGACGATTATCGAAAATAAATCGAAAGTTCGCACTGCACGAAACAAACCGGTAGTAAGTTCCCAATTTCGCAATGAAAATTCAATTGGAGAATTACTAACCGTAGAGCAAGCAGCTAAAGTGAGTGCCCAATTCTGCAATACTTTCGTTCAAAATGACGATGATGATGAGGATTCCATTCAAATGAAGGAGTATTATGAGAATTCGTCAGCTGCAATCCTTCCCGTCTTACCGACGATGGACCCAGAGGACTCTCTCATAATGGGGGACGAGCATCTTAGCACTATTCCGGCAACGGAATCGGACAAAGTAATAAAGTCTAGTGTTGAGGACCTTGTCCCAATCCAAAGTGAGTCCGAGGGTATTTCCGACAAAATATGTGATTTGCCTCCTCTCGATACTTTTGAGACTTCTTTCGATGATTATACTTCGAGTGATGACGATTCTTATGGAGACATCGATTATGTTGAGGCATCACCTCCCCATTTTGAGCTCGTTGATGGAGAGATTGACACTGATATTCTTCTGACGATCAAGGATGATATACTTCGTGAAAGATTGTTGAATATCAATCTTCTAATTTCTAAGATTGAATCATTGAATGACAATCCAACTCCATCTTCTGGTTATGTGCTCAATTCTCCCTCCTCGTCTCCTATCCCCGTCAAGGATAATGACTTTTTCTCGGATAATTCTCCGAGTGGCAATCCCACTCCGTCAAATCCTTCGGAGCTCGAGCTCAAGGATGCTTTTCCCGAATATGAGAGTTTCATATTTGATGCTGAGAGTAGTGGCAATCCCACTTCTCATTCTGATTTCTCTATCCCGGCTTTTGAAGCCTTCTACTTTGATATTGATCATTCGGAGGAGACGAGTAGTGGCAGTACCACTTCTCATGCTCATATCTCTCCTCCCGAATATGAATCATTTCATCTGAATGATCTTTATCTTGAGGAGTTCTCCGATGAACTCTCTCTTTTGTTATCTCCTCCGGAATACGATAAATTCTATTTTGATCTGGAGGAAGATACTAGTCTGGGGGGAGGTGTACCTTCTCATGAAGATTTCATCCCGACCCTCCCGCCCGAGATTCTTGACAAAACTTCTGCTGATGATGAAGAGTATTTCATGATAATCATCAAAATCTTTATGCTCTTCATCACATATGCTGTGGCTTCTCCCATCCTTCACTCCTTCGGGAGTGAGGATACCATCTTTGACCCCGGTATTACCATTTCTGGTTCTTCTTTCTAAAAATACCGCGGGTATCTCATCGGAGTAGAACTTTCGTATGCTTCAATGTTTATCCAAACATCTTGAACGAAAGTCCGATGGAGATTTCTTTTTCCACATGCTCCCCCATGGACAAATGAATTCGGGGCGAGTCTAAGCTTTCCGACTCGATACCAAAACAAGCGCTTCGTGGGAGGCACTCCATGCTTATCCATCTACTTTCTAATAAAGTGACGTGAGGAGGGTTACCTCTTCCATTTGTTGTGTTTCGTGGTTTTCTGTGCTGTGTTCAGGTTTACCCGATTGATGAAGACTCTCGTGCTCATGGTTCTGCCTTCTCTCCACTCGAGTTTCATCATTCGTTGCTCATCCGATATCCTTAATCTTATCATTTTACGTTTATCTTTGGCATAATTAATAAACGGCCTTAGATTTATGTAGGAGAACCCTTACCTTCAAGACATTGAGGACAATGTCTCGTTTTAGTCTGGGGGGTAATCTTTCGATTTGATTTTTGCCTTGCATTTTTGCCGTTTTCTCTCGCAACCCCGTTTTTCCTCAAAATTTGAAAAAAAAATCAAAAAAATGAGAAAAATTTAAAAATTTTTTGCAAAAATATAATAAATTTTGACATTTTTGTTGACTTTCCGCTGGAGAGAGTAGGAATAAAATTCTGACTTGACCGGGCGTGTTGAGCCCTAGCTTGTCCCCTTAACCGTTTATAATCTATAAGCTTGTGCTAGTCTTTTACACAAGGAGCTATAAAATGCGAATTCTTTTTAAGAGTTTGCAAGTTCCCGTATCGACTTTATATATGCATGGCTTGATTATAAGGCTAAGCATTCGCGGATCTTATTATTTAAGATTTTAAATTTGCGAAGAACGAGAAATGATAGAGTTGTTTATAAGTTAGATTGCTAAACGTGGAGTAGTTGGATCTCTTTAAAGCTCATCGAAGTTATTTGTGGCTTTTTGTTCCCATAAGCTTGTTTCACTCAAAAATAGTAATCTAGGAATAATTAAAGGTATTTTGGTTTTGGCGATAATTAGTTTTTATTTCTTCCTTAGAGAATCCTTGCTTATGAAAGTTGGGTACACATCAAGGTACTGCCAGTGTTACGGTGTAATAGACTATTCCATCTTGCCGGCTCGCAACCGATGTTGGGATTGTTATAAAAGCCGTAGGACTTGGGGTTTGGCAAATAATTAATGAATATGATAATGTATAATAATAATCCAAAGCCATAAAAAGTTTTCTACATCTTGCCGGTTCGCAGCCGATGTTGTAGACTTCTAATAAAGGCAGAGGAAAAATTCCAAGGTCATAATAGACTATCACATCTTGCCGGTTCGCAGCCGATGTTGTGATTGTTATAAAGGGCCAAGGATTAAATACGTTAAAGTGCTTAATAATGTTAAAAATGCCAAACTTCGACTCCGGGGGTGTCCTAATAAAGGCTTCCGTCTCTGGACTCGTAGATGAGTTGTTTCGGTCGCAAATAAAAGGGATATCCTCAAAATCGTGTTAAATCAGAGACCTTGATGTGGACCTCATTTTTGTATGCAACGGTTTTCGAGGGAAGGTTTGGAAACTACTTAGCGTCTAAACTAAGGTATTTTTATCGGCTTAAAAATTATCGAAACGAGAATTTGAAGAAATTCATTTCTCACCAAAAATAAAATAAATAGAGGAAAATAGGAATTTGGGAACGAAGAGTCCACAATTAGTTTTCTGAGTAGTGTTGGCAGTCTAACTTGTAAATAACAATGATTTCGTTTTTAAGCTTAGTTTGGGGACTCGTGAAAAATCAGGGACGACGAATTTTATCCGTATGGTCACTTCTTCATGAGTCGTGTTTCCTACTCGAAGACCCTAAAAGTTATCGTTAGATAATGATTGTCAACAATGCCGTCACATGATTATGAAAAAAAATACAAAAATAGAATAAAAGGAAAATCGGGGAGTTTTTAGAACTTAAGATTTCTTAGTCTCTTTTGAAAATTTTGCTACTTCTCAAAGTTAGTAAAAAGAGATTGGAAATTTTTGGTTTTAAAAACGTGTTTTTATAACATTGCGTGAGGACACGTCAATATCTTAGTCTGGGGGAATTTTGGTATGTGCTTAAACACATACTTTTATTTGACCAAAACCGGACCCAAATAGACCAAAAACTAACCATAAATGCCAAAGATATTGTGTTTTTGTGTTTGTTTCGATGCAGGTACGGATATCATGAAAAAAAGGACAAAATCAAGCAAAATCCGAGAAAATGAGCACGAGACGTGGAAAAGAGATTCATAGAGCCGAAGCCGGGGAAAAATTCGTCAATGATGATATTTTTGAAGAATGGCCCTTGGATTATTTTTGGAGAAATAGCAGATTTGGTCCTTGAGGTTTACTTATCTACAAAGTTGGTCCCTAAATTTATCCTAAACTCTATCCAAAAATTACACAACCGGATCCTAAAAACAAAATAGCCCATCCCTTTCTCAACATACTAACCACAACAGCCCACGAAAAACTAAACACAACCACCACAATTCACTAAATCCTAAACATTACCCATCCCTTTATAAACCCACTAACATTAACACCAACCCAACCATGTTACTACCCATAAGCCCACAACTAAACTATACCCGAAACAAGCCCCAAAAAGAAACCGACCCACCCTTGTTAAATAACTAAAACCGGATCACACAATTGGTCAAACCCCCAAAACTAAGGGTCAAAATCCCTAAACACAAATGCTAACAGCCACCTTCTTCTTCCTCTCCCCTAATATACCGCCCACCACCTTCTAATCTCCTCTAATCCCACCTCACCACTACAAGCCAAACCACCCACATGACTATGTCGTTGGTCCCCCCCTCCACCTCATCGATCCGCACCAACCAAAGAAAGATCAACGTTCGAGAATTAAAGACCAAGGCACCAAGAAATGATCCAAGGGTCCAAGAAGAAGCACAAACCACACAAGAAAAACACTCTCACACAACTAGCACACCTCGGCTAGGGTTTTTACTATTTTTTTAGTATAAATAGTTAAAGGCAGCCGCACCTCTTTTTTTTTTCTAGGTTTTATTTAGCTTTTTTTCGGTATGTTTTTATTTTTTTTAGTTGTAATTGTAACTTTACTTTTTAATTTAATTCAAGTCGAAGTTTATTGTTCTTATTTTATATTGTTCTTGTTACTTATTTTATATTGTTCTTGTTGTGTTGCTGCTCTTGTTCGCTTATATAGAGGTTTATTTTAGCTAAGTTTTTTTTAGGTAATTCGTATTTTTTTTTCTTCTACGATTCTGTTACTGCTTCGAACTTGTGGTTATTGTTTGTGTTTGTGGTTATTGTGGTGAATCGTTTAGTTACTGCTTATGTTAATGGTTAGTTACTGCTTGTTATCGAATTTTGTAGTTAATGGATATTGTAGTTATTGAGTAGTAGTAGGACTTTGTTATTGTCAAAAAAAAAAAAAAAAAAAACAAATAGCAGATTTTATGTTTTAGTTTGAGTAAGAATTGGATCGGTTTATGTTGTTTATTGTTTGTGTTTGTTATAGTAAGGCTCTTTTGACTTTTAAAGTCAAACGGGTCAATAGGGTAGCACTAGTCGTATTTTTTTTAGTAATTGCTTATTAAGTTGAATGTGTTTATGTTTATTGTTTTGAATATGGTTTGAGTTTATCAGTTTTTGTTGCTTATCTGTTATAGAAGTACTCTTGTTGCTTTGAGATAGTTGCAAAAGAAAGTAAAAGAAAAAAAAAATTTTAACAAAACTTTGACAGTCGTGGGGTTCGAACCCAGGACATTTAGCACAAACAAACTCAACAACCTTACCATTGCACTAACTCCTCTTCTTTGTTAAGCTTTACAAAATTTTAGTTAAAACCATTTTATTTTTATTTTTATTATTTTTTCTTTTTAGCTTATTGTGAGCTTTTGCTTATATGCGGCTTATTTGAAAAAGCACTTTCACCTTTCATATTTTTTATAGCTTCATTTAAGTCTAAAGTATTTTAGTAAAAATTTTCAGAATTTTATTTTTCCATTTAGTATTTTTAATCAATTATCTTCTTAAAAATAGTTTTTAATTTATAAAAAATTATTAAAAAGTCAAAAAATATTTTTCTTTTTTCCAAAATTTTCTTTTTATATTTAGAGTTTAGAAAAATTATTTTTATATTTTTAGCTTTTAAAACTTAGAAAATCACTTTTTATTTACGTTTTTAAAAATTCGTAACGTACGTTTTTAATTTAAACTTTAGTTTTAGAATTCGTATGCGTAGATTATTTGTACTCGTAGCTTTATTAATCGTTTTTATTTGATATTCGGTCAATTCGTAGTGTAAAATCAAAATCTCTCACTTTTTTACACATTCACGACACGTTTCACGTTCCGAAAACACGAAGTTCCATTCACACCCTCGTCGGGACAACGAACCTGGGGTTTTCACATAAAATTCACCACTTTTGTGTGATTACTTCTTTGGAATTAAATTGAAGTAAATCACCTAAGGATTGGTCCTAACAAGTATATTGGCAATGGGCCGTGACTTAGTTTCTACAATAAATATAACCAAGACTTGATTACATATGAAATGTGTTTCCAACAATCTCCCCCTAAGGATTGGTCATCAAGGTTGCTTGACGTCTTCTTTGCTTCTTAGGCTTCGACGTCTTTGGTATCTTTGTTCTTTGTTCTTGTTGTGAGTTATATGGTACCGTCATGATCTGCCTTCCATAAACGTTCTTTAATCCAGTGTCTTTACGTCTTTTCCACAATGCTCATACTTCTTTTGTCTTTTGATCTTCATGCTTCAAGTAATTCTCACTTCTTAGGCTTCAATCTTTGACTTTTGAACGTTTGTTTTGCCTTGGCCTTTGACTTTCTTTGACTTCTATGAACGTTTGTTTTGCCTTAGTCTTTGTGAGAACTTTCTTCGTGATATTAGCATGAGCATGATGGAAATGGTGGTGGTGGAACTTCTGGTCTCCATAAATACCTGCAAGTAAATAGTTAGCAATAAAGTATCCGGCACTTACAGGTTCGGACTTCGAGATCGTCAACAGCATAGTGTGAAGACTTTCTCTAATCCTTGCCAAGGCCGTTCCTGAACCGGATGCCCCCAAGAGAGCTAACTCAGATACACCGAAGTGTATCAACGATTCAGGTGAGTCGCTGAAGTATACCGAAGTATCACTCCACGACTGTAGACCGTTTGGAGCCACCTTGAACACTAAGCGTAATCCATAAGGGATTACCGAAGTGACCTGCTGTCAGGGCTGTTTGATGTTGACCCTGGCAGGAATTTCCATTCAATCACTGAGAATCACAATTTGTGAGTTCCAACATGAATGTTCTTGGCAGATTACTAAGATCTGTGTAGGACTCTTGTAATTTACAACTGGTGTCCTTATTGTTGAACAACCAGTGTAGAAATGTTAAGTGTTCCTAAGAGATCTTTTTATGTATCTCGCGGCTCTAGACTCGATTTAGTGCTCTTTGGTTTTAGTCATCGGAGGCATGGAGCAGAGTGCCTCCTTTTCAATATAAACTCATCTCGGAATGAGAGGTCGATAGATAATGAAGGGTTCTCCGTGAGAAATGAAACAAGTATCTTTTGAGAGACACTTGAGTGGCTAGAAGGTTTAGTGCAGTGCGTCACTGGGTCCATGACAGCTTAGTCTTCAATACTGGTGTCATTTGTAGTGACATCCAGTAGCATATGAATTGAACCCGATTTTTGCTCTAAGGTTGAACATATGGAGGGCTATTTCTTTTACATTTCTTTTTAATTCTTCAACCCCTTCTTTCTCCTTTCATTTCTTTTCTCCTTTTTCAATCATACCTAAGGACTTTCTAGTTCTAAACTATTTTTATTGTCCATGGGTAGATCCCTCCGGCTCTGGCGGATCATAGGACGGTTTCCTAACCTTAGTCACCTTATAACTTCATGACTATCCTATATTGCCAATAACCAATCATTTGAAAATCTCTCAAAGTGTTTATGACTGTAAAACATATATTGTTAACACTTTGAGTGTTTTGCATTTTCAGAAATACTCCCCCTTCACATGTGCTCATAAGTTTTAAATATAAATTTGCACATGTCGGGTGGAGTTTGCACTTTTGAATTGATTGATTTTCAGTGAATATGACCGTTGCGAGACACGTTTACATCACTAGTTAAACTAGCTTGAAATTATTACCCGTCCAGGTCATATTCAAAGAAGAATCTCTCGAAATCGGTACACTCTACTCAGACAAGTCCTTTGCGAGACACGTTTACATCACTGGATAAACCAGCTTGAAATTATTACCCGTCCAGGACATGTCTTTTCGATTAATGACATTTGATTTTCGTCAATTCTTGGGTGAAATCTGAGTCGACCTCATGCGAGATTTCATACTTATAGTTACCATATTTTAATCACATACTTATTCTCCCCCTCAAAAATAGCATATTCATGTTGTTTTTGGAAAACTTTTGATTAAAATATGCTTTTTGAGGTTTACGGTAAGAATTTCAACAAGAACTTTTGGGTTTGAACAAAGATTAGTTTCAAGTACTCCCCCTCAACAAGGGAATACTTGTTCTTTTGAGCAGAATTTTGAAAAAGTTATCAAAATTTTGATTAATTCTACTCAAAAGTAAGAAGCTTTCGCTCCTTATCTTAGGATTGAGGCACTGAAGCGTACCTCAGGGTTCTTTCTTTACAAGTACGGGTTGTGCACTGTTATCTATGCACAAGCCATAATAAATGACACAGGCAAGTATAATGAATCAAGAAATTATCCAACTCTTACATCATTCCGTGCTTTTGAAGACATTGAAAACTGGATCAGGTCTTTGAAAATTCCTGATCGGGAACGATGGTCTTCCTACAACATAACTTTCAAGTCTCCTCATTTGGTCTCTATGAATAAGCCTTCTCTCGATCTTCAGAATAAATTGACGAACTTCTCTTAATTGAGAAGCTGTCCACCTGATGGTCTTGTAAAGTTCCCGATCTCTAACTCGAATAACCAACCCATCACGAACTTTCTTGAGTGTGTGGTCACACAACTTGTGAACCTCTTTGTATCCCATGAAGCAGTTGATTGAAAGATCACTCTTGTAAACAAACCCGAAGGTTGGTTCTTTCTTCATGGTATACTGAGGCTCTTGGTTGATCTCAGGAAGATATAGAACTGGTGCGGTTAAATTAATCTTCCTTTGATATCTCTCGACCCCAAGCTGCAAGTCTTCTACACGTTCTTGTATGATCTTCCTTCTGATGAAGTGCAGTATTGAAGTGTTGAACGCGTAATTAAGATCAGTGGAGAAGTGTTGCATTTTCCCTTGAACCTTGATAAGATACATGTCTTCAAGGTTACTGAGGTTCAAGTCTGGGAAATCTGCTTCTAAAAATGTGTACATCTGCTGATCTTGTCTTCTAACCTTGATTTTAGTTAGAAAGGTATAATCATACCTCTTTTCTGCTTCATGACTAACCACAGCAAGTATCCTGAGATCACTCATCACTGGAGTTGGAGACTTCTTTGTGAGTTTACTTTTGTACCATGTTTTCCTCTTCTTAAACCAGTGATAAATTCCCAGTTGCACATCTTGATCATACTGCACTCTGTTTGTAACGAAGAGTCTTGTAGCAGTTTCTTCGATGGCGGGTTGTGGATAGCTTGCTGCAGGAATCAAGGTTATGGAAGTTGCGTATTTGGGTTGACACTTGATGCCATGCACAAGGAGTTCAATGTCTTTATTGAAGAAGAATTTATACGGGACAGCAGGTTGGTCTGAAACTCCAATCACCGGTAGTGGCTTTGTCCAATCTGTAATGTATGGTTGATTTGGTTGAGAAGTACTATCAACCACATGCACGTCTGGATTTGTCCAGCTGAACTCACTAGACATTGCTCGTGCAATATTTTCCAAGTGGTATTCAAGCTCAGCTGCACTGGAAGACCTATCTTTAAGAAGATTGAAAGCATCATTCTTGATTCGACGAAGTTCTCCTTTCGTGAGCTTTTTGATGCGTTGGTCACGTTTGAGTTTTTGCGTGAACTCAAGTGTGCGACCTTCGATCATGGAGTCATAGTCTATATGAGGTTGAGCACTGACAAGTTGATCGAACCATTAATTCCCTTTTGTTATGTCTTCATCTAGCCAGGAGACAACAGTTGGTATTTTGGAAGTTGTCTTCTTGCCAGGTTTAGATGTTGTTGCTTTAGACTTGGGTGGTGAATCTGGTTGATCTTGGTGGGTGAAAAGTAAATGGTGTTGGTGAAATGTAATAACTGCGATTGAGGTGCAGTTATTGCATATTTTTGTTTTGTTAAAATTTAAGTTTCCACCTTTGTCACATTAAGTCCCTTATCCACATAATTTTGCAATTAAGGTCCTTACTCACAAATCATTAACTAGACTTGACATCATTTTGACAAGAACAATTTAATATTCCCCCTTGACTTATAAGTATTTGAAAAGCATTTCTAAGATCAAGGAGGGTATCACACAGATAATATTACCACCACTTTATAAAGCAACATTTTTTTAAGGAAATATGCAAGTACAAATTTTAATGAGAATTTTAAAATTTAAATTTCATACTCCCCCTCAACACTTGTTTGGAAAGACTTAGTACTGTGTTTAAATGAACAAAATGTTGATGGAAATTTTGTACTTGCATTTTTTTAAGAAAAGAAAAAGGAAAACCTTTTTGATGTTTTTGATAAAATATTTACAAAGATAGTTTGGTGTTTGACTTTCTTAGTTGTTTGTAAGAAATTTGTTTAAATCTTCTGGAGTCAAACACCTCATACCAATTTTGTGAAATAATTCCACAAATCTTGCATAAGACAAGGCTTTAGTGAATAAGTCTGCCAATTGGTATTCAGTACCCACAAAATATAATTCAATAGTACCCTGTTCCACATGCTCCTTGATGAAATGATATCGAAGTGCAATGTGTTTTGACTTCGAGTGTTGAATCGTGTTGCATGAGATGGCAATGGCACTCTTGGAGTTGCAGTACATGATAATCTTGTTGAAAATGTAACCGTAGTCCATCAGCTGTGATCGCATCCAAATGAATTGAGCACAGCATGCTGACATGGCTACATATTCTGATTCTGTTGATGATATGTCACACCCCCAAATTTGGTGACTTGCAGCGGAATGGAACACTTGAGGGCGTGACTGCACCATAGCACCACAGTTACAATTATATTGAACGACCTAAAAGTGTCGTTTTGAAAATACATCGTTTGATTAATTAAAAACATTCAGAGTTACAAAAGCTAGTTCCCAAAAGATGTTTCACGATGCGGAAATAAGTTTATACAATCAAACGATAATAAGTGCATAAAAGATAAGTGAGACGCGTCGTCATCGCGACTCCAAAATAGGTCCATATGCAGGCCATGATGCGCATACCTTAATTACCTGAAAATACATTGCTAAAAATGGTCAACAAAAATGTTGGTGAGATCATAGGTTTATGTAAATGAATTGTTCCTACGGTAACCAAAAGTATGAAGTGCATGACATAAATGCCACAAAAATAATACATTAGCTCTTAAGCTCATGACCCCGAAGCTAGACTAAATGAAATGCCCCAAACCGAGTGCTTTGCCAGACACTCTAATATGATTAAAATGAAATGCGTTCGTGTGACCAGTTGGAGCTACCAACCCGAACAGAGGCGTCACCCTCAATAGATCTATTCACTCACTCTCGCTTACTTCCATAATTAACGGTTCATGATAATAAAGGGGACTTTAATCTGGGCAATGATGTAACTTAAGCAATGTAATTGGATTTTGATACTTTGGTCCGTATTTAAAAATGGTGCAATGTATTCTCCCCCGAGAGTTTAGAAATCAAGTAATCAATTGAAAACGGGGCTATGAAAACTCACCTGATGCGATAGCACAAAGACAATAGTGGATATGATGAAATGTGTCTCGGTCGCTACCCGCAACCTATTATGAATGATGTATCTAATGTAAGCAATGAATTTACGCAACACATGCAAATACGTATGTTATCGATACCACTCGCAAATTTTGAAAATAATGTTTATCGTCGAAAAAATACATTTTTGAAGTCTTGATAAGTTAATAAACATTTTTCGTGTAAATGTGTTGCAACGATAACCCACGATCTTCGTTTGATAATTTATCGGTGAATATAGTGTTTTCGTCGTAAATGAACATTTTTCATAACTTGTAAAAATATAACCAGATGACCTTGCAAAACTAGTCATAAATGTGTGCTCGTTAAGGGTTAGTGAGTAGGCTCGGTGTCTTTGAAAACCTTGTAACGATGTCTTGAAGACGTGTCATTTAACTTTTGATCATACGGGTCTCGATTGATAAGAAATATGGCTCTTAATATACTGTATTGCAAAAACTGTTTTTAACTTAGTAATATTTTCCTTATTAGAAAGCTGAAAATATATATTGAAGTTGTCGGGTTTCAAACGCGTATATCTTTGTCGTTATGAGCTCGTTTTCTACGTTCTTTATATCCACGGCTTCGTATTAACATGAACTAACATAATTTCAGTATCTCGGGTCATCTAGATCATGTCTAACGCCTCGTTTTGTCCATTGAATCTCGGTAAACAGCACGCAAATTTTCAGAAATTAGTTTTTCGTCGCCAAACTTAGAAAAATCATAACTTTCTCGTCGTAAGTCGGTTTTTACTCATTCAAGCAGCCACGGTTTCGTTTTTGAAAGTATTTTATAAATATGAGGGCCAAAATAGTTCAATGTCTACTGAGTTTTCCAGATTTCACGTTTTTGGACAGACCCTTATCTATTGTTTGAAATAATCACTTTTATGGTTCAAGGCTTGTTCAAAACACAATCAATCAACACCACAACTAATCTAATCCTACCATACACCTTCTTAGGGTGTCATGAGGTTCTAAACATGCCTTCTGTAGCGCCAAATGTACACTTCTTGGGGTTCAATTTCATGTTGATTCTCCTCAGTGTTTTGAACGTTTCCTCCATGTCGCGCACTAGTTCTTCCTCAGTATGGCTTTTGATGATGAGATCATCGACGTATACTTCCAAGTTGCGGCCTACTTGTTTCTCGAACGCAGTGTCTACCAATCGTTGGTATGTTGCTCCTGCGTTCTTTAGGCCAAAGGGCATCTTTGTATAGCAGTAGACCCCTTGACTTGTGTGGAAGGCCGTTTTTTCTTCGTCTTCCTCCGCCATTTGAATTTGGTGGTACCCCTTATATGCGTCCAGGAAGCATTTGAAGGGATATCCACACAGAGATTCGATCTTCCAGTCTATCTCCGGTAGCGGGTAGCAGTCCTGTGGACATGCTTTGTTGAGGTCTGTGAAGTCTACGCACATTCTCCAACTGCCATCGCTTTTCTTTACCATTACTGGGTTGGAGAGCCAGTCATGGTAGTAGACTTCCCGCATGATGCCTGCGTCTACTAGTTTATGTACTTCTTCCAGGATGGCTTTTGCGCGGTCTGGGGCTTGTCCGCGCTTTTTCTGTCGTATTGGAGGATATCCTTGTCGGATTTGCAGTTTGTGTTCCGTAATGGAGCGTGGCACTCCTGTCATATGCTTTGGTTCCCATGCAAAAATATCTAAGTTATTTTGCAGGAGTGCGCATATAGCTGATTTGCCTTTGTCAGACAGAGACCCGCCAATAGATACCTGTTGATCCAGGTAGTCAGGGTGAATGGCGACCTTTAGGTTTGGGACTTTGGTTGCGCGCTGTTCTGGAACATCGCCTACGTCATTTGTCACTGCGTTGCATTCTTTGGGTGGTATGGTGGTATTGTAAAGAGTGACAATACCTCCTTCCACTGGGAACTTGAGCATTCCGTGCGCTGTGGATGGCACGGCGCGGATAGATGATATTCCAGGTCTCCCGATAATGCCGGTGTACGGAGAGGGAGATCTGATTACCATGAAGTTCATCCAGGTGACTGTAGAGTGTGGTTTGTCACCAACTTCTACAAATAGACGTAATTGCCCCATGGGCCATATCTTCTCCCCTGTGAAGCCAGTGAGCGACGTTGTGGCTGGGATCAACTGATTCTGTATCTCAGGTCGTAGCTTCTTGAAACAGTGTTCATATATAATATCAGCGGATGCACCTCCATCTACATACATGCGACGGATATCGTGAACCCCCGTATGTATTTCAATGGTAAGTGGATCCACTACTGCGTTGTTCGCGGTCAGGGAGGGGAAAGAAATTTCATTTCCTTTAGAAAACCGTTGACTGACTTTCTGTCTTGTCGCGCGCTGCCATGGCTGTATCATGTAGATGATATCTGCCTTTTCTTTTGATGTCTCTTTCTTGGCCCCTGGTTTTGGTTTGTCTTTCCCTTCTCTGATGTTTTTTACGAGGTGGTCCATCTTTCCTTCCTTTACCAATTTGTCAATCAATTGGCGCAGTTGGACGCACTCGTTGGTTATATGACCTTTCTGTCCATGGTATTCGCAATAACCATTCCCTATGCGCCGATCCTCTGGGGTGCGCATTGGTGGTGGTTTCGGGAAGTTCGCCCCTTCAGTCGCGAATATCTCCTTTGGAGTTTTTGTTAATGGGGTGTACTTGTCATTTCCCCTTCCACCGCCTTGAGTACGATAACTCTTATTACGATTGCCACTCTGGTCATTGGATTGTCTCCTTGACTCTTCTTGTGGCCTATGGTTCGAGTAGCCTTTCTTGCTATCCGCAGCGGCTGCTTCTCCTTGGACGAAAGACCTCGTGCGCTTCATGAGTTCGTCAAAAGTTAGGGGAACCTTATCGTTTAACTTTTTTATTAAATCTGGGTTATTGATTGCATTCATAAAACCCGATATTTTTAGTATCTCTGGACACGCCTTGACTTGCATGCATTCATCCTTAAAGCGTTCCATGAAAGCGCTTGTGGATTCCCCTTGTCGCTGTTTAACCCTAGCGAGTTCGACAGGGTTTTTGGCGCACTTCTTCCTTTGGGTAAAGTTTAAGCGAAACGCCTTGCGCAACTCTTCAAACCCACCAATGCTTCTACGTGGAAGCTTGCTAAACAAGTTGCGCGCATTCCCTACTAATATAGAGTTGAACATATGCAACCACACAGGTTGTGGCCAATTTTCGATAGTGGCTGCTGATTCGAAAATTTTTAGGTGATCGTCAGGATCACCTGTCCCATCATATGTTTTGACGTTAGCAGGCATGCGCCTTTTCTTATTCTCCGAAAAATCGCTGATGCGTCTAGTGAACGCATCAACCTTTTGGCGACGCCAGGGAAGAGACATGTCTTCGTCTTCCTGGTCGCGATATTTCCTTCTTGATTTCCAGTGTCCAGTTTCTTTGTCCTCGTTGTCCAAGGAATCACTTGAGGATGAGCGCACTCTTTTGCGATGCTTGCGCCGACTATTATCAGAATCTGAGCTTGTTCCTCTACGGCGCTTGCGCCGACTATCATCAGAATCAGAGCTTGAAGGGCTTTCACTTGGGGAACACCGTCGCCCAAGCCTATCCTGAATCCTGCTACTGCCAAGCCTAGCGTGGACATTGGCGCGCCGTTCCCCCTCTTCAGGCTCCTCCAGATGTTGAAGATCGACTGCTTCATCATCTATAACCCTCCTTCCAATCCTGGTAAACACTGGTTGTTTGCGGCTATCCTTCTCGCGCCTTTCCTTTCGGTAGCGCGGTGGGGACACCTCATGCTCAGGGTCAAAGTTGAGTCTGGCGTGCAGACTTTGGCTTGACCTCTTCTTTGCCTCCTCTCGCATGAGCGCAGCCAAGGCTTCGTAGTTTTGAGATACAAAGTCGCTTGGCGCCAATTCGGAAGTGACTCCTTCTAGCGCGATGGAGTCTGTTTCCAAGGCAGGATCCTTGTTTCGGATGGGCGCATTGGGAGGTTCAGTGAAGTTCACCTCTGGCATGGTAAGAGGAGTGCGCTCCAGTTCTACCGCGTTAGTACTTGTTGTAATAGCGGGGGTAGTCCCGGTAAGTGATTCCACTGTAGGAAAGACCAGATCTGAGTACGCTCCTAAGCTTCTAGGCGTGCTGGTTGTCCCAGGGGCCTGCTTAGGGGGCGCATCCGTTTGATGCTTCTTCCCTAGTGGGTCATCATGCGCTTTCTTCCCATGTGGACTCTTGTGACTTTCGTGTTTCGTCATTCTAGTTCTTGGTAAGATTCTTAGTGTAGGGTCCCACGGATGGCGCCACTTGTTGATACAAAAGTTGGGCGTTCCTTGTTAAGACTCCTTTTCTCGTACCAATTAGATCTTAATGCTTGATGGAACCTGCGCACTAAGAAAAAGAGCAAACACCGTTAGACTTATCGAGGGATTGTCTCCCCCGATTATCCTCCGGCGTGAGAGTAAGTAATCGAAGTTTAGGGTTTAGTGAAGAGTTAGGGTTTTGCGAAGACCGTACCTTTACCGAGGGCTTGGGTGCCCTTTATATACATATGAAACCCTAGTAGGTTTCGTGTTCCCTACTCCTCGGCGTATTCGCTGACTTTGGATATTTGGTATATATCCCCTTTATTTAGGAAATACTCAATATCCCATCTGGAAATAACTTTGGGCTTGGGCCTTGTAGACCCAAACCGCATAACTGGTAGTCCAGTTATCGCCATAGCGCCCCACACGTAGTGGGCTTAAGTATTAGTATTGTTTACTAATCGGGTCCGTGACCCGGGTGTAGACTATACGTCATCATCTCCAACAATGGTGGGTTTCATGAGGATACAACTAAAAATCCATAGATCTATGTTTATGTTGAAAATGAGTAACAAGTGGTATGATTAACATGTATATACTTGCATGATTAGTTGATAGCACAACAAAATATATCAAATGAGAGTATGAAAAGATTAAAAAGTTTACTTGTAACTTACTTGATGATTTGAAGAGTTTTGGAGATGATTATGTAAGAAACCTTGGGATTTTTATTTCAAAATCCTAACAAGGAGTATAAATGAGACTAGATTATCACTTGTTCTTGAAAAATTTATGGATTCTCCTTGTGTTCTTGATGTTGGCCGAACATATGAGAGGAAAAAGATGAGAGGATTTTGATGTTTTGCTAACTATTAGTGGAAGTGTATGTATTATGGAAATTAAATCCAAAACATATAAGCTAGGTGCATTAAATGAGGCACTTAGCTAATCAAGTGAAAAATGGACATTTAGGGGGGGCTAGGGGGGCGGCACATGGGAGAAATGGAAGAAGTATTTGGCTAATTAAAGCTCTTGTCTCCCACTAAGCAAGAGTTAGTTTGTTTTGAGTATACATTAGGTGTTATCGTGTACCGAGTTAACTAGAAATAAATCTTGACGAGTTAGAATAAAATACGATGAAGTTGTAAAAATTGTAAAATCATATTCCTTGCAAGAATCGGGTGTTAGAATGATCATCGAGTTGAAATTTCGCAAACCGACGGTGTTATAAGCTTTTAACGAGAAATATAACAACTGATTTAAAAACACCGGGTAAATTAATAATATAATCTTTATATCATTATTACGAGTATGAAAATATTTCATGATCACTGACGGGAGTATCAGGTATAATGTTAGTAGTAATGACTGAGTGGTACGTTTATTAAATAATTAAACATACGTTAATGAAAATCACACAAACCCGTACATGGCCTAATATGATAATGATTTTACTGATGATATGTAGACTACTCTAGTCTATATGAAGTGTCCTTACTGATGATGCATGAATACGCAGCTAAACCATAATGGTTACGCGCATTTGAATACCCGTAAACCTAATTTACGTAATGATGAATAGTGTTTTGTAAATAGTAAAATTTTTGAAAACTTCTCAAAGTCTCAAACTGACTTCAAAAACGATGAATATTGATTGGTGAATAGTAAATGATGAATAGTGATTGATGAATAGTAACTTGTCGAGGTTTGGAAAATGATATGAAATTACGGGTTGTCACATGATAATGAGGTGCAGTCCTGCTTCTTTGACTGGCAAGATACAAGTTTGTCTCCTAGAAATTGCACTCCCCCAGATGTACTTTTACGTGTATCTAGACATCCTGCATGATCAGCATCTAAAAAAGTAATTAGTTCAAAGCCAGAATCCTTCGGATACCAGATCCCCAAATGGATGGTTCCCTTTATGTATCGAAGGATTCTTTTAACCTCAGAGAGGTGTCTTTCAGTTGGTCAAGACTGATAACGAGAGCATAGATATACAATAAATACAATATCTGGTCGGCTGGCTGTTATATACATGAGTGACCCAATCATACTTCGGTATTTTGTAGGGTCAATTGGTGTCCCATGTAAATCAGCATCCAGCTTTGGAGATGATGCAGACATATGAGTATTATAAGTGTCGCAACTTGTCATGCCATGTTTCTTTTGAATCTCTAGAGATATTTGGACTGATTTAGAAAAATACCACGGGGGGATTGGTGAACTTGAAGTCCTAAGAAGAACGTAAGTTCACCCATCATAGACATCTCAAAATTTTGTTTCATTAGTTCAGCAAAAGCATTTGAGTACTTTTTATGTGTTGAACCAAAAATGATATCATCAACATAAATTTGAACAATTAAGATGTCCTCCCCGTATTTTTGAACAAACAATGTAGGATCAACAGATCCTTTGGTAAAGTGATTAGCAATTAAGAATGCGGACATTTTATCGTACCATGCCCTCGGGGCTTGTTTAAGGCCATAGAGGGTTTTCTTGAGTCTGTACACATGATTTGGATGTTCTGGATCGATGAAGCCCTCTGGTTGTGTGACATACACTTCTTCACGGAGTTTCCCATTCAGGAATGCAGTCTTCACGTCCATTTGATAAACGATGATGTTCTTGTGGGCAGTATACGCCAGAAACATGCATACAGCTTCAAGTCTAGCCACTGGTGCAAAGGATTCTTCAAAGTCAATGCCTTCTTCTTGGCTAAAGCCTTTGGCAACCAGACGAGATTTGTTACGAATAACTGTTCCATCAGCATCCAGTTTGTTTTTCCAAATCCATTTAAGTCCGACAACATAGACTCCATCAGGTCTTTCTACTAATTCCCAGACTTCAAGACGTTTGAATTGATCAAGTTCTTCTTATATTGATTCAATCCAATTGTCATAAGTCATGGCTTCCTTAATATTCTTTGGTTCTGCTTGACAGACGGTAAGTACATAAATGCATGTTTCGCCATTTGTGTGAAGTCTTTGTCGTGTCATGACTGGATTATTAGGATTACCAATCACATTTACTAGAGGATGATCTTTTGTCCATTTTTGTGTTAAAGGGTAATGTTGAAAAGTATGGTGCATATTAGACGGATCCAAGTTGCTTGTAGACGACTCTGCAATATCGGGAATGGTTGGAGCCGGAGCAAATGGATTAAAGAATGCATTTCCGTCATAATTTGCAGGTGCGGGCACTTCTTGTTGTGGGAGATCTTCAGCTGCATTCTCAGTATTGGAAGCTGTTTGTTCCTCTGTTGATGGGATTCAGTTGGTGGTGCATCTTCAGCAACTGTTGTTGTTGTAGTAGCAGGTGTATCAGGTACTAGAGTATGATCGGGTTGTGCAGCGGAACTTGGTGATACATCTGGTGCATGATTTGCAAAAGAATCATCGAACAGTGGAGCAAACAATGTTTCCAAATCCTTACGGTTGAGGGAGAGTCGTGCAGCTAATTGATCAGGAAAGTTTAGACGGTTAGTTGCGGGTCCTAATATATTTTGCTCAGAAGCCATTTCTGCGAGTTCATCAAAATTAGCATGTATTGTCTCTTGAATTTCTCTTGTGCAACGGTTCCATATTCGAAAACCTTTAGAGTTCTCACAATATCCAATAAATATACCAATGTCAGCTTTGGCTTTTAGTTTTCCAAAATCATCACGATCATTATTTGGGTAACAAAGGGCACCAAATACATGAAAGTAATTTATGTTCGGTTTACTGTTGTGAACAATCTCATATGGAGTTTTGTGATGCCTTTTGGTGATCATACAACGGTTTTGTGTGTAACAAGCAGTGGAGACAGCTTCAGCCCATAGGTAATCAGTTAATTGAGCATTGATTAACATCGTCCTTGCAGCTTCCACTAACGTCCTGTTGCGTCTTTTGACAACCCCATTCTGTTCTGGACTTCTGGCAATAGATGTTTGATGTTCAATTCCTACTTTCTCAAAATACTCATGAAGAGTTTGATTCTTGAATTCAGTTCCATTATCTGTTCTGGCTTTTCTAACTGTATTGCGAAGCTGAACCTAAATTTTGGTGAGAAAGGTGATCATCATAGAAGGAGCTTGATCTTTGGTTCGTAGAAAGTAGACCCAAGTCCATCTGGAAAAATAATCGACAATAACCAATATGTAGCGTTTACCGTTGATTGTTTAAACACGCATTAGGCCACATAGATCCATATGAAGAAGTTGAAGAACATGATCAGAACTGTGTTCGATTTTAGATGGAAAATGAGCACGAGTACTTTTCTTTTGTTCACATGCTAGACATAGGTGATCTTTTGCATACCGAAACCTTGGAAGACCGTCGACTAGTTTATGACGAGCAAGATCTGTCATAGTCTTGAAATTCAAATGAGATAGTCGTTTGTTCCATAACCAGGATTTTGTTGAATGTGATTTGGAGAGTAAACATATGGGAGAAGAAGCGGTCATGTCAGACATAGAAATGGTGTAGAGACTAGTTCCGCGTTTGCCCGTCATGAGATCGTTTCCATGTAAATCCCAAACGAAACAAGTTTTCTCCCTAAAAGCACTTCCAAATAACCATCACAAAATTGCCCTACTGAAAAAAGGTTGTGTCCAAGGCCTTTGACATAATATACACGGCTAATTTCGATGTTGCCATTGACATAATCTCCATAGCCCATTATAGCAGCAAAATGATCATTCCTGAATATGACAGTGCCTATGAACTTTGCAACAAAGTTTACTAAAAGTTTGAGGTTGCCTGTCATATGTCGGGAATAACCACTATCAACAATCCAAAGAACAATTTGAATCACCTGCATCACATGAAGACAACGCAGATGGAGAGATTGTAACGGTGGAACCCGTTGGGTTAGTAGCATAGTTATTAAGCATTTTAGGTAACCAAGTAAAACTAGGTTTCCTTTGTAGCCAACGTTGCCATGTCCAACTAGTTTTGGCTTTCTTCTTAGTAAATGCACTAGGTGATTGGATTGTTTTAGTAGCAACTATGGTTTTATCTATGACATTCTTAGAAACTACACTTGGCGGTTTTCCTAATATAGACTTAGAGGCAGTAGTGGGCCTAGAGGAAATGCCATATGTACGTTTCTTATTACGAGACAAAAGAGATTTTGCAACACACTTTGTATGATCACCATATAACATGCTTTTACGACAAAACACACAAGAAGCATCAACATTCAATACATTCAAAACATTCAAAGTTTTGGCATTCGTTACATCAAGATTTGAATTACAAGTTTTTAAGTTTGATTCTACATCAGACGCAACATGCTTTTTATTCAAACTCCTAAGGTGGTCTTCTACTTCTTGGTCTTTTAGTGTGCCGCTCTTATGTTTCCAGATACTAGTCTTCTTTATGTTGCTCTTAGGCTTGGATCTGCTAACGCTAGGAGGGGTGAGTATTCCTGTATAAGTCGAAGCATTCAAATTAGTAGTCTGAGGGGATGCTTGCCCAGGTGTTTTATCTAATTTATACATTCCTGGTGCAATCACATTTGTGTGAACAAACTTCTCTATTTCAAGTAATTTAATTTTCTCTTTGAGTTCAATGATGATGTGATTCTTTTGTTGAATTTTTGAATCAAGTTCTCGATTTAAGCGAACAGTTTCATTCCGATTTTGACAAACTTCATCAATGTCCTTTTCATATTAAAAAATTTGACGTTTTAAAACAGCATTTTCATTTTCAAGATTATGAACTTTGGAAGCGTGACTGTTTTGAAAGGACGTTGTTTCTTTTTGACTTTGTAACTTTAACTCAAAATCAAGACTCTGAGTTTGACACCATTGCAACTTCTGATTGAGTTGAAAATTTTGTTTTGACAGTTTACTTTGCACATCATCATTGATTTTGCTGATTCTCTCATTTTCTCTTTTTAAATTCACAATTTCAAGTCTCAATATTTCAGTGTCAGCAGAATGATCATCAACAAGCATAGCATTGCAAGACATATAAATGGAATTCATGAACACAGAGATAATATCAGAACACAAAACATCTTCCAAGAGTCGATCTGCTTCTTTTTGTGAAACTTTGTTTCTACATTTTTGTTTTGAGATCGCATTTTCAGTTGCATTGAAAGTGTTCATCATGGATGTTACTTCTGATTAAAGTTCCTGTTCCCAGTGTCTAGCACAAAGACGCAAATGTTGAACATATGGCAAGAATTGTTTTTGAAAAAATCTCTCTCTCTTATTTTTCATAGGGAGAAAGAAAAGTAGAAACTGTTATCTTAGAATTACGTTCAATTGCTTGTTCCAAAAAATTTATGTCTTCCATAAACGTATTAAAATATCTAAGTACAAGACATTGTTTTGGTAATGGTGCAATTACATCCGTATTTGGTAAAGGACCATTTATTTGTGCCACTGGTTTAACAGGACCAACCTCAGAAGAAGATTCATTAATTTGCATTACAAACCATGATTGTTCTGTTTTATCTTATTGAGGAACGAAGGTGTCAGTAATATTTGATACTTTTGAGTAATCAAATGGTTTATTAAACTTAACATTGCTCATTTTAGATCGACTCTGTCTTCCTCACAATTATGTACAATAACACGCATAATAGAGTCATCAAAAAGTTGTTCTGCACTATACAACTTCGGATTTTCCTTGAGTGCTTTGTGTAGAAAACGTGGTTTGTCATCACCAATAGCAAAACCATAACCTTGGGGATTTTTCTTAAGAGTGAATTTTTGAATTGTGGTTACAGACTCACCAGTTTTATAAACAACCTTTTGAAATTCTTTTAGTTTACATTCCAACTCTACGATTTCCTCAATATAAGAATCAATCCGTTTCCTAGACACTTGTTTACGTTCAGAAAAACTAGTTTGACAAGTTGACAACTATGTTTTTGTTTTTGAAAATTCATAATTTAGGTGTTCAACTTGTTGTTTGAAATCTATTTTTTCTTGTTCCATTTGAGAAATCAAGTTATTTTTGGAAACAGTTAATTCTCGTATCTGATGTTCTAACTCTTGTTCTTTAACATAAGATTTTTGGAATGCAACTTCAAAACTTTTTTCGCGTTTTTTTTTTGTTTCATAATTTGCAAGTTGTATTTTATAGCACTCAAGATCTTTAGTCAATAATGCAACTTTTGCTTTTAAGTTTCTATTGATCTCATTGCATTTATCAATTTGGGATTTTTTTGAGTCCAACTGGGTTTGGTTGGTCAATAGCAAGGTCATGAGTTCTGGATCTGGACCAAGAAAAAGATCATTTTGTTCAATTTGGTCATTATTATCATCATCAATTGGATCATCAAAGGTAACAATTGTGTTAATTTGATCTTCTTCAAATGTAACCACTGTGTTCATTTGTTCATCTTCTTGAGGAGATAATAATGAAGCATTTTGAACAATTTGCTCTTTGGCTGATGCAGGTGCAGATGGTGATACAATTTCATGTATTATACATGTTGAATCAAGTACCTGAGACAGACCGTCAGTATCATAAACTGGGCCTGTTTCACTCATGTGCAATTCCTGCATGTTGGCTAGAGCTGGCAATTTCTGACACGGACCTGTTAACACGACACGAAACGACCTGGTCTTAACAGGTTTCGTGTTTGGCCTTAATAGGTTTCGTGTCTTAACAGGTCCGGATCTGTTAAGACACGAATGAAATTCATTTCTTAACAGGTCCGGACCTGTTAAGACACGATAAGACACGAATATACATATGTACTAAATGAAACCTGCTAAGAAACTCGTTAAGGAACCTGTTAAGACACGATAAGACCTGTTAAGACAAGTTAACAGGTCTCTTACCAGGTTTCTTATCGTGTCTTAACAGGTTTCGTGTCTTTAACATGTTCCTTAGCAGGTTTCTTAGTAGGTTCCTAAACATGTTCGCTGGTTTAAATTTATGATTTTTGTTAACAGGTCTCTTACCAGGTTTCTTATCGTGTAACATGTTAAATTTCGTGTCGTGTTCGTGTTTGGTAAAATTGACATGATTAGTTATCGTGTCGTGTTCGTGTTTAGCCTTAACAGGTTCGTGTCTTATCGTGTTCGTGTCACGTCGTGTCGAACCTGTTATGCCAGCTCTAATGTTGGCTATCAACATCACGGCTGCATTAGCTTCCAAGTCTTCCATATCATCATCAGAATATGCACTTTCCATGAAGTTGTTCTCTTTTTCAGTAAGAGTGCCCCCAGATTCATCCTTAAGAGCAAGAAGTAGTGCTTGCTTGTGATACTCACTATCTCTTGTTCTCGGTTTGGGACATGCACTAGCCAAATGACCTTTTCCATTGCAGTTGTAACATCTAACCATTGTATTTCCAATCCCTTGATTCCCGGTTTCAACAATCTCAGCCCTTCTCTGTGGAGCACCAGCATTGTTCCTACTACCACCTGCTGCATTAAACCTTTGCCCAGTTCCTGAGTTCCCAAGGTAACCTCCCGATCCATTTCTTCCATAAGCTCGGTTCTGAATCTCAACTCTTCCATCTTGGACAACAGCTTGATTTCGAGTGTTGGATGAAGTACGAAGACGATTATTGGATTTGTTGGAGAACCTGCTGAAAGCACGAGCAATTAATGCAAATCCTTCATTCAATGAATTGAATGCATCATCTTCATCACTGTTGGCATTGGAGTAAAGCATGATATCCGTGTTGTCATAAGGAACAAGTTGATTGTCAGTTGATTGTTGTGGTGATGCATATGGAATGAGTTGATTCGATGAGGTTTGTTGAGGATAATCAAAGTGATGTGGTTGTTGGACAAAAGCCTGGTTTGACTGTGGAGGTGGAGCAAAATGAGATTCAGCTATCAGTGCCAATGAGTTTGGAGTTGTTGACGGTGAATAACTACCACGAGCAGCTTCATCTTTGTCAACTTCTGACTGATGGTGCTTCCAATAATCATACAACAACCCATACGATGCGTTGTGTAGATTTTTTGCTTGCCGAACAAAGGTGACACATTTCTGCCAGTCTGGACCAAGACAACTAAGGAACTTTGTGTTGACTGCAATCCTGGGTAAAATTATGTTGTGTCTGTCCAAGTCATTTATGATGTTGGTGAATTGATGGTAATAAGACTCTAATGATTCTCCTGCTTCAATCATGAACATTGTGTATTCGAGATAGAGTTTTGATTCCATATCTTCTTGGTTCAATTCAGTGCCTTTCATAAGAAGATGAACGTGTTCCCACATGTCCTTGGCAGTTTTCTGAGCATCAATACTTCTAAAGATTGGATTAGGAATTCCTTGAAGAATATAAGACATTGCAAGTTCATTGGCTTCACGATGATGTATTTGTTCTGCTGTAAGCTGATGTTGTTCCCTTAACACGCTTAGAGTTAACTAGAAAGTTAATCTATTTGTGTTTATGACTAATACAATGTAATGATTCTTTCTATCAGTTAATGAAACGTAAATGTAAAAAACACAAAGTATTTTTCAACGTTTAAATTCTTATTAGAAATGAATCAAAGAATCTATTACCCAAGTGTTTTGCGGAACAAACACTTGGGATTGAATAGACAAGGTATGGTGTCTCCTATCTAAACTCAAGCTATGCTTAAGTGGTAACAATATGCCTCACTGAGCTATCTCAGGGACTGGTTACTCTTTGTAGGAGAGAATTTATTTTGAAAAAGTCTAAGGCTTTCAATGTACAAAACACACTTAACTTCTCTCCTTCTGAACCTATTTATACACAAGTATAAAAGAGTAAAAGTGATTAAAATAATACAAGTTGTTGAAGCAAATGTGTCTGACAATTACAATAGTAATTGTCATTTCCAAGAACCAATAGGAATGCGCCAAAAAGTCTTAGGAGTGGTTGGTCTGACACTCCATGACTTTTAGCCGCATAAGGGAAGGTTTGCTGACAAGATAAGAGTGGTTGGTCTGGCACTCTTATCTTCTTAAATACTTCCCACTTATTCCCGCCTTTATTTCAGATGTTGGTTTCTCCAGTCTTCAATCACTTATTGTTGTTGAGGAGACTGGGGTTCAGTGAGTTCTTGTCCAACACTCACTGAACCATCATCTTCTTCTTTGGCTTAAGTCCTACTCAGGGAGTACCGCCTACCTGAGTAGTGAATCCTTCTTCTTGAATTCGCCTTAAGCATACTGAAGATGACTCACTAAGTGACTGTTCACTCAGTGACTTGAATTGTTCTCGGTTTAATTTACACTTAGTTAATTTGTGTCCAAATCTTATTTTAAGTATTCTTGGGTACTGATGGACCCAACAATCTCCCCCTATTTGGATATAAATTATTCCTAAGTGTTTTGATCAGTAATGAGTGAGCTAATGACTTCTGCTCATACTGAATGTACTAGATAGTAAATAAGGACACTGAAATAATAAAAACATCATCTTATTAATATTATTACAAGTCCTAACAAAAACTATACATAGTACTGGGATAGTGGTGTTGGCAGATTCAGTCAAACGTATACCCTAAGGCTTCAAGCTTTGGCTTCTTGGACTCAAGCTCATGCTGATCAGGATGCTCTTGAATCTTTTTTCTCAGGTCTTGAAAGAACCTCACATTCTCAGGAGTCTTGATAGGTGAGGCCATCATAAGGAAACCCAGCATTGCCTTGATTCCAGATTGGTCAATATCACTCCATCTTTGGAAGGCTGGGTCTCCAAACTCATCAGTGAAGAACAAACCTCTTTCAGGTTGTTCGATGACCAAGTTGTTCCTGAATGGAACTCCTTCAGGGAGGGCTCTGTTGCAGTCCAGACCAGGGACCTTGATCTCAGGCTCAGCTTCAATCTTCTTTCTTTTTCTTGAGGAAGACTAAGAGGGGGCAGGTAGCTGAGCTGAAGCAGGAAGAAGAGAGGGAATACCAAGTTCCTGAGGTGTTTCTGCCAGTTTTTCATACCTCAGGCTCAGGGACTTCAATAGACCAGGGACCACAATATTTGACTTTTTCACTAGTATTGGACCTAATTCATCCAATTCAGTGATCCCAAAGTCAGCGAATCTGAAGGGGTCATGAACCTCAAAGATTCTCTTGTCAGCACTTCTGTAGACAGTGACAACGGCAGGCTTGGTGTTTCGATGGATCTTGACATCAGTGATTGGTTCTGGCTTCAACCTATTTGTCATGTACCACTGATATTTCTCAATCCTGTTCTGCCTGATCGCTTCAGTCCTTGTCAATTTTTCTTCCCTCTTCTTTCTGAGAGCAATCATCTCAGCAGACTGAGCTTTCATGAAGGTCTGACCACCCTTCCTTCCAGCAAGTTCCTTAGGCTCAAGACCTATCTTCTCAGCCTCTTCATGGACCACCTGAATAAGAGCAGCCTTGCTCGCCCTTTCTTCTTCGGCTGCCTTCTTCATTGCTTCCTCTTTCTCCATATGAGCTTGGATTTCCTCATTAGTAAGAAGTTTAATCACTCCATTGACCTCATAAGGGACCCTGACTGGCTCATCAGGGTCTTGCCTTCTTTCCTTGGAAGCAGGTACCAAGATTGTAGGCTCAGGCTCAGTGGTTGTGAGGATGCCTTTGCCTTTGTCCTGGTGTGATGAAGATGGGGTTTCTTCAGGATTCTCCCCCTCAGTGTGAGAAGGAGGTTGTTCTTCTTCAGTGACTTTGAATTTCTCCCCCTCAACTGTTGCTTGACCCATAGTGAGAGCAAGAGTTGGTGCGCTCACTGAAGTTGAGGGAGCCTGACCTTTGAAGGCCTGATAAATCTCAGTCATCATTGACTTGATGTCTGAGGTGTCCTGCTGAAGAGTTGAGACCTTAGCCTCAAGAGAAGCCTGAGAAACCTCCATTGCAGTCATCCTTGGCCCAAGATTCCAAGCCAAGGAAGAAGAAGAATTTGCCAAAGATGTCATGTGGGACTCAATAAGACCTAGGAAAGACCTGATGGAGTCCACTTTAGAGCTGAATCCCTAAAGATTTGAGGAGGTCAGCATGTTTACCAGCTCAGCCATCTGAGTAGATTGTTGCTGGTAGGTCTCAGAAGCCTGAAGAATTTTCCTGTTAAGCGCAGGGTCATCTTTCACTGACTCTTGAATAGTTTCAACGCTCTTTTGTAAGTTGGTGAGAGTCTCGTTGAACATTTTAAGATTGTAATCAAGATTTGTCAGGGAGAAGGAGATAGATGACTTGTGCTCATTTACATCATCATGATAGGATTCCACTGATTCCTTCAGATCGACGTAATGAACAGCAGCTTCAGTGTGGTGGTCAAAAATTTCTTCAGTTAGCCCAGTGAAGAGAGCATTGTTGGCCTTTTGTAGGAACTTGACCAATTGCCTCTCAGTAAGAGGAAGAATGTTGTCATATTTCTTGAGTTCCTGAGGGCATGATGATTCAGAATTTGAAGAATGATCAGCCTGAGACTCAGATTCTTCACCATGTGGAGAAGACTGATGAGATTGCTCTGTTGGTTGTACATCAGTCTCCATGTCATCACCAGCCTCAAACATTTCCTCCTCACTCTCTTCCTTGAGCTCATCTTCAGAATCAAGAAGAGCCTGAATATCCCCCATAGACTCAATCTCAAAAAGGTTAACCGACTCCTCATTATAAAAAGACTTGCCTTGGTTTTGGCCAGGTCCTGACCCCGCCATAAAAACTGATTTGGTTTTATTAGCCTGGCTAGTCATAATAACTGATTGCTCAGCCTGACTTTTGGGGGCAGTTCCTAAGAGAATGGATCCGCCTGAGGTGGTTGTGGGTTCCGTATCAGCGGGTGGTTTATATCCCTCTGAGTCTTTGTCCCCCTGAGCGCCTTCATCTACTGATGGGTGTTTTCCAGTAGTATCACTAGGCACTTTTTGTGATGGTTGGTGGTCCCCCTTCCCATCAGGGTTGTACTGCCCTTTTGGGGATTTAGGGTCCTTGACTCCTTTGGTTCCTGACTGTGATTTGTCAGTACCTTCATCGGGATGTGATTGGGTGTGGGTCCCCTTCTCAGTTGAGTAGTGCTGCCTAACCGAGGATATAGGACCCTTTTCTCCCTCAGGCTCTGATTGTGATTTATCAGTGCCTTCACCGGGATGTAAATGGGTGGTTGTTCCTGACCCTACTAACTTGTGTATGTCAGTAGGGACATGTGGAAAAGGTTTGCCCAAGGACACTGAGGATGATTGCTCAGTGCCCTCCATTGGCCTTTGTTTTGTGGTCAGGGGGGTCTCTGTAGTGGGTGTCTCAGAGGTCTGGGCCACATTCAACCCCTTTTTAAGGTTGAGTTGGTTCTGGGCATCAGTCTCAGTGACGAGTGGTTTGGGTCTAACCACCTTACTGGACTGACCCTTCTTTGTCTTCTTCTCCTTCTTTGTCGATGAAGGTATTAGAGAAATAGCGTTCTCCCCCTGAATGACCACTAGCATGTAGTTAGTCAAGGCAATTGGTTGTACCTCAGTGATGCCACTAGTGAAGTTGTTGAACAAATCATTAAGCTTCATTGTTTCAATTTCTGGTTTGTTCATCCAGACAATAACATGAGTATGGAATTCATCAGGTAGACTTTTCAAGAACTTCATGTTGAGATCTTCCTTCTCTGTCTCAACACCCAACACAGCTAACTGACTGACAAGCTTGTGTAATCTTGAAAACAGCTTATCAAGAGACTCATTACTAAAAGCAGTAAAGTTTTCAAATTGTTGCTTTAGCAATGTTTTTTGTGTTTTCTTGGTTGTTTCATTACCACCAAACCATGCACAAATCTCTTCAAAAAGAGTTTTTGCATCAAGATACTTGCTAAAAGATAGCATCTGCTCACCAGGAATGGTCATAAGCAACAAGTTTCGTGCTTTCTGATCATTTCTTTTTTGTATCATTTCTTCATTTGAAACTGGTCTAGTATTTCTTTTTCTAACTGTTTTCCCTTCAACAAGAACATCTGAATAGCCTAGAGTGAAGGAATCACCATACTGAATTATATCCCAAAGAGCATAATCTTGAACCATAAAATATTGCTCAACTCTCATCCTCCATAACTCAAACTCATTCGGTTTGATCATGGGCAACTTTGCAGCAACATTGGTTTGAACATCTTGTACATCCATTTCTGTTTTCTTCTAAAAACAACTATATCAGCCTTTCTCTGATACCACTTGTTAGGATAACTGGATACACTATAAGGTGGTTAAACCTTGTCAACTTTGTGTATATGATATGTTGTGTTAATATGATCAAGTGCGCGGAATTCACTCAATCACACTTAGAAGGTTGTGTATGTTATGGAAATGGAATTGTTATGTTTGTTAGTTAGCAATGAACACATAAAGATTAACACCAAACGATTCAATATTATTAATGATAATAATACGAGTGATCTGAAATATCACTAGGGTTACAACCTTGAATCTTAAGTTTTTCTAACTTGTGATATTCTTGTGTTTGTTCTATTTCTAACTGTTTTGTTTTTTCATTAACATCGACACATAATATCGAGTCTAAGATCTTCTTTTATAGTCTAAGAAGATCTTTACATATTGCTTAAAGTCTAGCCGACTTACTTGTTAACTTATCTTGAGTGTGTCAGTACATAAGATACAACATGTATCTGTGTACACAACTTGTTAACTAAGCACATGGGGTAAGATATTATCTACCGTATATTGTTGACCAAAATACAAATAATATCTTTTCAATCTTATCCACTCAGCAGCAGAATGTTCATTAGCAGCAGCAATGAGATTATCGCTAGCAGCAGGAACAAGTATTATAACAGCAGGATCAACAGCAGCAGAATGCTAAGCCTAGCAGCAGAATCATTTATCGCTAGCAGCAGAATCAAATGTTCTAGCGGCAGGAACAACACTAGCAGCAGGAACCAAATGCACTAGCAGCAGAATCACACTTAACGTTTTTCTTTGAATAGAATCCGATATTTAACTTCTTGAATATTTAATTCCCAACAATCCTCCCCTAAACATGTGAATCCATTTCAACATGTTTCTGAATTAAATCATGGATTGTGAAGATCTTTCAAACACTTCTGTTCTTAAAGATTAAATATCTTCTCAGTAATTCATCTGCTTTGTTCTTTGACTTTAACAATATCAACACATTGCTCCAATCTTGGACTAAAAGATGGTGCAATTTCCTTGAATGGAGGAATTATAAAAGGCAATGATGCTGTGTATCTTGGATGCTTGTTTCAACAAGTGAAATCATCTATCAGCATGCCTTTGTAAGTGAAATTGAAACTTTTCTTCGTTTGACCTAGATAGAAATTTCTCCTTTGGAATGTTCTTGTCATTTTCAACCTCCATGTCATCATCTTGTATGCTCTTGTCTTTTTCTCTCCCTTACATTGGATTTTTCTTCCTTTCTTGGGCTTTTATTTCCTCCCCTGAGATTGTTACCTCCCCTGAGATACAAATAACTTTTGTTTCCTCCCCTTGTTTGGAAGATCTCACTATGTACCAAAATATATCTTTCCTTATCATCTGATCTATCATTTAGAACTTGTTGTCAGACAATGTTGTACATGAAGCCATCAATTCCTTAAGAGTTTAAGTTACTGCCCTCATCACTTCTAGGTGTGTTAACTCCTATGAGAGGTGATTCATTGGACATTTGATTCATGGTCCATCAATGAATGGTTTTTGTGAATCCTTTGAAAATCCTTGTTTAAGAAATTATTTGACTTAGCAGTATGTTCATGATTTTAGAATTGAAAAATCATACTGCTTTCAACCATTTTGAAGGGATTAAGTGTATAACAGACACTTAATCAAAATTTCGGTTTAAAGCAACCTCTGGTTGTGTGAGAACCAATGTTTTTCAGTTATAAATAACTGCCTGTGTAAAGATAAACCTATTCAAAAGGCTTTCTTGACAGGGTTTCCAGCTCATAGTAATTGTTACCTCTAACACAAGTGTTAGATTCACTTTTACTAGCTGTTCTTTCTATCAGATGTCCTTAGACATGCACATTATACTTAAAAGTATAAAATGATAGAAAGTGAGTTGCATCAGTTACTATCTGATCAACTAAGTCATCAATTCAATGTGAAATATCATAACTAGGTTTCAAGAAAGTAGTTTTAAGGAGTTTTACATTGCCAAACTCAGTCCATCATAAACCTATTATGGCAGCAGCCAATATCAGCATTGTGTTGCTTTCATTTCACTTGAAATTTCCTTTGTGTTCACATATTCATACCTGAAATTGTTAGTCTAAAAACAAAAGAACAAAGTACAAAGTACTTGTCTTGTATTAGAATAATCATAGGACTAACTGTATGAATAACACAAATTAAATTTGTACTAGCAGCACAAACTTTTGTAATAGCAGCAGTATTATATAAAGCCAGCAGCAGAAACAAAAATATATTTACAAAAACACATCATATTGAAAATTCAAAGATTAAGCATTCCAATACTTGCTACCAAGTACTGAAACCTTGAAACATCAAAAGCTTTTGTTAGCAGATCTGCAAAATTATGTTCTGAAGCAATTTTAAGAACTTGAATTAACCTTTTTCTCATTGCAGTCTCTTATAAAGTGATGTCTAATTTCAATGTGTTTTGTTTTAGAATGTTGCACTGGATTTTTAATAATACAAATTGTACTACTATTATCAATATAAATAACAGTGTTTAAGAAATTGTACCCATAATCAAGAAGTTGGTTTTGAAGACATAGAACTTGACTAGAGCAACTTGCAGCAGCTATATATTCAGCTTCAGTTGTTGAATTTGCCACACTTGTCTGCTTCTTACACTGCCATGAGACAAGTCTACACCCAAGGAATTGACATCCTCCAGTTGTTGACTTTCTGTCCAAGCTAGCACCAGCATAATCACTATCCGAATATACTACCAAGTCAGAAGAAGATTCCCTAGAATACCATATACCCAACCTTGGTTGACCTTTAAGATATCTAAAAATTCTCTTGACTGCAGTTAAATGAGAAACCTTTGGAGTTACTTGAAATCTTGCACAAACACAAACAGGGAACATGATATCAGGTCTAGATGATGTAAGGTACATCAAAGAGCCTATCATAGATCTGTAAGTGTGTACATCCACACTCTCTCCATCTTCATCTTTCAGAAGGTGCTTCTCAGAGTCCATTGATGTGCTTGCTATTTTTGAATCAGCAAATTGAAATTTTCTAAGTATCTCTGCAACATATTTGTCTTGACTAATAAATATGCCTTCAGATGATTGCTTAACATTGAAACCCAAAAAGAATGTAAGTTCCCCCATGGAGCTCATCTGAAACTTATCTTTCATAAGCTTCTCAAATTCTAAACACATCTCTTTCCTAGTAGATCCAAAGATAATGTCATCCACATACACCTGCACTAACAAAAGATCCTTCTTGTGTTGTTTGATGAAAAGTGTCTGATCAATCTTTCCTCTTTGAAATCCATTTTCTAATAAGTAGGAAGCTAGTGTTGCATACCAAGCTCTTGGTGCCTAATGAAGGCCATATAGAGCTTTCATTACTCTGTACACTTTGTTTGGATGTAATGGGTCAATGAAGCCTGGAGGTTGTGTAACATACACCTCTTCTTCAATTTTACCATATAAAAATGCACTCTTGACATCCATTTGGTAGACTGTGAAGCCTAAAAATGAAGCATAAGCTAGAAACAGCCTAATTGCCTCAATCCTTGCTACAGGAGCATAAACCTCATCATAGTCTATCCCTTCTTCTTGTGTGTACCCTTGGGCTACTAATCTAGCCTTATTCTTAATCACTATTCCTCTTTCATCCCTTTTGTTCTTAAAAACCCATCTAGTGCCAATTACCTTTGCATTCCTAGGTAAATCAACTAGCACCCATACCTTCTGAATCTTGAACTGAAGAAGCTCTTCTTGCATAGCTTCTACCCAGCTTGAATCATCTAAGGCTTTAAGAATGTTCTTTGGTTCATCTTGTGAGAGAAAACATACAAACAAGCAAGAGTTTGAAAGCTCATGCTGCTTTGAAGCATAAAGGGCATCAAGAAGCCCTTGTTGGTCTGAAGACATCAATTGTTGTCTTGTCTTCACACCTGACTGTACATCTCCAATCACATTATCTAGGGAGTGAACTTTGTGAATTCTTGTTTGTGGAGTAGAAGGAACTTGATAATTTGATGGAAGATTGTTGAAATCCACCTCATTATCTGAGAATTCTGCTTCTTTTGTTTCTGAAGGGCCAGCAGCAGAGTCATTTGGCCGAACAGCAGAATCAGTAAGCTTAGCAGCAGAATCACCAGCAGAAACAGATACACTACCAGCAGCAACAGAAATGCTACCATCATAAACATTTTGTTGTTCCTGAGTTCCATATTCTTTCCTTTCATCTTCAACACCTTCTTTAGCTTTGCTAGAAGAAGATTCATCAGTTGTTGAAGTTGATTCCACAATTGTACTTGACCGTATTGGCATTATCACATCATTTTGATCTTTCTCTAACTCTGCCTCATTTGTTGTATTAGAACCTGCAAAATCATTAGTTTCTGCAACAAAAGGCACATAATTCATTGAATTGGTTAGATACTCTAGATCAAATAGCCATTTTGGTCCTTGACCTTCTACATTGGATTTATCTTCTAAAAACTCCACATGTAGGTTTTCTTCTACAATCTTAATTCTTGTGTTGTATAATCTAAATGCTTTGCTATTAAGAGAATATCCAACAAAGAAACCTTCATCTGCTTTACCATCGAATTTTCCTAAATGGTCTAAGGTATTGAGAATGGTCACATGACATCCAAAAGGTCTAAGAAATCCTATTGCATGAGTTCTACCATTAAAAAGTTCATATGATGTCTTATTGTGAGGCTGCACAACTAAAACTCTATTTTGAACATAGCAAGCAGTGTTGACTGCCTCAGCCCAAAAGGTTATTGGTAGCTTAGAATCAGCTAACATTGTTCTAGCAGCTTCAATTAGTGTTCTATTCTTTCTTTCAGCTACTCCATTCTGTTGTGGAGTTCTAGCAATACTAAATTCTCTTCTAATACCTTTTTGTTTGCAGAAGTCATCCATAACTCTATTCTTAAACTCTATCCCATTATCACATCTAATGACCTTCACTTTCTTATCTACTTGGTTTTCTATCTGTGTAATGAATGTCTTAAGGATGCTTGTAGTCTCATCCTTAGTAGATAGAAAGAAAACCCATGTAAATCTAGTATAGTCATCAATTACAACAAGACAATATCTCTTATGCATTATACTACTTACTGAAACAGGTCCAAATAAGTCCATATGCAGCATAAACAATGATTGATTGATAGAGTTAAAAATCTTGGGCTTACAAGTGGCTTTGTGTTGTTTGCCTTTAAGACAAGCAATGCATGTTTGATCATTTTCAAATCTTTTGTGAGGTAAACCTCTTACCAAACCATTCTTAACAATTTTATTTATGGTTTTGAAATTAATATGACCAAGCCTTCTATGCCATTTCATTGATTCATCCAATGAGGCCTTTGCAACAAGACAAGTTAAATTCTTTTTAGGAATAATGTTCTTCATGTCTACACTGTACATATTGCCCTTTCTAGGAATTCTAAGAAGTACTTGACTTTCATCAGGCATCTTAAAATCAAGAGAAAGTACAAGACATTCAGTCTCACAGAAAAGAACATTGTTCTTTTTGTCACACATTTGTGAAACACTAAAAAGATTATAATTTAGCTCTTTTACATAGAACACATCTTCAAAATCTAAATTTCCGGTTTTGATTGTACCTTTACCAGAAATTTTGCCACGAACACCCCCTCCAAAGGTAACATATCCTCCATTGAATGATTGAAAATGTTAGGAACATGTTTTATATATTTCAAGTCTTGTTCATTTTGATTTAATGTTGCATGATTAGGACTATATTATTTGTATTTTTGGACCGGTTCAATAGTAGTCCTTGGACCGGTCATCTTATTTAGTTTAATCCTTATCACATGTAAGGGAATATTCCTAAGAATTATTCCCCTCCCAATGCCTATAAATAGAAGGCATGGGAGTCATTCATATTGTTGGTTTTTCATGTCATATGCGAGAGCTCTGTCCAAGTAACATTCGATATATTGAAAGCCGACCACATTTCTTATTCTTCTTCTTCTTATTCTCTTATCTTATTTAGTAGTGCTTATTAGCTTATTTCTTTCATCTCAAACGTAGCTTAATAGAGTAGTAGTACGAGTTCTTAGTTGTCTTATTGAGTGTGTGTTTGAGATTTAGTCGTGACCTACAAGTGGTATCATACGCCAAGGGATAATTAGGATTACGTGTTTGAGTCATTAAGTATTCTCAATTACGTTGGTTTTATAGATCTAGTAAGGTTTTTTGTTCAAATATTCACGTTAAACTCTTGTTTTGTATTGCAAAGTTACTTTGATATCGTTGAAATTTCAATCATCTTCATCGAATTTCATTTTCTAAATGTTAACAAGCTTAATCTTTATTAAATCTAGTGGTTACTAATCGTTTAAATTAAAAAACAATCGGGATTTTTGGTTATTTGGACGATTTGGGATAATCCATATTTTTAGCGATTGGAAAAAGTTGATGAAAAGTGAGATTTTTGGTTTCTGAGTGAACTTCGACAAGTTAGGGTTTCATCGTAGTTGAAGGGTTTTATCGCAGTTGCAATCAAGATAACTTAGGGTTTCATCGCAGTTTGAATCAAGAAAGATTAGGGTTTCATCGCATTTGGGAAATCTTCAATTATCGCATTTGGGACTCAGTATTAGACTTTCTTGTATTAGAAAGTAGTAATACTTCGACTTAGTTGCTTCTCTTCTCTTGTACAAGAGTTGAGAATTTATCGAATTTGGATTTGTGATAAATCTATCGCACTTGCCATAAATCATCGCAGTTTGATATATTATCTTATCGCTGTTGGATACTTTATCGCAGTTTGCAATAAATTATCGCACTTCAAGATAACATATTTAACTTGTCATTATTTATCGCACTTGATAGTTTTATCGCACTTTCTACTTCGTTATCACTATTGAAGGTTATCGCACTTGGTATATTGTCCTTATCGCAGTTGGTGAACTGATCTTATCGCACTTGGTGAACTGTTATCGCACTTGGTTATCGCAGTTGGTGTATTGCCCTATCGCATTTGGTGAACAGTACTTTATCGCATTTGAACAAAATCTCTAGATTTCTAAACCAACTTAACCTACATCATCAACACATATCTTAATTATCTTAAAAGATCCAGATATGTCTCAACCACCTCATTTCAATTACTACTACCAGCTACAGCAACATCCACAACAGCAACAACAAATTTCACCCTCAGTATCAACAACAACAAGCATTCGTACAACAACATCAATTTCTATCTCCACCACACGTGTCCCCACAACAGATCATGCAACAGAATCAACAACTGCAGAATTATTCATCCTACTCCAGAGAACCTCATTGGTTTAACAAGATGTGTGAGGCAATTAGTAGTCAGCAATCACGTCATGAAGCTGGAAGTCAAGAAACTCCACCAATGTTAACTCCGGGTAACTACGTGCAATGGGCTAGTAGATTCCTCAGATTCGTTGAACTGAAAAAACCTCATGGTATCTATCTCAAGAAAGTTATTGAAGAAGGACCATATCCTATTCCAGCTACTGTTGTTCCAGCAACTACAGAGCGAGAAGAAACAACCACTCCCATTCCTGTTGCAAATTACACAACTGAGCAAACATTACAACAAGAAGCAAACCAATTGGCTATGTCTTTCATACTTCAAGGGATTCCCAATCCTATCTATCGAAGTATTGATGCTCAAAAGACAGCCAAAGATATGTGGGAACATGTTCATCTTCTCATGGAAGGAACAGAGTTAAACCAGGAAGATCTTGAGTCTAAATTGTATATGGAGTACACCCACTTCATTATGGAACCAGGGGAAACCATTGAATCTTACTATCACCGTTTCACCAACATTATCAATGACCTTGATCGTCATGATATAAAGTTACCAAAGATTGCTGTCAACTCAAAATTCCTTGGATGTCTTGGTCCTGAATGGCAAAAGTATGCAACTTTTGTAAGGCAGACAAAGAAAATTGGTGATGTCAAATATGGACTCATGTATGATTACCTCAGACAACATCAATCAGAAGTGGATAAAGAAATTGCAGCACGAGGAGGTTTCACACCCGCACCAACATCAAACTCACTTGCTCTCGTTGCTCAATCTAACTTCTCTTTACCACACCAGGAATTTGGCCACTCATCGTTTCAACCAAGTCCTCCACCCCAACCTCATAATCAAATCATTCCTTATGAAGCACCACAACCATACTCTGATAACCAGCTGGTTCCATACAACAACACCGATTCAATGCTGTACTCAAATGCAGATTATGATGAAGAAGAGGATGCTTTCAACTCTCTTAATGAAGCATTTGGATTGATTGCTAACGCATTTGGAAGATTCACCAAATCCAACAACCGTCTTCGTTCATCTTCAAATACCAGGAATCAGGCAGTTGTTCATGATGGCAGAGTTGAAATTCAAAATAGGTCTTCAGGCAGATATGGTTCGGGAAATCGTGGATATGGTACTCAAAGGGTTCAGTCAGGAGGAAATAGGTTCAATACTGCAGGGGCAAAGAGAAACAGTATGGGGAATGCTCAGAGAGGAAATTCGAATGTTGGGAATGTTCAGAGAGGCATTGCAAATACGTCTATCACATGTTATAACTGTGGGGGGAACGGTCACATGGCAAATGCTTGTCCGAAGCCAAGAACAATGGGCAGTGCTTATCACAAAGAGGCTCTTTTGATGGCACTCAAAGATGAAAAAGCTGCTGGAAGGTTGACTCAAAATGATCAAAGTTTTATGGCTAATGTGGAATCAGATGATGAAATGGAAGATTTAGAGGCAAATGCTGCAGTCATGCTTATGGCTAATATGCAAGAAATGAACATCTCCGAGTCAGGCCCGGTATATGATACCGATGGTCTTTCTCAGGTACCTGATTCTACATGTCTTATCCATGAAATTGCTTTACCAGCTGCATCTTCATCTACAAATGAAACGTTTGATCAACATGATTCATTCTCATCAACATTCGATGATCAAATCAACACGGTTGTATCATTTGATGATGATGATACCGTTGTTTCATTTAATGATCCCATTGATGATGACAATTGTGATCATATTAATCAAACAGATCCTTTGACTGATCAAGATTCGGAATTACAGGCCTTGTTATTGACCACCCAGTCACAAATAGAAAAATGCAATGACATCAATCAGAAGCTCAAAGATAAAATTGCATTGTTAACAAAGGATAATGAGTGCTACCAACAACAACTTTCGGGATATCTTAAACAAGATAAACGTGAAAAAGGTTTTGAAATAGCTTTTCAACAAGAATACGTAAAAGTTCAAAATCTAGAAAGTCAAGTTCGTGAGCTAACCGTAGCCAAAGCTGAGCTTCTCTCTCAAAAAGAAAAGGATCAATTTGAATTCAAAAAACAAATTGATGCTTTAAATTCTGAGTTGTTAAAAACTCAATCTGAGTTTTCTGCATCTCAGAAGGATCTTCTTGAAGAAAAGCAAGCCACTAGGAAACGTGTTGACTCCTATCTTGATCAAATTCTGGATTTGGAAACCAAACTCAAAGAATTTCAAAACATTGTGTATAAAACGGGTAATTCTATAACGCAAATTCAAAAGAATGTTGTGAAACCGAGTCCTAAAGGAGTAAGTTTTGCACTTGGAAGTGACACACCCCGTAATTTACACAAAGCACTCAAAAATAATCCTAAGTTGTACAATGCAACATTTCTGTTAGATGATACCTTTCAACGTGTTGTTATGTACTCTGTTGATGAAGAAACTGAGTTTCTTGCTAACAAGATTGAGGGTCGATCAGATTCACAAACAAAATTTTCAAAGATACATTATGATTATAATGAACGACCTCATTTGAGCAAATCATTTGTTCCTCCTAAGGACCATCCAGAACAAACGTTAACATACACAAACATAAGTGCTCCTTTGTCTACAACTTCTGTTCCCACGACTGCTGTCCATTTCAAAGATTGTCTGACAGAGGATCTTGCTGATCCACAAATGCCTCCAAAATGTCGGGTTCTTCGATATTTTGAGACATTTATGGATGACATTTCTCGTTTGGAGAGTGAAATTGAGTTTAGTTCTCAAATTCCTATCTCATCTTTTCTTTCTTCTGTTCAAAAAGAAAAGAAAGAGATTCTTCAAAAGAAAATTCTTCCTCATGTCAGAAATCTGAAAAAATGCGCAACAAAATGGGAAGAGGAGTTACAAACGGAAGTTGCATCTATGCAAACCATTTTCAAAGCTAAAGATGACAAAATTCAACGTCAAAAACATCAAAGGAAATTTTTAGCAAAAGAAAATGATCGACTCTTGGAAAAAGTTTTGTGTTATGACGTGGTGTCTGTGATTATGAATTCGCTCTATGAATCTGGTAATGCTTTGCTTGTGAATGATCATGCTGTGGATAGTAAGTTGTTGCGTATGGAGATTGATAATCTGATACATGAGAATGAGATTCTTCGACAGCTCAATAATGATGTGGAAAACAAAGCTTTTAATCTTCAAAAACGGCTTGACTGGTGTCAAAAACAGAGTGTTGAATTTGAACTTAAATTTCAACATCTTATAGCATCTTTATCATTTCAAAACAGTCACGTTCCTGAAAAGTTTAAGGAAACAAAAGCTTTTTTAAGAATTAAATTGTTTGAAAATGAAAAGGAACTGGATGACATTCTTCAAAACCGAAATGACACAGTCCGCCTCAATCGAAAATTAGATTCTTAAAATCAAGAGTTCCAACACATCATTATTGATTTAAAGAAGAACATCAGAGTTTTAGACACAGGAAAAACAAATGTTCATAAGATTGCCCCAGGGATGTATGTCATAGACAAAGCTCACACCCAAGCATCTGATGTGACCACTAATTCAGCTACTTGTACTTCCACAGGACTAGAAACCACACCTAAGGTCAGCCATTCCAAGACTCACAAGAAACAGAGGAAGAATAGAGTCAAGAAACCTAGGATGAAGTTATCTCAGTCTGAAGAAGTTCCAGTTAGTAGTTTGAATAAGACAAATGTAACATCAGGAATAGAATTGCACTTATCTGAGTCTAGTTCTAAGATTGATGTAACAAATGCTGAATCTTTAAATGTTAATGAAGATGTTTTGGTTGATGCTACTTGTGTTTTTTGTCGTAATAGCATACTATCTGGTGATCATACAAAATGTGTTGCTAAAACTCTGCTGACTAAGAGAAAGAAACAAAATAGTGGCGCTTCCTCTAGGCTTAAAACCTGTACAAAGTCCATTTTAGGAATGCCCCCACTAGATCTTTCTGAGGAGAAAATAGAAAAGCCCAAATCCAAGACTACAAAGTCACCTAGTGCATTCCTTAGGAAAAAGGCAGAGACTAGTTGGACCTGGCAACGTTGGTTACAGAACACTTTTGATTTTCAATGGTTACCTAAAGTACTAACCTCTTGTGTAACTAACCCAGCGGATCCAACCGTTATCAATTCTCCACCTGTTTCCAATGATTGTGATGCAGGTGATTCAAATCGTCCTTTGGATTGTTGATAGCGGGTGCTCCCGACATATGACCGGCAATCTCAAACTTCTTCAGAACTTCATTGCTAAGTTTATCGGAACGGTCAGATTCGGGAATGATCACTTCGCTGCAATTATGGGCTATGGGGATTACATTAATGGGAACATCGAAATCAGTCGTGTGTACTATGTTGAAGGCCTTGGTCATAATTTATTCTCCATGGGACAATTCTGCGATGGAGACTTGGAAGTAGCATTCAGGGAGAAAACTTGCTTTATTCGTGATCTTCAAGGGAACGATCTCATGAAAGGGAAACGCGGAACCAGTCTGTATACTATTTCACTTGAAGGCATGACAGCTTCTACTCCTATTTGCTTACTCTCCAAGGCTCATCCCACAAAGGCTTGGTTATGGCACAAAAGATTGTCTCATCTCAATTTTAAAACCATCACTGACCTTGCCAAGAAGAAATTAGTTGACGGTCTTCCAAAATTCAGATATGCCAAGGATCACTTGTGCTCTGCTTGTGAACAAGGGAAAAGTCATCGTGCTCATTTTCCTCCCAAAACAGAACACAACACAGACCATGTCCTACAACTGCTTCATATGGATTTGTGTGGTCCGATGCGAGTTCAGAGTATTAACGGGAAGAAGTATATCCTGGTAATAGTTGATGACTACTCAAGATGGACTTGGGTCTATTTTCTGCGGACTAAAGATCAAGTTCCTTCTATCCTCATCACGTTTCTCACAAAGATTCAAGTTCAAGTCCGCAACACCGTCCGCATCATCAGAACAGACAACGGGACTGAATTTAAGAATCAAATCATTCGGGAATTCACTGAGAAACAGGGTATTGTTCATCAGACTTCCATAGCTCGCACTCCAGAACAAAATGGTGTAGTTGAAAGACGAAACCGTACGCTCGTGGAAGCAGCTCGAACTATGTTGATCAATGCTCAATTACCGGATTATCTTTGGGCTGAAGCTGTCAATACTGCTTGTTATACTCAAAATCGTGCCATGATCACCAAAAGACACAACAAAACACCATATGAGCTTATACAAGGAAGAAAACCAAACATCAACTATTTTCACGTCTTTGGAGCATTGTGTTATCCGAAGAATGATAAGGATGATCTTGGTAAACTTAAGGCTAAAGCAGATATTGGGATTTTTGTTGGATACTGTGAAAACTCTAAGGGATATCGAATTTGGAATTGTCGGACTAGGGAAATTCAAGAGACCATACACGCTAATTTTGATGAACTCACTGAAATGGCTTCTGAGCAAGACCGCTTGGAACCCGTAAACAATCATCTTAACTTCCCTGAATCTTCGGCTGCACCCTTACCTTTCAACAGGAAGGATTTGGAAGATTTGTTTGCACCAATGTTTGATGACGTTTGTGTTACTAGTGCATCAGATGCTTCCACCAGTTCCGCTGCTCAACATATCATACAACAAGCACCTGATCCATCAGCATCTACCTCTACCGTAGTTGCTGCCGATGCACCACAACCTGAACAATCATCATCAATGGAGAAAACACCTCAACCTGCAGTTGAAGATTCATCCCCCACTTCTAATCAGGTTTCCACACCATCAGATTATGACGGGAACGCATTCTTCAATCCATTTGCTCCACCACCAACCATTCCAGAATCAGGAGAATCCTCCTCGAGCAATATGGACCCGTCAGATCATCATAACAATATTCAACATTTTCCATCCACCCACAAATGGACAAGAGATCATCCTTTGGTAAACATAATTGGCAATCCTAACAATCCAGTCCTCACAAGACAAAAACTTCATTCAGACAGTGAACATTGCATGTATGCACTCACTGTTTGTCAATCTGAACCTAAAAACATCAAAGAAGCCCTTACCTACGACAATTGGATTGAATCCATGCAAGAGGAGTTGGAACAATTCAAACGTTTGGAAGTTTGGGAATTAGTTGAAAGACCAGATGGAGTTTATGTGGTTGGATTGAAATGGATTTGGAAAAACAAGCTAGGTGCAGATGGTACAGTGATTCGTAACAAGACCCGACTGGTAGCAAAAGGATACAGCCAAGAAAAGGGTATTGACTTCGAAGAATCGTTTGCTCCAGTAGCTCGGATTGAGGCTGTTAGAATGTTTCTGGCATACGCAGCCCACAAGAATATCACAGTATATCAGATGGATGTGAAGACGGCATTTCTCAATGGACAACTCCGAGAAGAGGTGTACGTGTCACAACCAGAAGGCTTCGTGGATCCAGATCATCCTAACCATGTATATCGGCTTAAGAAAGCCCTTTACGGCCTTAAACAAGCCCCGAGGGCATGGTACGATAAACTGTCCGCATTTCTCCTTGCTAATCATTTTACCATTGGAACTGTTGACCCGATTTTATTTATACAAACACACGGGGACGACATTCTCATCGCACAAATTTATGTGGATGATATTATTTTTGGTTCAACCAATAAAAAATATTCAAACGCTTTTTCTAAACTAATGAAACAAAACTTTGAGATGTCTATGATGGGTGAATTTTCTTTCTTTCTAGGATTGCAAGTTCATCAATCACCCCGTGGTATATTTCTAAGTCAGTCAAAATATGCTCAGAAAATCCTGAAAAAGCATGGTATGACCAGCTGTGACACCTATGATACCCCAATGTCCTCCTCATCCCCGAAACTAGATGCTGACATCCATGGGACACTCATTGATCCTACGAAGTATCGTAGTATCATTGGCTCGATCATGTATCTCACAGCTAGCAGACCGGATGTTGTATTTGCCACATATCTTTGCTCCCGATATCAGTCTAGACCGACTGAACGGCATTTGTCAGCCGTTAAAAGAATCCTTAGATACATAAAGGGAACCATTAACTTGGGAATCTGGTATCCAAAGGATTCTGGGTTTGAACTTGTTGCATTTTCAGACGCTGACCATGCAGGATGCTTAGACACACGCAAGAGTACATCAGGGGGAGTTCAATTCTTGGGTGACAAGCTCGTCTCTTGGCAATCAAAGAAACAAGACTGCACCTCACTGTCTTCAACAAAATTTGAATATGTAGCCATGTCTGCTTGTTGTGCTCAAGTCATCTGGATGAGATCACAACTAATGGACTACGGTTACACATTCAACAAGATTCCGATGTATTGCGACTCCAAGAGTGCCATTGCCATTTCATGCAACACAGTCCAGCATTCGAAGTCCAAGCATATTGATCTCCGGTATCATTTCATCAAGGAACACGTGGAAAAGGGAACTGTTGAATTATACTTTGTGGGAACTGAACACCAACTGGCGGATCTGTTCACAAAAGCCTTGCCTCATGCAAGATTTGTGATCTGGTCACCGGATTGGTATGAGATGTTTACGCCAAAACGATTTGGAAAAATTTTCTTAACAAAAAATAAAAGTCAAATATCCAAACTATCTTGTAAAAAAAAAAAAAAAAAAAAAAAAAAAAAAACAAAAAAAATGCAAGTACAATCCCTATCAACACGGTGTTATTTTTTACAATGTCTATAATTATTTTTTAACACGTGTTGAGGGGAGATAATTTTTTCACAAGTTTTAATTGTACTTGCATAATTTACAGAAATTGTTGTTGCAATTGGTGATAGATTATGTTTAAAATAATAATGTTTGGTGTGCTAAATGTAAAAAGAGACTAATAGTTAGCTGATGGTGGTATAGACTAGTGTTAAAATTAATCAGGTTAGGGGCTAAATGTGTAAAACATTGCAAGTTAAACTAATAGATATAAATCAAGAAAAATAATAACCGCAGTTATTACACTGCCATCTCACCAACGAATTTAATTCACCCCTACCATCATCACGGCTATCATTAAATCTGCAATCCGCTCAAGTTTTTCATAATTTGTGAGTGATCTTATTTTAGAATGCTATTATAAAAGATGGTTTTGAACGATATCATGATCCAACGGTTCGAATATTCAAAATTGCAAAATTTAGTTCTAGGTTTTGCGTTAAAATTGGGGATTCTTGATTTAGAGTGTTTGAGTGATTAATGATTGTACGATAATGTTTTTACAATGTTAGTTAACCTATATTGCATGCTTACTCACACCCAGAAACCACAATTTAGTCTAATCGAATATTAGGGTTTAAGCAACGATTTGGGGAAAACCTTGTGAATGTATTATTGGATAATCTGTTGGTTGGAAAGATGTTATTTGTTGTTTAATTGAATAATGCTATGCTTGATTTGTACCCAGAAAACATTGTATGTGAATCGATTGAATGTTAGGGTTTATGAAGAACATGGACACTAGCAGCTTGATTTATGCGTATTTGTGGTTTGTTTATGTTATAACTTAGCCAAAATACTCATAATAGTCATCTAAGATGTTTGTGTAAATCTGTGGACATAAATCAAGAGTTACAATTAAGAATTAAGCGAATGTTCATCGACAAATATGCTCGTAAACTCTTGTATAAGAGTTTATCGAAGTTGGCCAAAATTATCGCAGTTGGGATAGTTATCGCAGTTGGGATAATTATCGCAGTTGGGATAATTATCGCAGTTAAGATTTTTATCTTGATTGTCTTAATTATCGTGATTGATATAATTATCGCAGTTGGATAATTATCGCAGTTGAATAATTATCGCAGTTGAGCTATTTATCTCAGTTGAGCTAATTATCGCAGTTGGGATGATTATCGCAGTTGAGATGATTATCGCAGTTGGATAATTATTTCAATTAAGATACTTATCTTGATTGAATGATTATCGCAGTTGTCATAATTATCGCAGTTGACAATAATTATCGCAGTTGACAATAATTATCGCAGTTGACATAATTTATCGCAATTGTGATCTGATATAACATTTTGCTCAATTTCCTTAAGTATATCCTTTATACTTATCAAAATTAATCAAAATTTTATAGAACTTGGCTAGTTTTTGATAAATTCTTTAACCAAGAACGTAACAAACAATCATTAATACAATAGGATGCTATGTGTTGTTCTTAAAAACTAACAATTTTTTCTAACAAACATGCATTCTGTATATGTGTATATGATTGTTGATTCAGGAACAAATCAATGGCATCTTCCCAACAACAACCACTTCCTGCTCTTACCAAAGAAGAAGTCTTTCCTCGTGGGTATACTCTGGAAATAGGGAAGAACAATTCACGGGTAGAATTGGACAAGATCAAATGTTCTGATCCAAGTTGTCAGATTGCTGTAGAGATTCTCAAAGCTCACAAATGCAGGGATATTCTTGACAGTTCAGACACCATTCCAGAGCTATATATTCATCAATTCTGGGATACCTTCACTAAGAGCAATGATGACAAGTACTTTACTTGCACACTGGATCGGAAGAAAATCAGAGTTACACCTGCTACACTCAGAAAAGCCTTGAAACTTCCAGAGGCACCTGAAGCTGCTAACCGATTCCACCCAACACCTTCAGAGTCTGAGGTTATGCAATTCCTGGAAGATATTGGTTATGATGTTCAACCTGATACACCATTAACCACGATCTCCAAAGTTAATGCTAGATACATCCCTCAACCCTGGAGGACTATCTTCTTCATCATAACACATTCAATAACTGGAAGAGATAGTGGGTTTGAGCATCCAAGACTGTCTCATCTTCAAGTCTTGTGGGGATTTCTAAACCAAGAACCTATTGACTTTGCTGCTCTTATTTGGGACGACATAATGTACTTACAGCGTAAAATTTTCAAGAAAATCCCATTTGTTCGATTCACCAAAGTTCTTATCAGCTATCTACTTGATCGACATGAAGACCTTGATAAGCGTCCTACAGATCAAGAAGTTCATGAGTATAGCATGGATAAAACATTGGGTAAAGTTTATTTCCCAAAAGAAAGCACGCGAAAGCAAGGTTCAAGGTTGCCAGAATTTTTGATGCCTGATGAGGTCAAAGAAACAAAAGCTTATCATGATTACGACAAAGCATACCAAGAACGTCGTGTGGGTCTTGCCAAGATGGTTGAAGAATCTAGATCTTCAAAGACTCATTCAAAAGGTAAGACAAAGACAGGAAGTGCCTCAAGTGTCTCTAAACCAAAAGAAAAACATCCAAGAACAACATTCATCAAAAGAAGAGTACCCAGTAAACCACAGCCAAAGCCTGAACCGAATAGAATCGTTGATGAAGATACAGAATCTAACTCTGAATCATCTGAATCTGAAGAAGAACACGTCTTTATGACTGAAGAAGAAGCTGAATTTCACAATAAGATCTCTAAGGAGAATGCTCAAAAACAAAGTCTCAAATCATTAAAAGAAGATGAAGAGCGTAGAGCAAAGAGAGTATTGGAACAACAGATGGAGTATGAAAGAACACATGGAGTTGGAGGATCACAAACTGTTCCTAAAGAAGCCACGACCCAAGATGATCCGGTTAATCAACCCGGTGGGTCTGGAGCTGAATCAACAAAGGTCTCTTCACAGCAAACAAGTTCGGTTAATCAACCCGACTTGGGAGCACCAACTCAGGAGGAAAAGGAAAAAGATCAGGATAGCAACATTGTTTTATCTGATAAGGATATTTCTGATTCCATGTTTGATGACAATCCCGAGGAACAAACACGTAATGATGATAATGAAGATTGGAACTTAGAAGAAGAAAAAGACATTCTAGGAGACCAAACAACTAAAGCAGCCAAAGATCTTGAGGAAGCAGCTAAACAGGAAGAAGAAAGGAAATGTAAGGAGGAGGCTCAAGCTAACCTGGAAGCAGATAGCTACCTTCGTTCTCACACTCAAGACACCTCCTAGCAGATAGCTACCTTCGTTCTCACAACAGCAGCAAGAACAACCACCAGTTCAGTCCTCGACTGCTTCTTCACCCAAGACACCTCCTGGGTCACCGCCGAAGAATCCAACACCTCCACCCTCACCTCAAAAGGAATCAAATACTCAATCTGATGATCCAATCCCTTCTCTCACTCCATCATCCTCACGATCTTCATCACCAAAATCTAAATCAAAAGCATCAGTTTCTGAAGATATTCTTAAGGCCTACAAAGGAAAGAGCAAGAGAAGAATCGTCCATGTTACGAAAGTTGAGGTTGTGACTCCTGCAGCAAAGAAACTCAAAAGGGAAGTAAAGAGAGCACAAGCACAACGAGACAACCAAGCTACAACTAAATTGGCTGAAATGGAAGACTTAGTCAAGAAGTTGTCTCAACAAATGGAAGAAATGCAGGAAAGCAAGAAGCAGATAGATGAATTCCTTGGTTTCAACATCAAAGATCATATGACACGCAAGGCAAAGAAATTTGTTAAGCAATTTCTTCCTGATCTTCAGCAAAACATAAATGAACACATTGATGCACAACTTGACGAAAAGATCAAAGAAGCTGTCTCTTCTTCTTCCCACTCCAAACCACTTCCAGAACTCACCACTGAATATATTGAGCTTGTGCTTCTCGATCGACTCTTTGAAATCACCTCTCCTTCTCCCGAAGAAATTAACCTGATGGCAGCTCTTAAAGCACATATTGAGAAGAAATCATGCAAGGAAACTGCCGACAAAGGAAAACGAATTCGAGAGGATGATGAGGATGATCAGGACCCTAAACCCGAACAAAAGAAACACAAAGGCGGGTCAGGGATTCACATTAAGGAGCCAACTGGACACAAACCATCATCTCAACCTCCTAAACATCAATCCTCTGGTCCCACTGAAACCGAACATCATCATGAGCAGTTTACAACTGAAGATATGGAATTCCAGCCACAAGATGATCAACCTCATTCACCATCATCATCACCAAAACCAAAGCCATCCAAGTCCAAGTCTTCACACAGCAAAAAGTCATCTACTGGACCAGCTGTTGTCACATGGCTGGATAATGATACGGATGAGCTAGGAAATGACTGGTTCGATCATTTAGCAAGTGCTCAAGTTCAGATTGACGAAGCTTCTCGAGTTGAAGACAGAACCTTTGCTGTAACTCAAGAGATTAAGAGAAGTCTTAACATTAAGAAGATGACCAAAAGAGAACTTCGTCGGATCAAGAATGATGCTTTCCTTCTTCTGAAAAACAAATCCAATAGCGCAGCAGAACTCGAATATCACCTTGAAAACATTGCACGGGCAATGTCAAGTGACTTCGACTGGGCTAGTCCAGACGTCGTCAGGAAAGTTGGCAAGAATCAACCATTCATCACTGATTGGACCAAGCCACTGACCGTGATACGAAGACATCATCACTCGGAAATTCCCTTTCAAATGTTCTTCAAAAAAGATCTGGAACTTCTAAAGAATGGAGCTCAAGGGACGACAAAGTACGCTACATCTATCACTTTCACACCAGCCGCTCATTACACACAATCAGCCATTGAAGAAGCAGCTATTAACAGCAATCTGTTTGTTAAAAGGCTCGTCAAATATGATCGTGATGCAGAGCTGGGGATTCATCACTGGTACTCTAAAAGACAAAGCTGGTACAAGTACAAACTTGTCCTCCAGAAATCAAAAGAACCAGTTTACAGTGATCTCAGAATATTGGCCGTCATCAATGTAAGCGGATCTAGAAGATGCGATTATATATTTCTGGAAGAGATCACAGTAAGAAGAATCGATAACAATCTTTACAAATTCTCTGAGGCGGATTTTCCTGATCTAAATCTAAATGATATCGAAGACATGTATCTGATGAAGGTCCAAGGCAAATTGCAGCATCTGACCAACGAGCTTCGATATGCACTTAGTACTTCCCTCTGTCATTACATCAGGAGAACCATCATCAAAGAACGTGTAGAAGATCTCCAGCTTGGTGTGGAAAGTTATCAGACTCAGCTTAACCTTGTTGAACCACAGTTTCTTCTAAACAGCAAAAAGGACCCTCAGTACACCATGCTACATCGTCCAACCTTTGGGTTCGTCTACAGAAGCACAACTGATTTTCATCGTTTCATGGCACTCAATGAGATTCATAAGTTCTGCGACGATACATTAAAGGGTGTACGAGATGGGCTAGCCAATAGAGTTCGAGATTCGATGTTGGAAAAATCGAGAAGATGGAATTCAAAGGAGCTGCGACAAGTCAAGGAATTTATTCGAAAGATGGAAGAACGGTTATACCATAGGGATCAGATGAGGAGGCTAGAGAGCTATGTTGGGGGTCGTCCGCCATTCGCCATCAGACTATTTCAGCGTACTGACCCAGTGTTCACAACTTTTGGTAAAGGTGGATGATGTAAGAATCAATTCTCAAATTTCATCATATCATTCTTCTTTCCCTAATTGGCCTGTACATTACGGTTTGTGCACACATAACAGTGTACAACCCGGACCTCAAAGAAAGGACCCTGAGGTACGCTTCAGTGCCTCAATCCTGAAAAAGGAGCGAAAGCTTTTTACTTATGAGCAGAATTAAAATCAGAATGTTTTCCAATGTTTTTTAAACATTCTGCTCATAAGGACAAATATTCCCTTGTTAAGGGGGAGTATTTGAAAATATAATCTTTGTTCAAAGAATTATAAATGTTCTTGAAATTCTTCCCTAAAACTCAAAATCAGCATATTTTAATCATAAACGTTTTCCAAAAACATCATGAGTATGCTATTTTTGAGGGGGAGAAGAAAAAGATGATTAAAATATGATGTATCATTTGCTGGAATCTCGTGTGCTCAAACTCAGAATTGACCCTCGAATTGACGAATAGGAAAGTCAGTAGTCGAAAGGACATGTCCCGGACGGGTAATAATTTCAAGCCAGTTTATCTGGTGATGTAAGCGTGTCTCGCAAAGGACGTGTCTGAGTAGAATGTACCGATTTTGAGCGATAATCTTTGAATCTGATCTGGACGGGTAATAATTTCAAGCCAGTCTAACTGGTGATGTAAGCGTGTCTCGCAACGATCAGGTTCATTGAAAGTCAATCAATTCAAAAGTGCCAACTCTTTCCGGCATGTGCAAATTTCAAAATTCATTACTTATGCGCACATGTTAAGGGGGAGTACTTCTGAAAATCATCAAACTTTCAAGGTGTCAACAAAATGTCTTTACAATTATCGACACTTTGAGAGATTTTCAATGGTTTTGGTTTATGGCATCATTAGGATAGTCATGGAGTTATAAGGTGACTAAGGTTAGGGAAAACCGTCCTATGATCCGCCAGAGCCGGAGGGATCTACCCAAGGACAATACAAATAGTTTAGAACTAGAAAGTCCTAAGTATGATATAAAAAGGAGAAAAATGAATGAACGGAGAAAGAAGGGGTTGAAGAATTAAAAAGAAAAGCAAAGAAAAGGGTGAAAAGAAATAGCCCTCCATTTGTTCAACCTTAGGGCAGACACCGGGTTCAATTCATAATCTACTGGTTGATGAGCATCACCGGTATTGAAGACTAAAGACGTCATGGACCCAGTGACGCACTAATAAACCTTCTTAGCCACTCAAGTGTCTCTCAAAAGACATTTGTTTCATTCACACGGAGAACCCTTCATAATCTATCGACCTCTCATTACGAGAGTGTTGATATTGAAAAGGAGGCAATCTGCTCCATGCCTCCGATGACCAAACAAATTGAGCACTGATTGAGTCTAGAGCCATGAGATTCATAAAAAGATCTCTTAGGTACACTTAGTATTACTCTGTTGTTCTACATCATGGGCAGCAGATGTAAAATTAAGAAAGTGTCCTTCGCAGATCTTAGCAATCTGCCAAGAACATTCATGAGAGAAGTCACAATTGTGATTATCAATGATTGAATGGAAATCCTGCCAGAGCAACATCAAACAACTCTGTCAGCAGGTCACTTCGGTAACTCCTTGTGGGTTACGCTTAGTGTTTGCTCCAAACGGTCTACAGTCGTGGGGTGATCTCCAGCGACTCACTGAATCGTGGGTGCACTTCGGTGTGTCCGTGTAATCCCTTTCGGGGGAATCCGGTTCAGAACGGTCTGGGTTAGGATTTGAGAAAGTCTTCACACTATGCTGTTGATGATCTCAAATCTAAGCCTGTAAGTACCGGTTGGTTCGTGCTGATGCTGCTGTTGCTGAGGAGCTGGAGTTCGACCATCAAGACTCCATCATGTTCATATCTTGAAGTAATGTTTTCACAAAGACTCAGTAACATCAAAAGTTCAAAATATGATTCAAAAACAAGACAAAGACATATGAGCATGATGGAGAAGACGAAAAGACGTTGGAGATTGGCAGAAAGAGACAACATCATATCATCATTAAACAAGAACAAAGAAACAAAGATTATACAGACGTCAGAAGCCCAAGAAGCAAAGAAGACGTCAAGCAACATTGATGATCAAGACTTAGGGGGAGATTGTTAGGAACATGTTTTATATATTTCAAGTCTTGTTCATTTTGATTTAATGTTGCATGATTAGGACTATATTATTTGTATTTTTGGACCGGTTCAATAGTAGTCCTTGGACCGGTCATCTTATTTAGTTTAATCCTTATCGCATGTAAGGGAATATTCCTAAGAATTATTCCCCTCCCAATGCCTATAAATAGAAGGCATGGGAGTCATTCATATTGTTGGTTTTTCATGTCATATGCGAGAGCTCTGTCCAAGTAACATTCGATATATTGAAAGCCGACCACATTTCTTATTCTTCTTCTTCTTATTCTCTTATCTTATTTAGTAGTGCTTATTAGCTTATTTCTTTCATCTCAAACGTAGCTTAATAGAGTAGTAGTACGAGTTCTTAGTTGTCTTATTGAGTGTGTGTTTGAGATTTAGTCGTGACCTACAGAAAATATGAAAGATAAGACATGTTGCCTGTCATGTGCCTTGAACATCCACTATCTGAAAATCCTTGATCTTCTTGTTTATCAGTTGAATGTTCCTGCACGCAAATAAGAGTGTTAGTTTCTTTTGGGGACCCAAGCCATTACTGACTTGGATCTACCTCTTGCATCAATGTAATTCAATCTTTTAAGGACAGTTGATGCAACATTGGATTTTAGAATCCAACATGCTGAGGCCTTAACAGCATTTGCCCTGTTTCCCTTAGCAGCAGAATGAACTGATTGCTTAGCAGCAGGAACTGCTAACTTTTCAATTCTACCCTTTGGTTTCCAAACTTGTTTTTGGACCACTGCTTTTGTTTGAATGGGCCTTAGAACAATTGTTGGTGTATGTTTGAAAGTTGTTTTTGCACCCTTAGCTGTTGATTTTGGGTTAATAGTCATAAATGGTCGAGCAGCAGGAACAAATAGTCTAGCAGCAGGATCATTTGGTCTAGCAGCAGGATCTGAGTTTGAGCCAGACTTGTTTTTGACTACTCTGGGGTTTGTTCTCTTAGAACTAGAGTGAGAGTGAGACTTAGGAGTTTGCCTTTTGAATTTCACTCTATTGTTTTCATACCCAGATACACATTGGTTGCAGAAAGCTGCAAGATGGTCAAAACTACCACATGTGTAACAAGCTTTATTATAAAAAGCGAAGTCATCACCTAGTTGGTTAGACTTGAGGTTGTTCCAATTCCTTTGGTTACCTCTGGGCTTGTTGGTGGTTCTATATTGTTCACAATATCTAACTGGTTGCCTAACATGCTTAATGTTTGATTTAGGCCTATCAGTATTGTGTTTGACTATCTCAGGAACACTTGTTCCTACTTTCTTAACCAAGACAGGTTTAGACATAACCTGTTCTTCATCATAATCACTATCAGTTGTACAATCCTCAACAACTATAGCATCTCCTTTCTTAACAAAGGACACCTTGTCCTGAAAAAGTAAAGTTTTATCTAAACTTTTACTTATCTTTTCTACCTTAAGACTCTTACTAGCCTTAGAACCATATTCCATGATTGGTTCTTGAAACTCAGCTAAACCTGTGTGTGCTAGGTCAACACCTGGAGGTGAATGAACACCTCTGTATGGTGAAGGGACAGTCTTGTAACCTACACCTGAATTAACCTTATTGTTCACTTGAGTTTCAAAGCTCTTATTAACTCCTTCTGAGGCATGAGCTAAAGCATCTACAGTTAAAGTAACATTTTCTTTTTCTCTTTTGTGTTTTGCTAGTGACTCATTCATTATAACAATACACTCATCCTTGAATTCTACATTTCTTTTTAAAGCACTCAAATCATCAGTAAAAGTAGATTCATTCTTTTGAAAATGTTGGATTTTTTTTCTAGAACTCCTACACACCTCTTATGATTAGCTAAATTATGAAGGGCATCAATTAACTCTTCTCTAAAAGCATCAAATCTCTTTTTAATGTCTTCATAATTTTTAAGATTAGGACATGAATTAGTACAAGTAGGAATGGCATCTACCTCTGAATCAGAAAAGGCCATTAGAACAAATTCATTGGCCATAAGAGCAACATTTGGTGGTGCTTCCTCTTCAACAGCCATAGAGCTCCAATCATATCCAATACCATCAATAGCCAGCATAGCCTTTGGCTCTTCCACCAGTACTTCCTTCTTCCTCTCTTGTTTATACCATGTGTTCCTATTATCTTGCTTCCTTGGGCTTCTACATTCTTTAGCAAAGTGTCCCAACCTATGACAGTTAAAACATTCCACTTTCTTCTTATCAAACCCAGCAGTATCATTACCATTTATGGTAATTTGCTTCCTAGTTTTTTGCCAAAACTTCTTAGCCCTCATGCTAAGTAAAGCAACCTGCCACTTAATATCCATCTCTTCCAAATCATCACCATCTACCTGCTCAAGGTCTTCATGATTTAGAGGAGAACCACTAGATTGACTGGTTATAAAGGCATAAAATGTTGGATCTCCAAGTCCAGCAACATCCTTTTGTAAACTAGTAGAAGGACCACCATAAGTAGCATTAGAAACACCTTCAACTTCATCTACCTCTTCTGAATGACTAACACTGGGAGTTGACAAAAGTGCCAAATTCCTAGAACTAGTACCATAGTTTCCACCCCTTTTTAGACTTTGTTCAACAATTTTAAAGTTGTTGAACAAATCATTAAGCTTCATTGTTTCAATTTCTGGTTTGTTCATCCAGAAAATAACATGAGTATGGAATTCATCAGGTAGACTTTTCAAGAACTTCATGTTGAGATCTTCCTTCTCTGTCTCAACACCCAACACAGCTAACTGACTGACAAGCTTGTGTAATCTTGAAAACAGCTTATCAAGAGACTCATTACTAAAAGCAGTAAAGTTTTCAAATTGTTGCTTTAGCAATATTTTTTGTGTTTTCTTGGTAGTTTCATTACCACCAAACCATGCACAAATCTCTTCAAAAAGAGTTTTTGCATCAAGATATTTGCTAAAAGATAGCATCTGCTCACCAGAAATGGTCATAAGCAACAAGTTTCTTGCTTTCTGATCATTTCTTTTTTGTATCATTTCTTCATTTGAAACTGGTCTAGTATTTCTTTTTCTAACTGTTTTCCCTTCAACAAGAACATCTGAATAGCCTAGAGTGAAGGAATCACCATACTGAATTATATCCCAAAGAGCATAATCTTGAACCATAAAATATTGCTCAACTCTCATCCTCCATAACTCAAACTCATTCGGTTTGATCATGGGCAACTTTGCAGCAACATTGGTTTGAACATCTTGTACATCCATTTCTGTTTTCTTCTAAAAACAACTATATCAGCCTTTCTCTGATACCACTTGTTAGGATAACTGGATACACTATAAGGTGGTTAAACCTTGTCAACTTTGTGTATATGATATGTTGTGTTAATATGATCAAGTGCGCGGAATTCACTCAATCACACTTAGAAGGTTGTGTATGTTATGGAAATGGAATTGTTATGTTTGTTAGTTAGCAATGAACACATAAAGATTAACACCAAACGATTCAATATTATTAATGATAATAATACGAGTGATCTTGAAATATCACTAGGGTTACAACCTTGAATCTTAAGTTTTTCTAACTTGTGATATTCTTGTGTTTGTTCTATTTCTAACTGTTTTGTTTTTTCATTAACATCGACACATAATATCGAGTCTAAGATCTTCTTCTATAGTCTAAGAAGATCTTTACATATTGCTTAAAGTCTAGCCGACTTACTTGTTAACTTATCTTGAGTGTGTTAGTACATAAGATATAACATGTATCTGTGTACACAACTTGTTAACTAAGCACATGGGGTAAGATATTATCTACCGTATATTGTTGACCAAAATACAAATAATATCTTTTCAATCTTATCCACTCAGCAGCAGAATGTTCATTAGCAGCAGCAATGAGATTATCGCTAGCAGCAGGAACAAGTATTATAACAGTAGGATCAACAGCAGCAGAATGCTAAGCCTAGCAGTAGAATCATTTATCGCTAGCAGCAGAATCAAATGTTCTAGCGGCGGGAACAACATTAGCAGCAGGAACCAAATGCACTAGCAGCAGAATCACACTTAACGTTTTTCTTTGAATAGAATCCAATATTTAACTTCTTGAATATTTAATTCCCAACAAAATTGACTGGTGATATTCTTAGCGAACGCCACATCTGGCCTTGTGCATCTCACCGCATACATAACAGATCCTACAGCCAAAGCATAAGGAACTTTGCTAATGCGTGTCACCTCTGCAGGTGTTGAAGCACATAACTCACTGCTCAAGCCATGTTTCACTTCCATTGGCAAATATACTTTCTTGGAATTTTGCATATTGAATCTCTTCAATATTTTGTCAATGTAAGCACTTTGACTTAATCCAATTAACCGCCTTGATCTATCTCTATAGATCTTGATTCCCAGAATATATGCAGCTTCCCCTAAATCCTTCATAGAAAAGCACCTTCCAAGATGTGCCTTAACTTTTTGCATACTTGGAATGCCTTTTCCCATGATCAATATGTCATCAACATATAGGATAAGGAAAATTACATTACTCCCACTAGCTTTGTGATATACACATGGCTCATCAAGATTCTGAGTAAATCCAAACCTTTTGATTTCTTCATCAAATCTTTTATTCCATTGCCTTGATGCTTGCTTCAATCCATAAATGGATCTTTGAAGTTTGCATACACGGTTTGGAAACTTGGATTCACAAACCCCTCAGGCTGCACCATATAGATGTCTTCATCTAGGTGACCATTTAAGAAGGCGGTTTTGACATCCATTTGCCAAATCTCATAGTCATAGTACGCTGCTATAGCTATGAGAATCCTAATAGCCCTAATGTCAGCTACAGGAGAAAAGGTCTCCTCGTAGTCAACACCATATGTTTGAGTAAAGCCTTTAGCTACAAAACGGTCCTTATTGGTGTGTACCTTGTCATCCATGTCAGTTTTCTTCTTGAAGAGCCACTTACTCCCAACTACCTTGGCATTGGGAGGAAGGTCTACTTCAATCCAGACATTGTTATCTTTCATGGATTGCATTTCCCCATTCATAGCAACTACCCATTTATCCTTTTCAAGACTCTCAATGGCAGCCCTATAATTAGTAGGTTCATCAAGATCCCCTAATATAGTTTCCTCAACTTCTACGTTAAGACATAGACGTTCAGGAGCTTTCACATGTCTTGAAGACTTGCGAATGGGAACAATTTCAACTTCAGGTGGTGGACCAGACTTTCAGGTTCCATAGGAAGTACGCTAGTGTTTTCAGAAGGTAATGTATCTTCATGATCATCTTCTAGATCATAAACTCTCCCACTGAATTCTTAAGATATAAGTTCCTTTTCAAGAAAGTCTCCATATCTAGCAACAATTACTTTGTTTTCAGGTGGGTAGTAAAAGTAGTAACCCATCGTTTCCTTTGGGTATCCAATAAAGATACACTTAACAGATTTCTGTTGGAGTTTATCTGCTGAGTCACGTCTGATATACGCCTCAAAATCCCAGACCTTTAAATAAGACAAGTTTGGAGCTTTTCCATTCCATATTTCATATGGTGTCTTATCAACCTTCTTAGTGGGAACTATATTCAAAATACGAACCGTAGATTCTAAGGCATAATCCCAAAAAGATAAAGGAAGAGTTGTAAGATTAAACATTGATCGTACCATGTCTAACAATGTACGATTTCTTCTCTCAGATACACCATTTTGTTGTGGAGTATATGGAGATGTGAGATTCTGGACAACTCCATTCTCAGCTAAGTAATCTTTAAACTCTTGGCTTAAGTATTCACCGCCTCTATCGGATCGAAGAGCTTTAATCTTCTTTCCTAGTTGCAATTCTACTTCTGCTTTAAAAACCTTAAATGTTTCAAACACCTTTCCAAGTGGTCCACACACATCAGTATGTATTAAACCAAGTAGATCAGAAGCCCTTTCCATATTACTATGAAAAGGTTTCTTAGTCATCTTCCCAGATATACAAGACTCACATTTATCATATGATTCATCATTGATACTTTTCAAAAGCCCATCATGTTGTAGCTTTTTCATGCGAGTCTTGCCTATATGAGCAAGTCTACAGTGCCAAAGGTAAGAAGAATTCAAGTCTGACTTAATTCTCTTACTTATGCTATACATTGAATTATTTTTATTGGATACATAATCATTCATGTCAATCTCAAACACACCATTCACAACAATAGCATTAAAAAAAAAAAACCATTTAATGAAATAGAAATTCCATTACTCGTGATAGGGTGAATAAAACCCAAATCCAACAAACATGAAAAGGAAACAACACCTCTAATAATAGAAGGTGCATAATGACAATTGTTTAATGACAGTACTAAGCCCGAAGGCAAAACTAAACTAAATACTCCTATGGCTTCAACAGCTGCAAGTGCTCCATTTGCCACATGCAGATATTGCTCCCCATAGGCAAGCTTCATTTCCACTCTAAACCCCTGCAGCGTATTACAAATGTGAATACCGCATCCAGTATCATATACCCAGGAATTAATTTTATGATTTAGAGTAAATAATTCAATTATAAGTAAGTTACCTGAAGTGCTGGCGCCCAAGTGCCCAGACTTCTTGTTCTTACTTTCTCGCAACTCTTGGATATAAAGAGGACAATTCCTCTTTCAATGACCAACTACATGACAGTTGTGGCAAGCCTGATCCTTCTTGGGATTATCCTTCTTCTTAGGAGGGTTTTTCTTAGGTTGAGGTTGATAAGTCATAACTTGCTTACCCTTATCAGCCTTTCCCTTTCCCTTACCCTTCTTGTTCGCATTTGGCTTGTTAATTCTACCCCCTTGAATAACAAGTACCTGGGGTGTAGAAGCCTTTGGTGGTAAACCTTTCTCGTAATCAATAAGCAGTGCGTGTAAATCAGTAACTGTCTTCCCCACGCAGTACATATTGAAATTACGCACAAAACCACTAAATTCCTTATTCATGGATCTATTAATTAAGTTAACAGCAATATATTGTTCATAGATCTTGCCAAATGCTTGTAGTTGATCCATGTAACATTTCATTTTCAACACATGAGCACTTACAAGTTCACCATTTGTCTGCTTACAACCGTGTAGAGATTCTATCAAATCATAGACCTCAACGGTTTGTGGTTTCTCAAACATTTTTCTGAGTTTGTTAAACATGTCGATAGGGAAGAAATTCTCAAACTGCTTTTGTAAAGTAGGTGTCCTCGCTCCCAACATCAAACAGGCCACATCATTATGTGTCTTAAACTCAGCTTTCCACAATGCTTTTTCCTCATCAGTTGAAGTTTCAGCAGTAGGTTCAGCAGAACAAGGCTTATATAAGAATTCAAGTTGATCTGTCACTCGCAGGACAATCCTGAGTGATCGAAATCAATCATTGAAATTCTGAGAGCCAGTCAATTTTTCTCGTTCAAAGAATGATTTGAACGCAGAACTCATAGTAGTGTTATTGTTTTGAGCCATTTCTACAGATAAAGAAAGTTCAAATATTAGTATTTTTGATAATACAATTTTTCAAGAAAATAAAATACCCAAGGAAATATTCATATAACCATAGTATTTTTTTGAAAACTAGGATCCAAATTAACATAGTTTCATTACATTAGTTGATCTGCTAGTAATGAAAGTATAAAACAAGGTAATCTGTAGAACAATAATTGGCAAACAATTTCCAATTCCTAGATCGTTATGGGATTTACATTGGTAAACAATTTCCAATGTAAGCATGTTTTATCCCCATCTTATGCCTTGAGTCCAAGCTCTCACTTACAACTCAATTAAGTCATCTAATTAAAAAACTGTAAATTAACATAGTTCCATTACATCAGTTGATCTGCTAGTAATGAAAGTATGAAATTTACCTTTCCATTGTAATCTAGTCCAAGCTCTCACATGACGTAAATTACAACTTCAAGTATTCTTTTAATTAGATGGCATTAACTTAATTTTAAGGGTACTAGTTTTGATGTTTATAATCAAAATATGTACGAAGAAGCATGCGTACATCTTCGTATCATAAGTTTAATAAAACCTTTTTATTTACCAATTCTTTAAGATCAAATTTACAAATGTTTTCAATTGAGGTATTGGGTTCACCAATCAAAGAATTTACCTTTAATTATCGTCCATTATATCGTACTTTTGCATAGGTCTAAAGACTTAGTGTTTCGGATAATTACCACAAAGTGGCGCATGAAATTAAAGCTAATTCACCCTTAAGGTGATTTTGTACATAAAATAGTCGTACTGGGTAGCTCCAACTTGACGCACAAAGGAGCGTAGAAACAAAGGTCAGCGCGAAGCTTATTAAAAACTCGTTCCTACTTATATCCCTCTTATAGTTTGTCACAATTAGGTGAGCCGTTCGTACTATTGGTACAAAACTCAACAATCAATTAAAACACTTGAAAATTTAACTCTTCGAAAACAATTCATTGTTTCACCATTACTTAGTCCATATTATTTTGCTATTCAAAATTACCTTTTTTCGTTTATAAACATGTCTTTAAAATAAATAAACAAAAAACAAGTAATACAAATAAAAAATAAAACAACTAAATAAACTTACATAATCATAACAATTAATTATGTAAAAACATGTAGCCACATGAAAACTTAATTCAATAAAACCTATTAATAATCAATTATAGGTTAATATTGTATGTATTCAACTAAGACTATCACTTACAAAGGTAAGTGAGCCACATGCATCGACGTATCGATTACGTTAGTTATAATTAAATATAAACCACATAGCACGTAATTGATTACATAATATATTGGAGTCTTTCCCAATTCGACATCTATCAATTAAATTACATGTGAAAAATTTAACCATTAATTCATATAGTAAATTTAAACAATTTAAATCATCACAACAATAAATCCATGCCAAACATGCACGTTTTCATGGATTCTACATAACAATTATCAAGTTGCCACAAGATCGCATGCTAACACATAAACATGTTAAACCTAGGGTTTTTAATCAAATTAAATTACAAAACCAAACCCTAAATAATTATAGGGCAATTGGCCCCTAAAAAAAATTAGGGTTTCGATTTTTTTGTATAAACCCTAAATCGACCAAACATGTAAAACACAATCAAGATTCGTTTTTTATGTGTTTCAGTAATTAATTACATGTTATAACGGCTCGTGATGCCGCTGTTGGAATATTAATATCATGACAATTATAATTAAATACAATAAACATCAAAGAACACATGCGGAAGCGTAGGAATAATAACACATAATTAATTAACCGAATTTAAACGTATGCGTACCTTAATGATTCTAGCAAAACAAGAATCAATCCAAGCAACAATAGTGATGAACCCTAATTAGGGTTTATAATGATTACATGAATTGCCCCTTACCAATTTTGCAATTCAATCCAAGAATCAAACAATAGTGTGTTTGATTCACGTTCTTGTACACAGGTACTAATACCAAGTAAATGTTTATGCAAGTAAAGAACACAAAACGTTTTAGGTTTTGAAAACCAAAAATTCGAAACCCTTAGGAGGTGGGTTCGGCTGATTTATCACAAGAGAAAGAAAACACACTTTAGGGTTTAGTATTATGTAGAAGAGATGCAAAAACTAAGAACCCTTAATGTGTTTATATAGTATAGATTACTTGGAGCTCAAGTTGGATTTGGGTTGGGTTTTCCCTCCCCAAACCGATCGGCCAACACCCTCTAAGGGAATTTCAGAATCTTCTTGACTTACCAAATATTTACACATATTTCTTTCCTTTTATCGGTTAACGGTCGTTAGTTATTATCCGTTAAATACTAACGGTCGTTATGTGTTTTGTGTATATACTACATCCGTCCCAAAATAAGTGTCCAGTTTGACTTTTCAGAGTCAAACTCGTTCAACTTTGACCTTAACTATTTTTGTGGGTGTTATATAATATGTAATGCAAAATTTATGAATCGATTGAGTTTTAAGTGTATTTTTCAATGGTATAATTTTTCATCAAGTATTATATAACACGAAAAAAATATTTAAGGTCAAAGTTAAACCAATTTGACTCTGAAAAGTCAAACTGGACACTTATTTTGGGATGGAGGGAGTAATAATTAAATATAATTTTTTGTAAATAATTATTATTCATTTACTCTTTATACGTAAAGTGTACAATCCCGTAATCTCGAGTTCGATCCTAACATACCACTACTAAAATAATGTCCACAAAACTAACAATAGCATGTTGTCTCGCTTCTTGTTTCATGTCTTATTAGCCAATCTTTTGGACTAACTACTGATATAAAATACTAACACCTTTGTGGTCTAGTGGTTAAAGCTTAGTTAGTTAAGTAAGCCACAGGTGAGAGTAGTACCGGGTGGGTGAACTACCGGGAAATCCTCACTTGTGGACCACAAGCTCTATTGGTATTAGGCAATGAAGAAGAGAGTCTGTAAGCCAATGTTACGCAGGTTCAAATCCGAGCTGCCCCCGGTTTTCATCCGGCCGTTACTCCAACGAGGAAGTCGTGTGGAGGTGGTACGTTTTTCAGGCGGATGCCATTTGTAGTCCCCACTACGCCCAACATGGATCTGGTTCAGACAATATAGTCTAGGCATGTGATGAATGAGTGTCTGCCAAAGTGGCAGGTTATGACTCCAATCAAAAAATAAAGTCACCATCAAAAAAAAAAAAAAAAAAAAAAAAAAAAAAAAAAAAAACTACTGATATAAAACTACTGATGGTGTTTTATTACTTTCATTCAAATATTCCGTTTTAAATGATCCTCACCGACTCTTCGTGTTCAGATCTAAAAATCCGTCGGGTATAGATGGGTCAAATTTCGTGCAAGTCTGGTAAGCAACTTATGGAATGTGGTTGAATCTATATTCTGTTTATAGAAGCTGCATCACACTTACTAAGCTTTGTACCAGAGAACAATAGCGAACAGTAGCAATTTGGTGACGGTGGTAGAGGGTGGTGGTGATGGTTGTGTGGTGGTGATGAAAAGTTAAAAAGAAAATGAATAGTAAACTTGCAAAAAATATCCTTATAGTAGCGAGGGTAAAATAGTTATTTCATAGGCCACTAACTTGAGGCGAGGGTAAAATAGTCATTTCACAAGCCACTACGTGAAAACACTAACAAGTGTTTGCTAAAAAACATTTTTTGCATGAACGGTAACGCAGCAAGGACATTTTTTTGCAAAAAATTGAAAGTTTAGGGACAATATTTGCAGATTTTTTTTTCGAGGACATTATTTGCATTTTTCGCAAAGTTAAAGGACATTTTTTGTAGTTTACTCTATTTAAAGATCGAGTTTAAGTCAATGTGGCAAAATGATGTAGCCTAAGCGTGGTAAACACAAATTGAACCTGTTGATTTAGGAACAATTATTTCAATTATCATTGATTTAACGAATAAAGATAATTAGGTAATTTTCTACTCAAAATTGAGAAATTAGAGAAAATTGAAATTTCATATATTTTGAAACTGATCGACCAGGATCACAATACAGTTATTAAATAGACCTTATAAACTCGAAATGGGCCTAAATGACAAACGGCCGAACACTAGCCCGCAAACTATGCCCAACAAAATAAAAATAAAAAAACATAAAAATGTAAAATAACTCATAAAATAGATTGTTTTGAGGCCCGAAAGTTCCATAAACTACCGTAGGCCATTACTACGACCTTCTCCTCGTTGCAAGCTTCGATTTGACTGGTTATGGGCCTGAAACGGAGCCCCGTAGCCCAAGTTATGCTAATTTTAGTGAGACCTTTTTTTTCACACGATCTTTGGTCTCCAGATACAAAATGACACGTTCCTCAACACTTAGGCCCTGTAGGGTTCAGTATCGGGTTGAGACAGGTGAATTTTAGACAGGGGCGGATCTATGCTTTGGCTACCTGTCATACGTGCCACACATGTATTGGTTATGTGAGTTGTATTTTTTATTTCTTTGGTGCTACGCCAGTGTCGGAGCCATCATGGGAACTGCCCCCTCACCTGAAAAGATTTTAGTGTATAAATATTTAGTTTTAGACAAATTTACGTTATTTTTTCCATTAAAATCAATAGCTGCGTCTGATGAATTAAAAGTGATTAAATAGATAAGATTAAAATTAATAGCTGCGTCTTATGAATTAAAAGTGATGAATAGATGAGAAGCAGGTTTTAGAACTATCTTTTTTTTTCGTAACAAGAATTTCGTACCCGCGTGTCGCAGTAGGTGTAAAAACATTTATTTTGTAGCCCAAATGGTGTTTGTTTCTTAATAATGATTGGATTTAATGAACATGTAGCTGAAGCGGTGGGGACGACTATCGTTGAGCTTGTTTGGTAAAGACATTATTTTGACTTTTTTTTGTCTTTTCATTAGGTTTTGAATACACACTTTTTATTTATACTTCGTATCAGTAAGAACTTGGGGTAAAAAAAAAAATCTATTGTGCCACACATGTTTAAAATATCTAGATACGCCACTGATTTTAGAACCTAATTACCGAGTCAAGGTGGGTAGAGTCAAGTGAACCTGTTAGTTTTTCCTATTCAACTACGCAAATACAGCTCAAGATTTTCCATCACTTTAACCATTTAGAAATCTATGAAATTTTAACATTAGGTTAGTATCAGTTTCTAATTTACAAAACTTTAGAGCAACCAAAAGTCAAATTATTAAACTATTTTATTATCTAATCATTTTGATTACTAGAATTTACTTCCTACATTAATAACAAAATGCGAATTTTACAAAAGACACAGGATATTTGGTCTAGTATCTTCAGAAGTGTCCTATAAAATCGTATGTCCTACTAGCTTATCAATTCACCATTCACCTACAAAGTATATAGACTATTTAAGCACCACACATGCATGTAGACACACTTTATCTAACCAGACTTGTATTTAATTCGATCAACATACAAGTATATAACAATTATGAGCTACAAGATCTGTTACGATCCCACATCGGCCAAGTATGGGATTGGCCGGTAGTTTATAATGTATAGGTGTCCCATCCTCTTTTAAGCTAGCTTTTTGGAGTGAATTCTACACTTAGCTTATAAACTGATGCGAGCCTAGTATGGGATAGGTTCGTATCAATTGATATCAAACTGTTTCATGAATTGTTCTTCCTTCCTATCTCGATTCGCCTAGCAGTTTGGTTAACTATATCTCATTTCTTAAGTGATTTCTGATACGGAGTATATCAATTGGTATCAGAGACAATCTTACCTTTCAAGGTTCCAACACTCGGAGTGGTGGCTTGGACCCAAAGAGGGTGCCAACCGTGACCAACGAGAACATTGGTTCTTCAAGGGTGGGGTATTATTACGATCCCACATCGGCCAAGTATGGGATTGGCTGGTAGTTTATAATGTTTAGGTGTCCCCTCTTCCTTTAAGCTAGCTTTTTGGAGTGAGTTCTACACTTAGCTTCTAAACCGATGCGAGCCTAGTATGGGATAGGTTCGTATCAGTTGATATCAAACTGTTTCATGAATTGTTCTTCCTTCCTATCTCGATTCGCCTAGCAGTTTGGTTAACTGTATCTCATTTCTTAAGTGATTCAGTATATCAAGATCCAATAAAAACATGTGGTTGTATTGTGGTGCTAACATTAGTCGCACCAAAAACATGCCCATATATACACATTGACTGAGCTTCTCGAGTTAGACCTAGTTGGCATGCATAGATTGCTGCATTTGACAAAAGTTTGTACTCAAAAGAGAAAGTTTGTACTGCTGCAACTTGGATTAACATACTTCCAAATTACATTCTAGTGACCCAAAAGGATGTTGCTCACTGATTTGCAGAACTGAGATATTCAAGTTGCCACTCTTGAAGGGGCTCAAAGTCGGGACTGTCTCCAATTACTTCTTCTTGAACCTCACCATCTGCAGCAGATTAATAGTAGCATTTTATGTGACGCATTATCATATAACATATTGTAGGTACATGATTTAAAAGGTCTCGAGTCGTTCTTACTTCTGAGATATACAGCCATGTTGGCTTGATCATCAGCTCTAGAGTTGCTCTCCTTCCAAAATATACAACAATAAAAGCAATCGAAAAGTTAGAAAAAGAGCTGACTTGCATATATAGGAAAATAAGTTACTTCGAAGACAAAAACATGGTCATAAGTTGTTGGTTTTGTGAATCATAAAATACTATAAACACATAACCATATAGATCACGCAGCGGATTGGATCATAAACATATAATTAAATAACTAAAAGAAAACGTACCTTATTTGATTCCTAGCAAGAACAAGGAATCGGATCTCCAAGAACAAGTTATATAAACCTTAATAGGGAATATATATGGATCGAACACAAGGCAACACACAACCTAAAATAAGGTTGTTACTCGTTCTTGTACACACGAGATACTAGCGTTCCAATGGGAAAAGCTAGGTTCAAGATCACTAACAACCAAACACTTTAATTCTTATAGCTCAAGCCGAATTCCCTAGTGGGAATAAAAAGAGTCGACTAGCCTTTAGCAAGAGGAAGAGAGAAGAGAAGTTTGGCTATAGTTAGGGATTCAAGATTAGATGTAAACCAAATACAAGTGAATTGTATTTATAGGCAAACCCTAAACTCCCCAAACTTGCTCCCTACTCCATCTTGAACCGACCTCAAGCCCAAGGAGGGGCATTCGGCCGATCCAACCCATTCAATGGGTTTCTAGATTCTTCTAACTCCCTTTTGCATAATTAGTCCTTTAACGGTCGTTATCTCTAACCCCGTTAAGTCCTAACTGTCGTTAAGTATTTTGTTTGTGAAATGAATAAATAAATACATAAAATATATTTAATTATTCAACCATTGGAACTCTCACGTTATTGTGTGCAATCTCGAGTCTCGGGTTCGAAACCGGACATACGTATATTAAAAGTTATACATTAAACCTAACATAAGTTGCATCACAACATTTTTAACACGATTTCCTAAATATAAACCTTTTAAATAGGATGAATGTGTACCCTATTAACATGAGAAATCTTGAAAGATATGAACTTCTCCGTAAGGTCATTCACCACGTTGCACAAATCAGACATGTCGTGGCTTTTGACTCTCCAAAACCCACAAACCTGATTCATGAAGATTGTGTTTGGCATGTTAATATAATCCATATAACTTTACAATTGGGAGGAATAGAAGCAATCACAATGCGACATAGGTCAAAAGGGTCACTTTATAGTATCATAACTAGATGGCAAATGGCAGTTGTTTTAAGGAAACAGGTTGAACTAGGTCGACTCTCTGTCACTTGTTTCTCAATTCTTTAAACGTCCTAGATAATCAATGTGCTAAATCTGGTTATATAAGTATGTATGTAAAATAATCTAGATCAACAGAAAGAAGAGATATTCTGTAAGAAGAACAAATACCTGCATGTAAACAAGTTTAGAATCTCCTTGCACGTGAATACGACTAAATCCTCTCTTAAGAGCATATTTCAATCCTAAAATCAGTGCTTTATATTCAGCAACTTGTTTACTTACAGAACCCAGACCCTCACGGACAAAAGAAACCTATATAAATTTCAACACCAGTAAGCCCAACGCTGCAGCATATACTAAATGAAGTGTGTGATATATAAGTTGAGTAGCTCGAATATACCAGACTTCCATCTACATCCTGTAACACAACTCCAGCACCAGCTGATCCACGATTTCCTATCACTGCACCATCAAACTCAAGAATACAATCACTTTCATAAGGGCTATCTGACAAAGAACTTGATCCATCATCACTCTGAAAAAACAAAGCATCAATTTATTCAACTCCAATTGTCATCAAACATACACTAAAGGTGAAAACACAAAAAAGCACAAAGAGTTGACATATTAAACCTGTCCTCGATCTCTCTTTGCATTCATCATGTTGGCAATAAATTGTTGTGACCGGTCAAAGCTTTCAGCTCTTCCCATTAGGAACTCTAGAGTTGATGGAGGCCTGTCCATTAAGTCCCTCAAGAACCTACCAGACCGGAGTGATACAGGAGGAATAGGAAGTTTCTAGAGCGTTATGGCAGTTTGAACACAAGGTAGTCAAAAGGACAGTTTGAATGCAAATTTTGACCATGTTTGTTTTCAATCAGTATTGAAATTCGTTACACTAATTATTGCATTAATTTTGTTTTCTCATGCTTGGAGGGATGTTCCAAGTGCCTTTAAAAACCCCCCCTAAGTCATGTTTTGGGATAGACTTGAAATTGAAGTAATATTATTTGAAGCTTGATAGCATATTGTGTTCTGTATCTCATTTGGTTCTTTTCCTTTGAGTGGTGAACTTATATCAATTCTGTATCTCTTAGGTGGATTCCTAAGGTGGTGAGTTAATCTCTTCCTGTATCCTTTCGGTGGATTTCCGTTAGGTGGTGGAAAGTTTTTTTTTGTCTCGCACTACCCCCGTATCAAGTGGTATCAAGAACTTAGGTTCTAAAATCAATGGTGGGTCGACGCCGTCGTGGTCTTAATGTCGAAGGCACTCCAGTTCGTGAGAGGGATATTCGTGACATTGAGATTGATGATTTGCGGAGACAAGTGCAACAACTTCAGGAGCAACTTCAGCGTTTGCAACCACAAGATGAACATCATTCACGACGTAGTAGCCAACCGAATAATGAAGACAGTAATGATGATGAAGAAAATCCATTTTTCCATTCCTCAAGTTCTGAAGAAGTTGAAGGTTATAATTTTCAGAATCGTGGGCGAAGAAATCAATTCAGGGAGTATGATATAAAGGTTGATATTCCAGAATTTGAAGGAAGAATGCAACCTGATGAATTCCTTGATTGGCTTCACACTGTCGAGAGAGTTTTTGATTTCAAAGAAATTTCTGATGAAAGAAAGGTGAAGCTAGTTGCATTGAAGTTGAGAAAATACGCTAGTCTATGGTGGGAGAACATGAAGAGGCAACGAGTTCGAGATGGTAGGCGTCCCATTCGTACTTGGGAAAAGATGAAGAGAGAACTTTGGAGGAGATTTATGCCCGATGATTATAGGCATGATTGTTTTCTTAAACTTCATAATCTCAAACAAAAGGAGTTATCCGCTGAAGACTACACTGCTGAGTTTGATCACCTGATGATTAAATGTGACGTGGTGGAACCTGAAGAGCAAACAATAGCTCGTTATCTTGGAGGTCTAAGGGCTGAAATTAGAAATATTCTTGAATTACAACCTTACTGGAGTTATAGTGATGTGTGTAAACTTGCTGTTAAGATAGACAAACAACAAAAAGAAGGTCGTGATGCTCGTAAGGATGGATCTTTTAATCGAAGAAATTTCCCAACTTCAAAACCACCTGCTGAAAGTTCTTCATTTTCTAAGGCTCCAAAGAAGGAATCCTCTACAGCCCCAAATCAACCAAGTTCATCTAATGCAGGCTCTAGGAAGTGCTTTAAGTGCCAAGGCTACGGTCACATTGCATCGGATTGTCCCAATCGAAGAATTATCTCCCTTGTTGAAGAGGAGTGTGAAGAAGATTATAAACCTGAATCTGAGAATGAAGAAGTACTATATGCGGACCAAGGAGAGCTTCTTGTTTGTAGAAATCTTAGCGTGCAACGAAAAAGCGAAGATGATTGGCTGCGACACAACATTTTTCACACAAGGTGCACCTCGCATGGAAAAGTTTGTGATGTTATCATTGATGGAGGAAGCTTTGAGAACGTGGTATCTTCAAATATGGTGGAAAATCTACAACTGAAAATGGAGGAACATCCGAATCCTTATCATCTAACGTGGCTTGACAAGAAGAAGGAGTTTAAGGTGAGCAAACGATGCCTTGTGCAATTTTCAATTGGTGAAAAGTATAAAGATGAAGTTATGTGTGATGTTGTGCCTATGGATGCATGCCATTTGCTTCTTGGTAGACCATGGCAATATGATAGAAAAACAATTCATGATGGTTATAAAAACACTTATACTTTTTACAAGGATGGATTGAGAATTATTTTGGCTCCATCTAAAATGGTTAGCAGCCCTATACCACTAGGAAAAGAAGGAAATACATTTTTATCTAAATCTGCCATGTTTAGAGAGGTTAAAGATGTAAAGAAATGTTATGCTCTTGTGACTTTTGAAGAAAATAAAGTAACTAGTGATCATCCGTCTATAGTACAGCCTCTACTCAATGAGTTTGCTGATGTTGTTCCAGAAGAAATGCCACCTGGTCTTCCCCTTATGAGAGACATTCAACATGGGATTGATTTCATACCCGGGGCATCTATTCCAAACAAAGCCGCTTATAGAATGAGCCCTAAAGAGCATGAAGAGTTGCACCGTCAAGTGGAAGAGTTGATGGCTAAAGGTTATTTGAGAGAAAGTAAGAGCCCATGTGCTGTACCTGCTCTTCTTGTACCAAAGAAAGATGGTACTTGGCGTATGTGTGTTGATAGTAGGGCTGTGAACAAAATTACTATTAGCTACCGCTATCCAATTCCTCGTTTGGATGATCTTTTAGATCAACTATATGGTGCCGTAATATTTTCAAGAATTGATCTTCGTAGCGGTTACCATCAAATCCGAATGAGACCGGGTGATGAGTGGAAGACGACTTTTAAAACGAGGGATGGCCTCTTTGAATGGCTTGTCATGCCTTTTGGGCTTTCGAATGCACCAAGCACTTTTATGCGACTCATGAATGATGTGTTCAAGTTACTTATTGGAAAGTTTGTTGTCGTCTATTTTGATGATATTCTTGTTTATAGCAAGAGTAAAGAACAACATTTGAGTCACCTTCGAGAAGTCTTTAGTATTTTAAGAGAACAAAAGCTTTACGCAAATTTGAAGAAATGCGAGTTTTTTTCGGACAGCCTAGTATTTTTGGGTTATGTCGTGTGTAGCAATGGAATAAAAATGGATGAAAGCAAGGTGGAGGCAATTCGTAGTTGGCCACAACCCCAATCAGTCCATGACATCCGGAGTTTTCATGGATTAGCGTCATTCTATCGTCGATTCATAAAAGGGTTTAGCACTATCATTGCTCCTATTACCGAATGTTTAAAAGGAGGCACTTTTAAATGGAGTACATCGGCACAAAAAAGCTTCGAACTCGTCAAAGAAAAGGTAACTCAAGCTCCTATCCTTTCACTTCCAAACTTTGACAAGCTTTTTGAAGTTGAATGTGATGCTTCTAATGTTGGCATTGGTGCTGTTCTTAGTCAAGAAAACAGGCCCATTGCATTTTTTAGTGAGAAGTTAAGCGATTCTCGACGAAAGTATTCAACTTATGATAAGGAATTTTATGCTATTGTTCGTGCATTAGATCATTGGAGTCAATATCTTCTTTCCAAACCATTTGTCCTTTATTCAGATCATGAAGCTTTGAAGTTCATAAATGGACAACATAAATTGGATCGTCGTCGTGCTTTATGGGTGGAATTTTTACAAGCTTATACCTTTGTTATCAAGCATAAAGCAGGTTCTCAAAATCGAGTTGCTGATGCATTAAGTAGAAGACATACTTTGTTGTCAACAATGCAAGTGAAGGTTGTTGGATTTGATACAATTAAAGATTTGTACAAGGATGATCTATTCTTCGGAAAGATTTGGGCAGAATGTTCTAAAGGGCCATACAAGCAATTTTTGTTACAAGACGGGTTTCTACTCAGGAAGAATTGTTTATGTATTCCTCATTGCTCTTTGAGAGAGGCTATTCTCATAGAAGCTGATAGTAGTAATCTTGGGGGACACTTTGGTAAAAATAAGACTCTTGCTTTGATTCAAGAGAATTTTTATTGGCCGAAAATGGAAAGAGATGTGATAAGGTATGTTGAGAGATGTGGTACATGTCACATGGCAAAAAGTCGGGCTCAAAATACGGGTTTATACACCCCACTTCCTGTTGCTGAAGCTCCTTGGCAAGATGTTAGCATGGATTTCGTCGTTGGATTACCAAGAACACAAAGACAAAAAGATTCAGTCATGGTGGTGGTGGATCATTTCTCAAAAATGGCTCACTTCATCTCATGTAGCAAGACCATAGATGCATCACATGTTGCTGATTTGTATTTCCGTGAGGTAGTGCGGCTACATGGTATTCCTTTGACCATTACATCTGATCGAGATCCCAAGTTTATGAGTCATTTTTGGCGAACACTTTGGAGGAAACTTGGGACACAACTTCAATTTAGTACCACAGCCCATCCCCAAACGGATGGACAAACTGAAGTTGTCAATAGAAGTTTGGGAAGCATGTTAAGATGTTTCGTGGGAAAGAACATTCGACAATGGGATTTATTGCTACCACAAATTGAGTTTGCATACAACCATTCCAAAAATCAATCAATTGGTTGTAGTCCATTTGAGGTTGTTTATAGGAGAAATTTAGTTAGCCCACTGGAATTACTTCCTTTTCCTACTAATAGTTCTTTTAGTGGTGATGCAAGTGAAAGAGCGGGTCAAATCAAGAAGTTGCACGCACAGGTCCGTGATCATATTATTAAACAAAATGAGCGGTATTGTAGGCAAGCTAATAAGCACAGGAAGCATGTTGAATTTAAAGAAGGTGATATGGTATGGATACACCTAAGAAAAGAAAGGTTCCCGCAAGGTCTTTATTCCAAATTGAAGTCCAAAGCAGCTGGCCCGTTCAAAGTACTAAAGAAAATCGGGGAAAATGCATACAAAATTGATCTTCCAGCTGAGTACGAGGTTTCAAACACCTTCAATGTGTCGGACCTTTCACCTTATCATGGAGAGTCTGATTGTGAGGACTCGAGGACGAGTCTTTTTCAACCGGGGGAGCATGATACAGGAGGAATAGGAAGTTTCTAGAGCGTTATGGCAGTTTGAATACAAGGTAGTCAAAAGGACAGTTTGAATGCAAATTTTGACCATGTTTGTTTTCAATCAGTATTGAAATTCGTTACACTAATTATTGCATTAATTTTGTTTTCTCATGCTTGGAGGGATGTTCCAAGTGCCTTTAAAAACCCCCCCTAAGTCATGTTTTGGGATAGACTTGAAATTGAAGTAATATTATTTGAAGCTTGATAGCATATTGTGTTATGTATCTCATTTGGTTCTTTTCCTTTGAGTGGTGAACTTATATCAATTCTGTATCTCTTAGGTGGATTCCTAAGGTGGTGAGTTGATCTCTTCCTGTATCCTTTCGGTGGATTTCCGTTAGGTGGTGGAAAGTTTTTTTTGTCTCGCACTACCCCCGTATCACGGAGGCCACTAATGAATGATGCAATCAAGTATCCATCAGTTCGTTTTCGAATGCCAAGGATTCTTTCCTTAAATCTTGCTACAAACACTTTGAGGGGCTCATCGGGCTCCTGCTTGATATCCATGATCATGCGTGCATTAGTCATAGGTGAAAATTTTAAGAAAATGAAGTGGATTTCAAAGCTTTTTGCCAACTGTGAATATGTAGATATGCTATCATGTGGTAAGGTCTCAAACCATCTGGCCGCATCTCCAATGAGTGTGACGCGAAACAATTTGCACCACGCGGGTTCCGGAAGAGAGTGGTTTCTCATTATACATTCAAATAGGTGTAGATGATCATCTGGATCGGTGGCACCATCGTAATTTTTAAGATCTTTTGGAATCTTGAAAGTGCAGGGTAGATAGTAATTTGAGATTTTGGAAGTGAAAGGAGATTTCAACAAAAAGGATGGAATGTTATTTTCTGAATTTGAGGGTGTTGACATTTGCGAATAATGAACCTGACGCGCCTTTGCTTACAATCTATATGTGCGATTGTTGACACCAGAACATTAAAATTATCGTTAGGACTTTAATATCAGTCGATAACACTTAACTAACTAAATGTTATTCATGAACATTAACCAGAAAAAGAGAAGTAAACTCATAAGAATCAACTTATACCTTGATTAAATCAACAATGAAACTTAGACAATAAGTAAATAGCCTAAATCTATGTAAGTGTGTGTGTCTTAAATCTATAGCTCTCGCCACCACATACTAAAAGATTATAGGTTGCTGTTTGAGTTAAAAAAAACTCTACATTGGATAGCAAATAAAATCAAAATTAGGCACTAAATTATGTACATGAACATCAACACTTATAAGAAGAATAGTCAAAATATAAATCCAAACAGCATAAAATAAATATCCAAAATCAAATAATGTATTGAACATGAGCTTCATGTGACATCCAGTAAACAACATGCATAAGTTGGAAATGGTAAGCTAAAACAATAATGGTTTTAAAAAGTAGAAAAAGAATCACCTGATGAACACACAATGTTTGTCTTTGATTTGAATGCTGCTACTAAATCTGTAACATTTTTTATCTATATAAAATGACTTTTAAAGCTAAAACTAAAGTAATAAACATAAAAGAATAACATTATTAGACCCTTAGGATGGTGGCGGTCGTTGCGGTATGGCCATCGGTATGGACCATACCGCCGGTGAACACCGCCGCCACCCCAGCGGTATGGTCCATCGGTATGGCTCAGCGGCAATTTTTGATTCTACGGTATGAAAAAAAAGGAACGTTGGAACATTTATTTTTCGACCGTTTGAGTTCCATGTTACCGTTGGGCTTCAAAACAAAAAAAAAAAAAAACATTTCCTTATATATACTAAACTAAAACACATACATTTTATACTTTCAATTCACATATTTAACACAAACAATAAAATTCACATATTTAACCAATTCACATATTTTTACAATGGTTTCATCCTCTTCTTCTTCGTCCGAATCGTTATTTATTCCCGCCGAATCGTCCGAACTATTGGCATCCGGTAGCACCCTACAAACCTTATTAGCCGTGTACGATTCAATTGACGACACGGCAAGCTCTACCGAAACTCGTGAGTATGTAACCCGTTTTCGTGAAGAAGCTTTACAAACCCTTATGAATGACTATTTCGTTGAACGTCCAAAGTTTTTCGACAATACTTTTCGTGAAAGGTTTCGTATGAATAAAAGCTTGTTTTTAAAAGTTGTTGGTGATGTTGAAGCGAGATTCGAATGGTTTCAAGAGGGCCTAGATGCGAGGGGAAAAAAAAGTTTCACGGCGTTACAAAAATGCACATCGGCCATTCGGCAACTCGCAACGGGTGAACCTCCAGATAGATTTGATGACTATTTAAACATGGCACGCCGAACGTCAGGTTATTAATTTTTTTAAAGTTATCGTTATTAATTTTTTTAAAGTTATCGTTATTAATTATAAACTTATGTTTATAGGAGAATGCCTTGATAAATTTTGCCAAGCGATTATTCAATTATATGGTCGAGAGTTCTTACGTAGGCCGACATCCCATGACATTGCACGCTTATACGAGTCCCATGAAGATAAACATCACATTCCTGGAATGCTTGGTAGCATTGATTGTACACATTTCCCATGGCGTAATTGTCCTAGACATTTGAAAGGTCAATATAAGCGAGGTGATCATCAATACCCAACTATTATGCTTGAATCCGTCGCTTCATACGATATGTGGATTTGGCATTCGTTTTTTGGTCCTCCCGGTGCAAACAACGATATCAATGTTTTGAATCAGTCACCATTGTATCTTACGGAGCGAAATGGAACGACGCCAAACAGTTCATTTCATGTAAATGGACGGTTTTACAAACGTGGATATTATCTTACCGATGGAATCTATCCTACGTATTCAACGTTTGTTAAAGCATATAAGTATCCGGTTGAACAGAAGGAAAAGAGATTCAAGAAGCTACAAGAGTCTGCAAGAAAAGATGTCGAGCGAGCTTTTTGTCGTCTTAAAACAAAATGGATGATTCTCGGTCGTCCTCTCCGGGCTATGTCGGTTGAAAAGATTCGACAACTCGTTTATACATGTATCATATTTCACAATATGATATTAAAAGACGATCAAGTTGCAATATCACCGGTTCATATAATGGATCCACCGGTCGCGCCAGTTTATGACGATAGTGTATTACAGGAGTTACTCGATGAACAAATACATTACCGTCTCCTATATGATCTTACGGACCACGTAGAGGCTCAAAACTTAACATTTCTCGATGACTAGTTATTTCCTTTTTTTTAAGAATAATGTAATTTTCTTTTAATTATGTTTTTTTTTTTAAGTATTATGTAATTTTCTTTTAGTTATTAATGAAATATTATGTTTTTATTAAATTGTTTAATATAATTTATGAAAATAAAAAATAAAAAAATAAAATTAGTTGGGAGGTATGAAAAAGGCATGGTTGCCACTAAAAAAAGGGTTGGGAGGTATGAAAAAAGTATGAATGAGGTGGAATGAGGTGGAATGATATTATTGGTGGGTTTGGGAGGTATGGGTTTTTTGGGAAGCATGACTGCCACCATCCTTAGAGTGGAGGGAGTGGAGTCGGAGTTGACTCGGCAAACTTCGGCAAACGTCGGTAACACCGCCGCAAGCCATTCAGTTAAGGGTCCATTCGGTTAACTTTGCCGAGTGAGAAAGAGCTACATTTCATGGTTGTGGGGCCCCTCAACGGTCAAATATTTAAATTTTTGGCCGTTGGCCATTTTTGTAAAAAAAAATAAAAAAAAAAAAAAAAAAAAAAAAAAAAAAAAAAAATTTCCTTTATTTTTTAACTATATATACATACACTTTTCTTCTTCCCAAATCAACCATTTCACATATCTTCTTCCCAAAACAACTATTTCACATACAAGCGGTATTTTTTTTTAATGTCTCGTTTTTTTTTTTTTTTTTTTTTTTTTTTTTTTTTTTTTTAGTTCGGAATTTTTTTTTTTTTTTTTTTTTTTAAAACATCTCAATTATTTTTTACATGAAGGATCGTGCTAAGGCTAGCGGGTGTAACGACTTGGATGTGATGAAGGTTGCATTCGCCGATTACCGAACAAAAACAAAAAAAAATTCGGTCATGTTGCTTCGTGGGATGTTGTGAAAGGGCATGACAAGTGGCTCGAGCAAGATTGTTTTCAACAAGTTGGAGGGTCGAGCAACTCTAGCAAAAGAAAGTCGGGAGAGTATGAATCCGCAAGCAACGAGAATATCTTACCCGACATGAATGAAGACTCCATCCCTTCGTGGGATTCAAGGAAGTCAAAGAAAAAGCAAGCCGCATCCTCCACTTCGATCTCAAGTGCCACGGAAGACATTAGCTCGTACGCAAAAAGCAAGCAACAATATTTGGACGAGAAACGCGAGAAGGACAAGTTGGCGGCGGATTTGTTGGCGACGCAACTCGACGGGGCAAAGTTCAAGAACCGAAAGCGCGAGATGAAGTTTTTTTACGAGCCCCATGATCACATTACCAACGAAGAGCACTTGCAAGCCGTTCTTAACGACAAGCGGGAAATTGGGAGGAAGAACGGATGGAAAATTTATTTTTAGATTGTCGGTTTAATGTTTTATGTTTTTATTATGTGGACTTTTATTAATGTAATGCATTAAGTATTATGTATTTATTTATTATTATTTTTTTTTGTTATTAATAAAATGTTATGTTTTAATTTTATATAGTTTTTGTTGGATTTTATGTATTAAAAAAAAAAAAAAAAAAAACGGTGATGTGGCAAATTGGTGAAACCGCCGCAACCAAATTGGTGAAAATTGGGGTGAATTGGTGAATGTGAGTTGGAAGGTTTTTATTGGTATTGATGATGTGGAAATTTGGCAAACTTTGGTGATGTGGTAACCACTCCCTCCACTCTTAATTTCAAAGAGCTGTCCTGACCTCTGCAGAAAGTTGATAGTGAAAGTCAACGTGCAGACAACACCATATACGTACCATTGGGTAATGACCGGTTTTAAACTTTTACTACCTCCGTTTCAAAATTATTGTCCCCTTTTGACTTTTTCGGTCTTTACTTTTCAAATTTAACCTTAAGTATTTTTGTTTATATTACATAATACTTGATACAAAATATATGAACGGATTGAGTTTTAAATTTATTTTCATTGGTATAATTTTTATCAAAAATTGTATAACACAAACAAAAATATTTATAGTCAAAGTTGAGAAAGAAAGACCGAAAAAGTAAAAAAAATGACAATAATTTTAGGACGGAGGGAGTAAGTTTTAACAATTTATCATTTTATTTTCTTTATATAACAAAGTCAAGTTTTTACAAATTTTAATATATGTCCCTTGTTGAAGTAAAACCTTGTGAGTGGGTCCCATTTTTTTATGAGATCCTTCGGATGGTTTCCTCCAGATGCTATAAGCTCCTATACACAAGAAAATGAGAGTAAATGCTATAAGCTCCTTCGGATGACCAACCTCCGGCGTGAGAGTAAGTATATGATAGTACGAAGGGTAAGATAGTAAATGAGAGTAAATGCTATGAGAGTGTATTAGTTGTGAATCATAAATGAGGTGGGGGTATTTATACTACCCACACCTCGTTACTTGTTTTGCCTAGGGACTAAGCAAGCCGATATATGCCTAGTCTAGTAGGTAGGTGTCAGATCACGTGAGAGACACAATCCCGGTAAATCTGGGATGGCGGCGCGGCGGTGGTTGATGGGATTGTTCATTGGGTAAACGGCGGGGGTTGACCCTTCGGCGAGTATGTCCGGAAGGGAGTGTCTAGTCCGGACGAAATATGACGTCCGGACACATACACCAACATGCCCCCCCTGTATTGGAGTATCAGCTTTGGGTCGATAGTGCAATACTTAAAAAATTGCGTCTCCCGGTGCTTCCTCTATCTTTATCGCGTAATCAGTTTATGTAAACGTTGTCCGGATGAAGGGGCCTGTTAAGCCTTCTTGGGCCGATTAAGTTCTAGGCCCATGAGCCGAATAAAGATAATATTATCTTACCATGCACAGTTGTATACCACGTGCATTGTTACCGCAGAGATCCAATGCACCACATTCAGCCACGTCAGAGAGGTATAGACTGATGCGACGTTTTCGCGTCCTTCTAAGTTTTCCCTATATATACCGCTTTACCCTTATTCATTTTTTACTTTTCACTATTTATTTCATTCCCCTTTTCTCGGAGTTTTACATCTTATTACCACCTGACGTTTTTTTTGCAACATCTTCCAGGGTTTTTTTGAGAGGTGCATTTTATACTTCTTTTGTAATTATCTTGCATATACATTCCTCGGCATCCTTTTAGTTATGGACGTTAGTGAACCCGTTGAGATGAACGTACCGGAAAATTATCCATTAGCTTTAAGTTTGATATGCACATACATACATCTAAAATGACGCAGAAAGATTTAGATGATGTGGTATTAGAGTATGGTATCCCTTCGGATCTACGTCCCACACTTCCCCCGGACAACATGACCATGAATGAGCTACCGGACGATAAGATAGGTATTTACATCCATCAGTTGAAGCAAGGGGGTGTTAGGATACCTTTTTCCACCTTTTTACTAGTGGTAATACAGTATTTTAGGGTGCACATCTCCCAACTTGTTCCGATAGGTCTGAACAAGGTGACACTTTTTGAGATCCGTTGCTACAGCTTAGACGTCCGACCAACCGTTCCGTTGTTCAGGGTGTTCTATAGGTTGTGTAAGGAAGACCATTGGTTTTCGTTTGAGAGCCGAATGGGGAAAATAGCCAAGAAATGCTTTGAAGTGGTTCTTTCCGGCTTACAACATTGAAAGGACCACTTCTTTTTGATAGACCGGAGGGCAATTCCGGATGCCATGCCATGGAGACATAAAGACTCCAAAGTTACTGATGAGTTTCCAGAAACACACTCCGACAGAGATGCTGAGAAGGTCGCTAGGAAAGTGATTCTTCTTAGGAAACCCACAACCACCCTTCTATGGATGACGGGTCTTTCTAATGTCTCCAGGACTTCGGGATACCAGCCTATTCTAAAAGATGCGAGGGGCATGGTAATACAATATTTTATTGACTTTATATCGTGTACCGTTTGTTATTTCTTGTCCTGTTCTTACCTTTCTCTTTTTTTGTAGTTGTTACCATGTCAGAGTACTTGGAGCTTCCGGACTGGGAAGGAACTGTGGTCAGTAAGGGGGATCCTCTTCCAGAGGGACACGAACAGCTACATGGAACTACCGAGCCACTAGTCCCGGGAAGCCAGGTCCCTGAGAAGACCAAACTTCAAAAGGTTGGTGAAAGAGCTGATCCGGAGGTGGTTGCTGCAAGAGAGGAAAAGGAAAGGAAGAAGCAAGAGAATAGGCATGTGAGCAAGAAAAGGAATGTTGCGGATCCAGCCGCCATTCCAAAGAGGAAAAGAAAGAAGAGCCAGGCCGATGAGGAAATCATTTCCTCTGAGGATCACACTGTTGATGCCATTCCTCTCAACCAGGCTGAGCCACAGGGAGTTGTAAATGTCGAAGAGGGGCAGGCGGGAGGTGAAGGACCCCGACCGGGAGGTAATGGAGGGATGGTCCATCCTGAAGAACACATGGTTGAGACTGAGAATATCGCTCAGAGAAATCCAGAAGAGCAACCTGATGAGGAAGCTCAAGCACACACCCAACAGTCTCCTTCTGATGGTAAGAAATATCCCATTTACTTTTTGTTGTTTCCTTCCTCATCTCTCTTTTTTTGCAGATCTTTTGGTTCATACTACACACTCCCAACATCATCCACGCAGCCCAGAGAACCTTCTGAAGAACATCATTCGGCTGGGCAAGGTATATACTTATCTTTGTAGAATCCGTTGCTATTATCTGTCTTGTTCTGACTTGGTTATTTTTATTGCAGATGACAATTCTTACGGAGGGGGTGGATGTTTTGTTCCGGCTTGGTCCCTTACGGATGACGTTCGGTTAGATTCCTTCTAAGCTTGCCATGAGATGACGTCGCATCTTGCCACTCCCGCCGAGCGGGCCGCACTTGAAGAGTTAAATAACAGCCAGCTGGTCCGTCAAGCTTATGTAAATGTTGGCTCCGGAGTTGTCCTGCAGGCTGAGCTGCTCCGTAGGTTTACCCAGCTTATCACTGAGTACTGGGAGTTGGATCATGCTCATAAGGGATGCAGCACTTTATCCGAGAGGTTAGCGGCTGTTGAACAGGAGCGTGATGCTCAGACTGGGAGGTTTGATCAGTTGTTGAAGGAGTTTAGGGCTTTGGAGAATGAAGAGCTTGCTGCTTCGATCCGGGAGAAAGGTTTGGCTGATCAGATGAAAGAAGTAGAAAAGGATAGGAATGAATGGATGAGTGTGTCCGCTACCCAGGCTGAAAAAATAAGGAAGCTGGAGCAGAAATTGGAAGAAAAAACCAATGCTGTTGAGAGGTTGGAGGGGGAGAAAAAGCAACTGGCTACAGAGGTTGCTCAATCGGAAGTAGTCCGTCATAATGTTGTTAAGGAATTGATTCCGGTTGCTTGCCGTAGGTTGTTTGGTAGTGCTGAATATAAGAAAAGTATGGGGAGGGTTTACAGCTTGTCGTACACTGCTGGATTTTTGGACGGTGTGAAGGCTGAACGTTCACCAGAGGCCCTTCAAAGAATTGTTCAGAAGATCAAGAACATCAATATGAAAGCTCCGGATATATGGAAGGCGGAGTATCGTAAGCTGTTTGAGGCCGAATATCTATATATTCAGAAGCTTTCGGAATCTCACCGTCTTCCTGTAACCACCCGTAATTTTCCAAACATTATTTTAATAATGAAAGTTTACTTATTATTAGTTGGCAATTTATTTGAGCATCTTTGAGCTTACATGATTAATTCGGGATGTTATCTCACACACTGTAGCATACAGTAACCCTCCAAGCTACTTAATTTTATCAAGAAAAGTGAAGAAATCACTTCCTGACACTTACTGGCAATTTATTTACAAAACCGAGAAGTCATATCGCTTTTCTGAAAAACACGACATCATACGCGTATTGACACCACGTTAGTTATGGATTAAGTCCGATAATTAATTTTCGAAGTCAATGGTATTTTTTTTAAATATAAACGTTCACGAAAATTTATTTTTCGCATTGTTGCTCGAAAGTACCAAACCAAGGTACGGCAATTGCATTTTAGCTCGACGGGACACGGGGTACACATAATACAATAAATAACAAATGGAAAAATTAAAAATTTATCCTAACCCTATCTCCTATACCCCGCCCCCACCTCCTTCTTTCACAGGTATACTTTTTTCTTTTCTTCGTAACATCACTTTCTCCTGAAAACCCACGCCATCTCATTTCTTTGATAAATCTGAGCAATCACCATCCTCGTTTAGTCAAAGAAGATGAAGAAAGAAAAGGGTAACAGACCTATCACCATCAAGAGTCGCGGGTTATCCTACAGATCGAAGGTGATAGATGATTTTCCTCAAAAAGGGCGGCACCATAATCAATATAGCAAAAGAAGAGTCAAAGTTTTCTTCTTCTTCCCTTTATAAACTACCCAACGATTCATAGGAAACACCACAACTAAAATTTTTGTTATAAAAAATCGAAGGGATAGCTGTGGTGGTCTCCTGCTTGATCGGAGTGGGCTCATTCGTGTCCAACCTCTCTTGGTCTCCTCTTGTTGACCGATCTATACAATTGTAAGAATTATTAAATTCCTTTCCTTGTAAATAGGTTGTTTTGATTATAAACCGACTAGTATAAATTGTATAATTTTTGTGGATTAAAAGTTGAATTAAAAATATTTTTTATTATCCTATTCGTGTGGTCAAAAGGCTCTAAGAGGGTGCTTGTTTGTATTTGAATCGAGTCGACTCACTGAGTCAACTCAGTGAGTGAGCCAACTCGCAAATCGTCCTTGTTTTGTGTCTCGCCATTGTTGCTAGTTGTAGGATAAAGTAGCTTCGATCAACCTATTGTGGTGTTGATATTATTGTTCTCGAGTCGATTGTGTTTGCATTGGATTTTGTTGGTCAATGGTTGGTCTCGGTTTAGTGTTAAACTTGTACATGATGTTTGTTTGGTTCTCAGCAGGGCAAGCCACAATGAGGGCGTTTGTTTGAATTATGGTTTGTCTCGGGTCGGGTAGAACTCGACTAGGGTGTTGTATTCTCGGTTTAATAGAAACCCACTATGGGTGTTAATTTTGTGTCGGGTCAAAGACACCCGTGAGGGTGTGTAGGCTTGTTAAATTGGTTCGATTTTGATACCCACAAGGGCGAATCTGTTAAAAGCTATAGATAGTGTTGTGTTTGTGTTCCGTCTTTTTGCAATTTACGTTGTCCATGTCACCCCTTAATTCGGATATGACCTGTCACGTGTACCGTTTGTGCTCGAATTGTGTAATTACACTCCTGCAAAAGTATAAGTATATATATATTTGTGATTCTGAATGTTATTCTTGTGTTGCGTGTGGCGTTTTGTTCCAACCAAAGGACACCACAAGTGATGTTGGCTTGGTTCGAGTAAGTCTCGACACCACTAGGGTGTTGTCTAGTGTTTTGGCAAATCTTTAATCTGGAAACCATGAGTCGTTTGAATCAAGTATGTGTCACAAATCTGTTATAAGATGGTTACATTTGTTGTTGTGAGCAATAAAACGAACCAGGCTCAAAAGCCCATGAAAGGGGTGAAATTGTTGTTGTATTAATGGGCCGAAACCCATTTTCCTGCGTTTGGTTTAATCCTGGGTTGAGCCCACTTCTAATAAAATGAGCGTGGCGTTATTCCATTTAGTATACATTTTACTCGTGATAATATTTTCCAAATAATTAACATTCGAACTAACGTGATTCATTTATTCTGACTTGTGAACATTGATATGTTTCGGAATTTTATTGAGATTTATACTTGATATGGGGCATCACTACTACAAAACGGACTTTATTATACGGAATGTGACTCGATATAATGGACAACCCATATTGGACAACTTTGTTACACCCCGTGCCCGCTTTGGCCAAAAATTAAAACTTTTACTCGGAAACGACTTCACTTTAACAGACACTTCGTTACTCACAAAATCTACACACACTCCTTGTGTTAGATTAATACTTTGAATGATGTCTAGTCTAGCAAGCAGAATTTACTAGCTAGCACTTAGAAGATTTATTTGTTTGTGTTTTGTTTTAACGAATCAACAAAGAATGAATAATGAACAATGAACACAATACTTCAACTTCAACGATTCAATATTATTAATAAATAATACGAGTGATCTCCTATCACTAGGGTTTACAACCTTGAATCTTAACTAAGCAATACTTAATCGTAAAACTTCTGTGTTGTACCAAAACTTTAACCTAGGTAATCCTTTTATAGACTAAGGATTCCTCTACAAGATAACTATCAACCTAACATTATAAGATATACATTAAATCTTTTCCATAATTATCTTTACACGGTTTTATCATAAACAGTACAAACTTCTTCATTCACCAGTACTAACTGCTTATGTCTTCAAAACTCTTCAGCAGTACTAACTTTCATCTTCAACAGTACTAACTGCTATAGCTTAATTTCCTAACAATCCTCCCCTAAACTTATGATTTCTACCCAAATCACTAAGTTTCTTCAAATTAAACTTCTTCTTCTTAATGTGGAAAATTCTTTCAAACATCTATCCCATCAGTCACTTTAGCCTTTGACTTTTCTTTGCTCTACAAGGTTGAAAATCTTTGTAACTAACAAGTCTGCCATCTCAGAGTCTTCTTCAACCTTGAGTCTTCCTTGTATCATAGCCACTAACACAAATGTTCTGAGTGGATAGTCTTTTTCCACCAACATATAGATTTCTATCCCATCTGGAGTAGAAACTCTATGTACTCCACACGATTCAAATAAATACCAATACACATCTTTAACTTGTGCTTCAAATCTCCACGTTGACTCTCCACTATCAGGTTCATAGATTCTCTTCAACTGAACCCATAATTCTTTGTCTTTGTCTTCAGTAGGATCTTTATCTCTGAATCTCTCTTTTACTAAGCTCCATAGTTGATTAAGATCTTCTTTGTCAAATCCTCTGAGTAAATCTTCAAACAACTTGTACATTTCAGAAATATCACCAAGTCTGATTATCTTCCATCCTTTCATTCTTCCATCAGTGAACACTTCCCAGTCAATGATTGGATGTTTTATTTGTAAAGGTTTGATATAAGAAGATTCTGGAACAATCACCATCATGCTTTTGATCTTCTCATTTGTTAACCCTTCTTCTTCAGACTTTTGTTTCTTTGCAGCATCAGATTCAAGAACCTCTGATTGTCTTTTCTTTTTCCTTGTCATGTCCTCTCTGATTGGAGTATTCAGCCTTGCATATACTTCAAAGAATTTCCTTTCAATTTCAGCATTTGTCCATCCAGTAAAGTCACTCAACTTGTAATTATCTTGATTCTTCAAATAGTGCTTCATGAAATTGACTTTCTCCTTCCTGGTAGGTAACTTGGTCTTGTAACCAGACTTTTGCCTTTCTCTGATTCTGTGCATTAAGTTACTCCAAGTAGCTTCTTTATTTGTCTTCAAGATAAATTCCTTGAACATCTCTGACTTTTCTTCTACATTTAACTCCTGATCATTAAGAACCATCACAGCATGAGCTTTTATAATACAATCAGAATCTAACAAGTATTGAAGTTGCTCATTAAACTCTTCTTGATTAAAATCTTTAGTTCTTGTTCTATCCATAAAACCAGCTATGTTCTTTTCATCATCAGCAGCCATTTTCCTTGCTAATTCCTCATCTTGAGCAATCTGAGCCTTCTTAGCTTCTTCATCAGCCAATTCTTCTTCTACCATTCTTCTTACAACTTCTGCATCACGATCTATCTGAGCTTGAGTTTTTGGTTTTAATATCTTGAGCCTTTCAAGTTCTTGAGCTGCTTCCTCTTCTTCTTGTGTCATAGCTCTTTTACCTTTATCAGCTCTTCTTCTTTCATAAACTAGCTCAGCTGAAGTTTCACCAGTTGGAACTGCTTGATGCTCTGTCTCAGCAGTTGGAACTGCTTGATGCTCTGTCTCAGCAGTTGGAACTGCTTCAACAGTCCGAACTACTGCTTCATGGGTATCAGTCTGATCCATCTTTGTCTTTACCAAATTTCCTCCCCTTTTTGGAAGAATTTCCACCATCAGCATCATCTGAATCATCTGAATCATCATCCAATACCATTCTTGCCCTTTTCTGCTTGAGTTGATCTTTCAGCTTTTTCACCTTCAAAGATAACCTGTTAAAAACTTTAGCAGAATTCTCCTTGTGGGCTTTGAGCTCATCCTTGATGCTTGCAAGATCTGTCTCCAAACTTTCAACTTTGGCAACTAGCTTGGTACATAATTCCGTCAATGCATTTTGGTTAGAACTACCCTCATCACTTCTAGCTGTGTAACCTGCTAGGAGAGGTGAATCATGGGGAAAGGATCTAGGAACCACTCTAGGTGTGTCCCTTCTCCTATAAGTGATGCGCAATTGTGATGGTTGGGTTCTTTCAAGTACTTGAGTGGATGTGTGATGGGGATCAGTTGGAACTGCTGAACCTTCACCCAACTCAGTTTGAAGCATTTGAGGAAACAATGGAACTGGTTCCCCTCGAAAAACCCTACTAGCCATAGCCATATTTTGAAAAACTTTTGATTGACGGGCTAGGAGTAGCAAAATTTTCAGTTGGTTTTGTAAGCAGGTATGTCTTTTTATTCAAAAGTGTTTGAACAAACCTGGGATACATTAAAAACTTTGTTTTGCTTGTAACATTAGATTCCATACCCTCAAAAATAAATTTTGAAAAGTTAAAAACCTTGTTTGTAGACAAACAAATGAGAGCAATAGCAATATTGCTACTGAACTTCTCCCAAGCAGTCTTTTTAGGACTTAAACAACTTAAAAGGGTATGTATCAAAAATCTTCATTGAGGTGAGAAACATCCTTTTTGAAAAGTTAATTTATGTTCAGATGTATCATACCCCATTTTGGTAAGTTCTTCCCATATTTCAGTGTTAGGCATAGTGTTAATACCATCTGAGTTATTTAATTTAAGATGTCTCCTAATTATAGACTTGGTAACAACAAAAGATACACCATCTACTTCAGAATGAATTTATGAGTCTCCATCTTCACTAGTCAATACAGTAGCATTCTGCCAGAACTGTGTGATGTGCGAGACATAAAGAGTAGGAGAAACAGTTAGAGCATACCTTATGTGAGAGTGGTTGAGAAAGTCCACAATCTCATAAAACTTTGGCCCATCTCCCGCCTCTGTTTTCGCAAGAAACGCAACCTGATTATGACGCTTAACAAATTCCAATCCAGCCATTCTTAGTGATGAAAAATGAAAGATTATAGCAATACGATGATCGTTTAAATTGGAATTGAGGTTTTATGTAGTCGTTTGGGGTTTATAGGTACTGTTTAGGGTTTTGCGAAATATGCGTATGAGATAAATTATCTTTAGAAAGAGAATAAATGAATTTATGGTAAAAAGATAATTATCGTCTATAAAAATCCCTATAAGTACCTTAAGAATAACGGTTTTTACCTCAACGGCTAGAAAATTAATCACTGACAGATTTTTACAACGGCTAGTTGAACCGTACTAACTAATTTGTACTAACCGTACCAACTATTGGAAAATTTTTGTTGAGCCGTATGAACTTATTGAAAAGGATTTTAAAATACCATGGCTCAAACATAGTTTTTAGCAAACTATCAGCTATCAACGGATTTGATATGTCTTTACCAATAGCCGTTTGCTTTGGACTAGCCAACTCTTCACACTTAGATATGGTGAGCTGATAACCATACAATTTTTGGTAAATTGTCAACCATCAACGGATTTGATTAGTTACCAGATACCGTTTGATCTAGACTAGTTGGTTCTTATGTGGGTTAGACATGGTGAACCAATTACCATTTGTTGTGTGCAAAGATCACACACTCAGCTCCAAATCACCATAACAGTCCAAAACATATAGCATTAAATTCCTTGGTGTTTATCATCAAAAACCTGAAAGTGTTAGTCCAAAAACAAAGAAACAAGCCACAAAGAACTTGTCTCGCAATATAAAAGTATATGACTAACAATGCACATTACAAGAAAAATTAATTTCCTTGTGGTACCCAAGCCAAAACAGACTTAGGCTTTCCTCTTGCATCAACATAATTCATTCTTTTCAAAAAAAATTTAGCACTATTAGGTTTGATGGGTCTCCAAACCCAACATGCTGATGCATTCACACCATTTCCCATATTTCCCTTAGCAGTGTTTTTATTAACACCAGTACCAATTACTCTGCTAGCAGTTGGAACTGCTGGCTTGGTAGTTGTTACCTTAGGTTTCCAAATGTGGTTTTTCACTACTTGTCTGTTTTGAAATGGTCTTTTAACAGTTGTTGGTGCTGATTTGGAAAAAATTTTTGCACCTTGAACTGTTGGCCTTGGGTGAACAGGTCTAATAGGTCTGACAGTCTGAACTGCTGGTCTAGCAGTTTGAATTGGTCTTTGGCCAGACTTTAATAGAACTGGTCTGGGTATCATTCTATCATTCCTAAGAAAAGATTGAGGTCTTGCTATGCTCAACCTATGATTTGTATATCCAGATACCCATTTATCACAAAAATCTGCAAGATGGTCAAAGCTAAAGAGTAACAAGCTTTCCTATAACAGACAAAATCATCCCCTAATTGGTGAGATTTGAGGTCATTCCAATTCCTTTGGTTACCTCTTGGCTTGTTTGTGGTTCTATACATTTCTGCATACCTAACTGTTGGCCTAAAAGGTTTGGCATTTGATCTAAGCCTAACAGTCTCAGGTTTAACCATCTTTGGAACTTTTGGTTCCTCCACTTTAGCACTAACAGGCTTAACCACAGCCTGATCATCCTCATCATCAGAAGTCCATTCTTCAATGATTGGAGCATCTGAGTCCTTAGCTGAGGACCTATCAGAAGACACCTTGTCCTCAGATAGTGATTTATCACTAGCACTCTCATACACAGGTTTATCAACTACACCTTCTTTAGATTGAGGACCATATTTAAGCTCAGGTAGTTGAAATTCAGGTAGTCCTGTGTGTTCTAAGTCTATGCCTGGGGGTGTTGGAATTCCTCTATAGGGAGGTGGAACTGACTTATAACCTAGGCCTGACTTAGCTTTATTTAGGATCTGACACTCAACAATCTTACTAACACCCTGAGTTGCAAATTCTAGTGTGTCAACAGTCATTTGAATGTTCTCCTTTGCTTTCTTAACCTGTTCTAGCTCATGTTTCAACACAGTAATTTCATTCTCCCTAAACATTAAGTCTCTCTTAACAATAATCATATCATCAGAAAACTTTGACTCATTACTTTTATAATGAACAATTTGTTCTTCTAACACAGCTAAAGCCCTCTTATGATTTGCTAAGTTAAAAGCAGTTTCGACTAGCTCTTTTCTCTGATTCTCATATCTTTTCTTAAGTGTTTCTAGATCTTTTAAAGCTTCACAAGATTTAGAACATTTTGAAACTTGTACCTCAGAATCTGAAAATGCCATGAGAGCAACCTCTGTAGATGCTTCTGCTTCCTCCTCTGCAATGTAGCTCCAGTCAAACCCTAAGCCATCAATGCAAACCATGGCTTTCGAGCTTGAATCAGTAACCACCACAACCCTTGACTTGCTTCCATATCCTCTGCTCTTTCCATCTTGTTGGCTTGGCAATCTACACTCCCTTGAATAATGACCTTTCTTGTGGCAGTTAAAACACTCAATCTTGGACTTTTCATACCCTGCAACATCATTGCTGTTTATGACAATCTTCTTGCCAGTCTTCTTCAAGAATCTCCTAGCTCTCAAGCTGAGAAGAGAGAGCTGCCACTTGATATCCATCTCTTCAATATCATCTTCATCAATCTCTTGAAGATCTGAATGAGTCAACATACTTCCATTGTGCTGAGTAGTCAGGAAAGCACAATAAGTATCTTCATTCAAAAGTCCACTAGTACTGCTTGAGGTGCTAGCAGTACCAAGGTTTGCACTAGCAGTACCAACTGCTCCAGCAAGTTGCACTTCTTCATCTGAACTTGAGGTACTGGGAGTTGATACAAAGGCCAAATTCCCTGAGCTTGAGCTTGAGCTTGATCCAGCAGACTTCTTAATATCATGTTCAACTATCTTGAAGTTGCTATAGAGATCCATTAAGCTCATGGAATCTATATCAGGCTTGTTTTTCCATACAACCACATGCATAGCCCATTCAGCTGGTAGACTCCTCAGAAATTTGGAGTTGAGATCTTCCTGAGGCATCTCAATTCCTAGAACAGCCAATTGACTCACTAGTTTTTGAAGTCTATTAAACATATGATCTAGTGACTCGTTGCTTGTTGCTGAAAAATTCTCAAACTGTTGCTTGAGAAGAGTCTTCTGAGATTTCTTGGTGGCTTCATTCCCACCATATCTTGCAATAATAGCTTCAAAAAGGGTTTTAGCACACTTAAACTTGCTAAAATTCAACAACTGATCATTGGGAATAGTCATCAGAAGCAAACTTCTAGCCTTAACATCATTCTTGTGCCTTGCCTTCTCTTCAGTAGTGGTTGGCTTTGTCTGCACTGCAGTCTCAGATTTACCTTCAACAACAGTTGTTGTTGATACGGGTGAAAAGGAGTTTCCTTCTTCAATGATCTCCTAAAGAGTATAATCTTGAACTTGGAAGAACTGCTCAATTCTTAATCGCCACATATCGAACTCATTGGGCTTAAGCATTGGAAGCATAGCAGCAATATTAGTCTGACTTGTTGTTGTCTCCATGTCCATCTTTTCTTGAACAAATTCGTTTGTATCTTCTAAACCAAAGTATCAGTAACCTGTCTCTGATACCACTTGACCGGATCTACACACACTCCTTGTGTTAGATTAATACTTTGAATGATGTCTAGTCTAGCAAGCGGAATTTACTAGCTAGCACTTAGAAGATTTATTTGTTTGTGTTTTGTTTTAACGAATCAACAAAGAATGAATAATGAACAATGAACACAATACTTCAACTTCAACGATTCAATATTATTAATAAATAATACGAGTGATCTCCTATCACTAGGGTTTACAACCTTGAATCTTAACTAAGCAATACTTAATCGTAAAACTTCTGTGTCGTACCAAAACTTTAACCTAGGTAATCCTTTTATAGAATAAGGATTCCTCTATAAGATAACTATCAACCTAACATTATAAGATATACATTAAATCTTTTCCATAATTATCTTTACACAGTTTTATCATAAACAGTACAAACTTCTTCATTCACCAGTACTAACTGCTTATGTCTTCAAAACTCTTCAGCAGTACTAACTTTCATCTTCAACAGTACTAACTGCTATAGCTTAATTTCCTAATAGTTACTCTTTTGACCATTAACAATAATCTATTCACATTCAAACCTTGAAACTATTTTTAAATGAAACTAGACTCAATTACCTTCGAAATGATGGGTGCCACGACCCGTGACGAATTACGGTTTAAAAGATATGATTTTTCAAACTTTGACAAACATATGCCAAGACAACTTGTGTACCATATGCCCTTATGCCCAATGTCCAGAAGGGCGTATGATCTTGTAACGCCCCGTGCCCGATTAGACCAAAAACGTGAAAATTTTCGCAAAAACTCACACCCGAAACTGACACCCTGTTACTCTATCGCATGGTGACAAAAATTATATACATAATTACACCTTGAGATTAATTTTAACTGAAAGTAGACTCAATTACCTTCAAAATGATAGGTGGTACGACCAGCGACGACTTACGGTTTAAAAGATATGAATTTTTGAAAACTGCCAAACCTGGACAGTTGGATAGATGCGCCGTATCCCAAAAAGGTGATGCGCCGTATCACCTGATACGCCATATCTCAAAAGGAGATGCGCCATATCACCTGATACGCCATATCTCAAAAAGGAGATGCGCCGTATCTACCCTGCAAAACTAGAAATTCTGGACAGACCTACTGTCCCAAATATGCAATTTCGCTAGGCCCGCTCAGAAACCCGACCTCCCGGACTCGAAACTTGACGAAACTTTCCAGAATCCTTTAGTATGTCCGTAAGATTATTTTCATACAAAAACATCACCCGTTTGACCACCCGAAATAGCACCTCAAAATTGGACGGGTTATGCATAAGACCCGTTATGACCCGTTTGCACTCCAAACCATTAAAAACACATCTTTTACCCATCATACCTGAACCACATACCTATTTTAACATACCAAATTTGTTCCAAGGGTACATATCCCATTTACATGCCAAAATAACGAGGGAGGCTATTTACCAAACACTCCCTTAAAACGTCTAGAACTACAACATGTACCATAGAGACTTCATGACTTACACACATAGTTAAACCATAATTTAGACATCAAGACATGACCGTGAACTAACAAAATGACCATATAAAATGAAGTGTACCCACGACACAAAAGAACACTTGGGGGCTTCCAACTTCAAAAGCGTTTGGTCCAAAAGAATTCCGATCTTCTAGGCTAGCTTCTAGTTACACTTCTACTTACTTCCAAGCTACAACTACGCCAAATCCTTACCTTTGCTTCCTCTGCTAGAACCTACAAAACCCTTAACATCTAAAACGTAAGAGAAAACGCTTAGTAAGTATACAAGATATAATCCACATCACATTTACATGAGTTTGGTGATTACCACCAATCATAACATTAACAAGGAGCATCAAATGAGATTATTACTCACCTTGACCGGGCAAGTAATTATTTAGCATTAACACATCTAGCATTGGATCCAAGCTATCATACATTCACAAGCTCCATAATAATCACATTAACACAAGCATAACATTAACAACATAACATTAACAAGGATTATACTCATATACTTACCTCTAATCCTACTAGCTTCCTATTTGGCTTGACTTGGCTTCTACAAATGCTCCCTAGTACAACATTAACTAAAATTAGCAACTAACTAACTAAAAAGATCATTAATTTACTACCTCTAACCATAATACTCAAATCCACTCATGAACCCTAATTTCTATAATGGGGAAAGATACTTACAAGATGAAAAGATTACAATTAAAGCTTCTCTTATGCCTTTTGATCACTTCTTGATACTAGAAAAGAGCTAGATGATGATATTGGCCTTCCCTCTCTTTTCTCCTAGCTAATGTCGACACCAAGAACACTCCCAAAGTTTCCAGACTTTTCTAATGACTAAGATATTTATTAAAGGTTAGTTGCAAGTTTGGTCTCTTGGCAATCTTAGTCCTTCTATTCCTATTCTTCTTATTTTGGCCACCCATTAGTTATTACTTAACTTACAATACATAATTTATATTTACTTAGCAATATATTTACATAAAAGGTACCTCCTCGGGGTACGGTGTAACAATTCTCCCCTCCTTAAAATGAGAGTTCGTCCTCGAACTCTGCTCGTAAAATAAATGGGGATACTTAGTCCTCATCTTTACTTCCGGCTCCCATAATGTCTCCAATACACTTCCACTAGCGGAATTTCTTTGTTTCTATGTTGTCTTGCTTCTTTCCTAATATTGCTTAAGGTAACCACACTTGTTTCGCCTGCCAATTACTTTCTTAAGTATGACACATGAAAGGTATTGCGAATACCTCTTATTTCTCCGAGAAATTTCCAACACTTATGCTACTTCACCTACTCGCCCCAAGATTTTGGAATGGTCCTATAAACCGTGGACTTAATTTCTCTTTATTTTTGAACCTGAAACGCCTTTCTACAGGGAAACTTTTAACATAACTAAGTCACCTACCTCAATTTCGATTGGTCTTCTTCGGCTATCGGCTTAACTTTTCCATCTATCTTGTGCCGCCTAAGTTTTACTAGAATCCTCTCAATGTTTTTCCGTGGTCGCTAATACTACGTCCGTGCTTGCCAGTTCCCTTCTTCCGACTTCTTCCCAAACACGGGTGTTCTACACCTCCTACCATAAGCATTTCCTAGAGTGGCATATTTATACTCGCGTGATAGCTATTTAACTAGAGGCAATGATCGTCCCAAAATTCACTTACAACCGGACATCGTCAATGTTTTTCTTTTCAAGTCTCATATCTATTACTTGAGCCACAAGGTATAACAACCGTGTGATAATATCTCCTAGCCTCTATCGTGAAACATAACCCCAATTCACCCTTCCTTTTATCACAATAACAAATCATCCCACTACTGCTAAGATTTACAACCCGAATGATCTTATGGCTACAAGGATGGCCACATTATATTTGTCAAACCAATACATTTCAACGATAATATCAACTATCCTAGTATTATAGGAATAAGTCAACCTTAAAGGCACTATCATCAATCTCTATCCCTACGCTTCGATATACATTGGATACAATAACGATTTTACTATCGGCTATTTGACTTCTAGAGGTATCGGAAGTTTAGCTAGTGGGGAGGTTAGTTGCTGCTATAATCATAAGACACGAAGGAAACACTAGCACCCGAATCATACAAAACCTGAGCGGGTACGGAATTTACAAGATGAATACCTGAAGTAATATCGGACTCCAACCTAGCTTCTTCAACACTCATTTGATAAAATCGAGCCATTGGTTTCGAAACTTCCACTTTCTCATTCTTGACAGTTCTCAAAGGCTTTGCTTCAATCGCCTTCGATTTCGGGCAATCCCTCAACCTATGCCCTATCTCGTTACACCCATAGCATACTATCATCGGCTTGGTACAATCTTTACTTTTATGGTCAAGAGCTCCACACTTGTAGCAACCCGGCGTATTACGCCTACACTCTCCAACATGAAACTTATTACATTCCGGACAAGCCACCTTAGTCTTGGTTTCCACATCTTCCTTGCCATGATCAAACTTGGCTTTCTTTCCATCACGATCTCCAAACTCTTGCTTCCTTTTTATTTCCTTAGCTTCCTTCTCCTTCCTCCTCAATAAGTCCGCTTCCCTCACACGTGCTCTACTCAAGAGGTCCTCCAAAGTAGTACATTTGAATGGAGAGATCACATCACGAATATCATCCTTAAGCATTCTTTGGAACTTGTCAACCTTAAGCTTGTCATTCCCAAGATACTCGGGACAATAAGGAACCATATCATTAAACGTCCACCACAACTCATTTACCGTCTCATTAGTTTGAGTGAGAGATTGGAATTTCTCTCGAATTTTGTCAATCTCCTCAACCGGAGCATACTCGGCACTAAAAAACTCCTTGAATTCCTTCCACGTATAAGTCTCCACCCAAGGTTCACCTTTCTCACGCACCTTTCCTTCCCACCAAGTCTTAGCACTATCACGAAGAAAGTTAGTAGCATAGATAACCTTCTTCCTTTCTTCACAACCACTAGTACGAAAAGCACCCTCCACACCGTAACCCACCTATTACTAACAATCGGGTCAAGGACACCGGTAAACTGTGGCACATCACAAGCCGTGAAGTCCCGGTAAGTAGCTTTGTCGCTCCTAGGTTCTTTCGCTACTCCACATTCTTTCTTAAACTCCTTAAACTCTTCCTTCATTAGCTCCTTAAGATTTTGCGTTGTTTGTTGGACATAGTAGGGCATTGCTTTCTTAATAGCCTTACCCACTCTTTTTGCCATCATAAGGTCTAGGGCTTTCATTTCTTCCCCCGTGAAACCTCTAAAGCTAGGTCCTCCGGAACTGGAGGAAAATGAGTTTTCATTCTCCTTATCATTATCACCCACATCTTTCGCCGAAGACTCGGCATGCTTGGAAGCCGTGGATTTTGCAACTTCTTTTTGGTGAGGACTTTCCATTTCTTCTTACTGAAAATTAGCAATTCATAATATCAAGCACAACCATATACTTAATCGATGCATGAATGACATTTTATCTTTATACTAACACCCTATCTTGTCACCCATGTATGATCTAAATGATTTCAACTTCACATATGTTCCATATTTTTATCACTACGGTGGCCAGGCATAGTCATAAAAATATCCAACATATGGGTCCTTAAAATCACCCAAACGATACACAAATAACAAACACTAGCTCTAAACGCATCTACACAAGGTCTAAGTCTGGAAATCCTAAGGTGAAATCCTAAATCTCTTAGACCGAGCTCTGATACCAAGTTTGTAACGCCCCGTGCCCGATTAGACCAAAAACGTGAAAATTTTCGCAAAAACTCACACCCGAAACTGACACCCTGTTACTCTATCGCATGCTGACAAAAATTCTATGCATAATTGGACCTTGAGACTAATTTTAACTGAAAGTAGACTCAATTACCTTCAAAACGATAGGTGGTACGACCCGCGACGACTTACGGTTTAAAAGATATGAATTTTAGAAAACTGCCAAACCTGGACAGTTGGATAGATGCGCCGTATCCCAAAAAGGTGATGCGCCGTATCACCTGATACGCCATATCTCAAAAGGAGATGCGCTGTATCACCTGATACGCCATATCTCAAAAAGGAGATGCGCCGTATCTACCCTGCAAAACTAGAAATTCTGGACAGACCTACTGTCCCAAATATGCAATTTCGCTAGGCCCGCTCAGAAACCCGACCTCCCGGACTCCAAACTTGATGAAACTTTTCAGAATCCTTTAGTATGTCCGTAAGATTATTTTCATACAAAAACATCACCCGTTTGACCACCCGAAATAGCACCTCAAAATTGGACGGGTTATGCATAAGACCCGTTATGACCCGTTTGCACTCCAAACCATTAAAAACACATCTTTTACCCATCATACCTGAACCACATACCTATTTTAACATACCAAATTTGTTCCAAGGGTACATATCCCATTTACATGCCAAAATAACGAGGGAGGCTATTTACCAAACACTCCCTTAAAACGTCTAGAACTACAACATGTACCATAGAGACTTCATGACTTACACACATAGTTAAACCATAATTTAGACATCAAGACATGACCGTGAACTAACAAAATGACCATATAAAATGAAGTGTACCCACGACACAAAAGAACACTTGGGGGCTTCCAACTTCAAAAGCGTTTGGTCCAAAAGAATTCCGATCTTCTAGGCTAGCTTCTAGTTACACTTCTACTTACTTCCAAGCTACAACTACGCCAAATCCTTACCTTTGCTTCCTCTGCTAGAACCTACAAAACCCTTAACATCTAAAACGTAAGCGAAAACGCTTAGTAAGTATACAAGATATAATCCACATCACATTTACATGAGTTTGGTGATTACCACCAATCATAACATTAACAAGGAGCATCAAATGAGATTATTACTCACCTTGACCGGGCAAGTAATTATTTAGCATTAACACATCTAGTATTGGATCCAAGCTATCATACATTCACAAGCTCCATAATAATCACATTAACACAAGCATAACATTAACAACATAACATTAACAAGGATTATACTAATATACTTACCTCTAATCCTACTAGCTTCCTATTTGGCTTGACTTGGCTTCTACAAATGCTCCCTAGTACAACATTAACTAAAATTAGCAACTAACTAACTAAAAAGATCATTAATTTACTACCTCTAACCATAATACTCAAATCCACTCATGAACCCTAATTTCTATAATGGGGAAAGATACTTACAAGATGAAAAGATTACAATTAAAGCTTCTCTTATGCCTTTTGATCACTTCTTGATACTAGAAAAGAGCTAGATGATGATATTGGCCTTCCCTCTCTTTTCTCCTAGCTAATGTCGACACCAAGAACACTCCCAAAGTTTCCAAACTTTTCTAATGACTAAGATATTTATTAAAGGTTAGTTGCAAGTTTGGTCTCTTGGCAATCTTAGTCCTTCTATTCCTATTCTTCTTATTTTGGCCACCCATTAGTTATTACTTAACTTACAATACATAATTTATATTTACCTAGCAATATATTTACATAAAAGGTACCTCCTAGGGGTACGGGTGTAACAGATCTGGTACTCAGAATAGGTGAAAAATGCATTTTTAGGCAGAAGGCCTTATGCCCAGCCATAAGGGCGTATGACCTGTAACTCAGAAACTCAGAAAACTACTTTTAAATGCAGAAGGCCTTATGCCCTGAAGCGGAAGGCCTTGTGCTCTCATTTCCAGATTTTACCAAAAACACAACTCTTAGCAACTTACTCTAATTTCCGGAAAGACGACTTCCAAGACTCGAAACTTAATGAAACTGTCTACAAATCTTTAATATAACATAATACATCATTTTCATAACCATTCGACCCGTTTGCAACCCAAAATGGGTATAAATACACTTATTCCAAACACCCCTTTATCCATGACTCTAAACACAACAACCCATTACTATAACGAACCGTTTGACATATTTAACTTTAACAACAAAGACATAAACTTTGAGACTCGACAACATACATATAAACCATTTTAGACATTCGGGGGTACAACATTGACTTGAGCTCGGTATTCTATACTAAGCTCCTATCACATACCAAACCTTCTACCTTTCGTATATCCATTCATTAATCCAAGCCAAAGCATTGCCATAGAACCTACAAAACGTTGTCAACTATAACGGTAAGCGATAACGCTTAGTAAGTAAAACGATCATAACATACCATTATACTTTACATAACATATAAGCATCACATACATCATAACACTTACTATACTAACTTATTTCTCCAAGTCTCACTTAACACATAACATCAAGTCGCCACTTAGCTCACATTCATTACATCACACAAGCATATCTAAACCACCTATTACTTACATATCACATCCATAACATACATAACCCATACATGTTAGTGTTCCATATAACACCATGCCATCATCATTTTACTTACCTTGCCTCTAAGCTAAGCACATCAAAGCATCATCATCAGCCTCATCATCATCATCATCATCATCATCATTGCCATCCATATAAGCATCCTTGGTTAACACCATGATAAAAACACTTAATATACAATCAAATAATCATAATCAATGGTTTATACAACCATTAACTTACCTCTAACACCTCTAATCATCATATTATTATACATTGATTATATAATGATCAAACCCATAAACTTATTTACTTTAACCCATAATAATTCACGTCATAATTACTATAACCTCTTATATAACTTATAACACCAATTACCCATCTTCCCCAAGTTAGGGTTCATAAACCCTAACCCTTAAATCACCAATTATACTCTAATTAAAATACTTACTTGGGTGGGAACCATTTCTAGGGCTTCATCTACTTGATCACAACCTTGATCCTTTAGCTATCCCTCATCAAGCTCACATTTTCCCTCCCTTTCTTCCTCTCTAAACCGAACCCACGAACACCCTCTAGAATTTGGTGGAATCACTAGAAGACTCCACACTCCAATTATTTACTTGCACAACTATGGCCATTTGACACATTTAGTCCCTTTAGTCCCTTTCCTTCTATTTTGGCCACACAACAATATATAACACTTTCATACATAACAACTTAAACCCTTGAAGTCTATTCCCTTTCTATTTGTGCCACATAATACTTTCCATAACTATATAACACATTCTTTGAGTACCACTTGACTATCGGGTTTGACTATAACGTAACATTCGTTGAAAAACCAATCACGTTAAACCTTAGTCAATTCCATCTATCGTGGGGCCTATTTGTATTCGGGAAACTGGTCTAACAATTCTACCCTCCTTATTTAGATTTCGTCCCCGAAATCTCTCGTCCATTACTATCCAAAACTAAATCACAACATACACCCGTTCTCATACTTTGAATCCTTAGTCATTTCATTGCAACGATCTAGATGATCTTGCAATTCAAGGCACACTATAACACATTCTAAACTTATAATCCATACTACTTCTCATTTAATTTCTATAACATACGGCTTATACTAAGGTTACTATGTCATCCGAGACATCCCTACCATAATAAAAAATCACTTGTAATCCATTCCATTACTATTACACCACATGCTCGCTAGCTCTATTCTAAATTTACGTGAAGGACCATATGTCACTTAGGCGAAACATACCTTCTTTACTATTATTTTCTCATTTTACCGTAGCCCTTATCACATTTACTTTAACATTTTTTACTTTAACATTATTTTCTCATTTTACCGTAGCCCTTATCACATTCTTTTGTCGTTCCTTTATCGACTCAAATTCTCGTCGGTACTTTTCTCGACTATGTCGTAACTATTCCTCTTTGATTAGCTTGAGTCCTCGTCAGTATTTCCTCGACTATGTTGATGTCTTTTCCCTCTTTGACATGACTATTCTTGAGTTTATGCTGTCTTACCACCACACGAAATATTAACACTAAACTTTTTACAAATTTTGATACGAGTAATCCACGAAGACTAAAATGCTTGTCTTTTGAAAACTCGTTTACTTTACAAGATGTATTCTGAGAAAACTATATATATATTAGGCTGTGCCGAGCCGGCACCGTTGTGCCTGTACCATCGATATCGTTGTGTTTAGCTCTTGATGCCAGTTGTGACCACTTTGATATTTTGCGTTGCTGCAAGCTAAGGTGAGTTCATGGCCCCTACTCTTACTGGTTTTAAACTGTTTCTGGGGGAGAATACATGCTCGTTTTAACTAAACTCAATGACTGTTTATTTGGAATATGAGAACTGTTTACTCAATAACTGACTGTTTGGCTGAATTATTTGAATTGGTTATTTGTAAGCGATATGTGATTGACTGATATGCATGTGAGTTTATAGCCCCACACTATTTACACTTGTTTTACAATTGGGGTGAGAAACATGCAGAACTATTTTATGGACCAACACTATTTTTATCAAACTATTACATAGGATTAGCCTAAGACACTGAATCCCACATGCCCAAACTCATGAACCGTCAATTCTTGCAGGGAAGCGCGAATGTTATAAATAGATCTATCGGGGTGACTCCCCCGTTCGGTTTGACCGGATAGGCAAATGCGAGCGTATAACATGTCGAAACACAAGTGTCACGGGATAGGCACTTGCAAGGGCTTTATTTAACGTGCTTCTAGAGCACGAACACTGTCAAGCTTCGGTTGCATGAACTTAGAGCTAGCATAATAGACTAATTTATTTTAGGTTGCATACCCTACACATGGTCCACATCTCAAATTTTACCTTAAGGTAAATTGTATTTTCAGGACATTGTGAGCGACACAATGGTCACAAAACTATTATGGAACTCTCAGTATCTTTACTGCTTTATCATGAACCTATGAACTCACCAACCTCATGTTGACACTTTTAGCATGTATTTTCAGGTTTAAGGCGATAATCTATTTGTGAAGGCTTTTGGCATGGAATGGCATGGTCATAGAAGACTTTGATGAATTTGGGACCGCTTGATTTCTGTTATGGGCTTATATTTCCGTAACATTTTTGAAATGCTGTAAACAAAACACTTTTGAATATGAAATCTATTTTAAACGGTTGAGGTAAAACCGTTCTTTGTACTTTGTGTTGTGATATCAATTTAGTAGCACCCAAACATGTATGCTTCCGCTAAACCAGATTTTGGGGGTGTTACAGATTGGTATCAAGCCTTGGTTATTGAGAACTGGGTATTTTAAAACCTATACTATAACTGCTTTTATGAAAACTTAACCCTATGACCGGCACATGCCTGCCTGCCAAGCTGATGCCTCATTTGTGATTTTTATTGCTAATATAATTGATGAGATATGCACACTGTTATTGGATAAGTATATCCATCTATTTTTTCTATCTACTATAAGTATCTTCAACATACTTATACACACGCATCATACTCGTCGTAGCATTACGCCTTTTCTCTACGCAATCTCATCAATCGTCCTCGAGTGTGGACATCCGCCTTAATTATTTAAGCAACTTTTAAAAGTAAGGGACATATTATTGGTGTAACTGAGCTGAGTATTCCAAAATTTATTGAACCTCGGTGGAATATAGACTGATCACCTATATTCGACCAGGGACGGTGGGACATAGCCTGATCACCTATGTCTGACTCAGAGGTAAATTTTGCAATACTTGGAGTAGTTATACTAGAGTTATGTCCAGATCGATTTCCTACTTGATTTCTAAAAGTGTTAAAATTTCTGTGTGTGTACAAAATCATTGCCTAACATGAACATTCACATCTACACACAACACACTGGCATCACAACACCTTATGAACCGTAATACACCCGACACCACTATAATTCTCCATTTATATGGAACTTCTGTTTGTCACAGTCTGACCGTAATTTTCATCGGGTCGGTTAGACCCGATTGGCACTGTTTAAACCCGAGTTGCTTATTTGTAACTCCTCGAGATTCTAATAAGCTAGTTGAGCTTATTGGAGCATTCGGATTTGATTCAAGCTACATTTGAATTTGAATTTGGCTACGTTTGGAATTGGCTTTGAGCTATGTTTGAAATTTGGATCGATGGATTTTGCGATTTTGGACCTCATTCTGGATTTGGATTTGTTATCCAGCTTCGTTTTGTTGTGATTTTGTTACAGTCACCTCCACCTCAAACCCTACACTCAACCGATGTTGTACTTTCCGCGTTAAGTACTAAGTACACTCCTGAGACAGCCAACTAATTGCTAGTAGCAATAAACACCCTCCTTCGGGGTCATACCCTGAACTTGATAAACTTCCCATTTCGGCAGAGATTCTATGCCTGACAGAAACCTTGAGACTTTAAGGAATAACCTGAACCGTGTTCCTTGGGACAATCACCTAATCACCCTCTCGTCTCTCGAGGATATCAGTTATTTTTGCTACCCCCTCATAAAATAATAAACCATGTTGCTAATGCCATACAGACTATTTTTGATTATTCTACAGACCATATCACGGCCACCCTACAAATGTTTCACCGCTACTTTATGAAATCAAAAATTCTCACCCTACAACTATGTTGTAAACAACGAATGGTTCTCGTCCTATAAACTGTTTTACAAATCATTTTGTAAACTATTTTGCAATCACCCGGTGAACTATCCACCCACCTGGAAAGCATTTATATTACTACCTCTTGGTACCGTTAAAGTAAATTAAATACTCATGTTTATGAAATCTGTAGTGATATCCCTCTAAAACACTCATTTGAATGCGTGAAATTTTTCTGCTCAAACTTTATCAAACTTTTGTTAAGGAATGTCAAACGCCAACTTTTGTGGAAATTATCCCATCCACACCATGACTAAGAACCGTTTTACAAAATTTTGAATCTTTTGAAACCGTGTCACCCTACGTATCTATTGATCTCTAACAAAGGAATGTGTATTAGATGGAAAGCTATTTTGGTCAAATTCGTATAAAGACCTACTCAATTAAAGTTTTCAAACAAGATTTCTATCCAACCCTATGAGAAGGAAGAACACACAACTCCGGATCAAACCCTGGAAACCAGTCATCATACCATTTTACCACTCTAAATCAGAACATGTTGAAACTTCGAGCCACTAAGGGATAGATCATAACTGGCAGTAGAGCCGAGAAAACTTGAGGTGCCCACACTAACAAGGTTGTGAAGTATCGTAAAGCTATGACTAGTACTGCCACCCTATTAAACTTATTTCCGGAATCATTATAACTCACCAAATCTCAAAAAGGGGAACACCAATGGCAGACAACCTGGGTACACTCCCACAAACAAAGAGAAACCTCTAAACAGCCTGGTGAGACTCAAATCTGTTGTGAGTACCAACATCTCTTCCCAGACACCACTTTATCGGATAACATAAACTGAAATCCGGGACGTATTTCACTTTAAGGAGGGTAGACAGTAACTACTCGTAATTTTCCAAACATTATTTTAATAATGAAAGTTTACTTATTATTAGTTGGAAATTTATTTGAGCATCTTTGAGCTTACATGATTAATTCGGGAAGTTATCTCACACACTGTAGCATACAGTAACCCTCCAAGCTACTTAATTTTATCAAGAAAAGTGAAGAAATTACTTCCTGACACTTACTGGCAATTTATTTACAAAACCGAAAAGTCATCTGGCTTTTCTGAAAAACGCAACATCATACGCGTACCGACACCACGTTAGTTATGGATTAAGTCCGATAATTAATTTTCGAAGTCAATGGTATTTTTTTTAAATATAAACGTTCACGAAAATTTATTTTTTGCATTGTTGCTCGAAAGTACCAAACCAAGGTACAGCAATTGCATTTTAGCTCGACGGGACACGGGGTACACATAATACAATAAATAACAAATGGAAAAAATAAAAATATCTCCTAACCCTATCTCCTTTACCCCGCCCCCACCTCCTTCTTTCACAGGTATACTTTTTTCTTTTCTTCGTAACATCACTTTCTCCTGAAAACCCACGCCATCTCATTTCTTTGATAAATCTGAGCAATCACCATCCTCGTTTAGTCAAAGAAGATGAAGAAAGAAAAGGGTAACAGACCTATCACCATAAAGAGTCGCGAGTTATCCTACAGATCGAAGGTGATTGATGATTTTCCTCAAAAAGGGCGTCACCATAATCAATATAGCAAAAGAAGAGTCAAAGTTTTCTATCTTCTTCCCTTTATAAACTACCCAACGATTCATAGGAAACACCACAACTAAAATTTTTGTAATAAAAAATCGAAGGGATAGCTGTGGTGGTCTCCTGCTTGATCGGAGTGGGCTCATTTGTGTCCAACCTCTCTTGGTCTCCTCTTGTTGACCGATCTATACAATTGTAAGAATTATTAAATTCCTTTCCTTGTAAATAGGTTGTTTTGATTATAAACCGACTAGTATAAATTGTATAATTTTCATGGATTAAAAGTTGAATTTAAATCATTTTTGATTATCCTATTCGTGTGGTCAAAAGGCTCTAAGAGGGTGCTTGTTTGTATTTGAATCGAGTCGACTAACTGAGTCAACTCAGTGAGTGAGCCAACTCGCAAATCGTCCTTGTTATGTGTCTCGCCATTGTTGCTAGTTGTAGGATAAAGTAGCTTCGATCAACCTATTGTGCTGTTGATATTATTGTTCTAGAGTTGATTGTGTTTGCGTTGGATTTTGTTGGTCACTGGTTGGTCTCGGTTTAGTGTTAAACCTGTACAGGGTGTTTGTTTGGTTCTCAGCAGGGCAAGCCATAAAGAGGGCGTTTGTTTGAATTATGGTTTGTCTCGGGTCGGGTAAAACTCGACTAGGGTGTTGTGTTCTAGGTTTAATAGAAACCCACTATAGGTGTTAATTTTGTGTTGGGTCAAAGACACCCGAGAGGGTGTGTAGGCTTGTTAAATTGGTTCGAGTTCGAAACCCACAAGGGCGAATCTGTTAAAAGCTATAGAGAGTGTTGTGTTTGCGTTCTGTCTTTTTGTGATTTACGTTGTCCATGTCACCCCTTAATTCGGATATGACCTGTCACGAGTACCGTTTGTGTTCGAATTATGTAATTACACTCCTGCAAAAGTATAAGTATATATATTTGTGATTCTGAATGTTATCCTTGTGTTGCGTGTGGCATTTTGTTCCAACCAAAGGACACCACAAGTGATGTTGGCTTGGTTCGAGTAAGTCTTGACACCACTAGGGTGTCATCTCGTGTTTTGGAAAATCTTTAATCTGGAAACCAGGAGTCGTTTGAATCAATATGTGTCACAAATCTGTTATAAGATGGTTACATTTGTTGTTGTGAGCAATAAAACGAACCAGGCTCAAAAGCCCGTGAAAGGGGTGAAATTGTTGTTGTATTAATGGGCCGAAACCCATTTTCCTGCGTTTGGTTTAATCCTGGGTTGAGCCCACTACTAATAAAATGAGCGTGGCGTTATTCCATTTAGTATACGTTTTACTCGTGATAATATTTTCCAAATAATTAACATTCGAACTAACGTGATTCATTTATTTTGACTTGCGAACATTGGTATGTTTCGGAATTTTATTGAGATTTATACTTGATATGGGACATCACTACTTCAAAACGGACTTTATTATACGGAATGTGACTCGATATAATGGACAACCCATATTGGACAACTTTTAGCAGACTACTATTGGACTGTAAAGCCTAATAACAGTTACATACAACATGTTAAATTATCTCAACTCATTTAATTTGACAAATTAACTATCGAAACGTGTTCGATGAACGAATTATAAAAAAATGTTATTTATAAACTTCTTCGATCTAAGACCGATAATAAAACGAAATTATTGATTTTACTTAATATTACACATTTTTCTAAATCATTTTAACCTATGATTTACTTATAAAACATACTTGTCTTATAAAACTATTTAGGATTACTGAGTAAGTAACGAAATTTACAAATTTACTTACTTTGTTTACATTTTTCCCTGTCGCTACTTTCTTGACTTCTTTTGCCATTCCTTTATCGACTCAAATTCTCGTCGGTACTTTTCTTGACTATGTCGCAACTATTCCTCTTTGATTAGCTTGAGTCCTCGTTAGTATTTCCTCGACTATGTTGATGTCTTTTCCCTCTTTGACGCGAGTATTCTTGAGTCTATGCTGTATTACTACCACACGAAACGTTAACACTAAACTTTTTACAAACTTTGATACGAGTAATCCATGAAGACTAAAATGCTTGTCTTTTGAAAACTCGTTTACTTTACAAGACATATTCTGAGAAAACTATATATATATATTAGGATGTGCCGAGCCGGCACCGTTGTGCATGTACCATCGATATCGTTGTGTTTAGCTCTTGATTCCAGTTGTGACCACTATGATATTTTGCGTTGCTGCAAGCTAAGGTGAGTTCATGGCCCCTATTCTTACTGGTTTTTAAACTGTTTCTGGGGGAGAATACATGCTCATTTTAACTAAACTCAATGACTGTTTATTTGGAATATGAGAACTGTTTACTTAATATCTGACTGTTTGGCTGAATTATTTGAATTGGTTATTTGTAAGCGATACGTGATTGACTGATACGCATGTGAGTTTATAGCCCCACACTATTTACACTTGTTTTACGATTGGGGTGAGAAACATGCAGAACTATTTTATGGACCAACACTATTTTTATCAAACTATTACGTAGGATTAGCCTAAGACACTGAATCCCACATGCCCAAACTCATGAACCATCAATTCCTGCGGGGAAACGCGAATGTTATAAATAGATCTATCGGGGTGACTCCCCCGTTCGGTTTGACCGGATAGGCAAATGCGAGCTTATAACATGTCGAAACACAAGTGTTACGGGATAGGCACTTGCAAGGGCTTTATTTAACGTGCTTCTAGAGCACGCACACTGTCAAGCTTCGGTTGCATGAACTTAGAGCTAGCGTAATAGACTAATTTATTTTGGGTTGCATACCCTACACATGGTCCACATCTCAAATTTTACCTTAAGGTAAACTGTATTTTCAGGACATTGTGAGGGACACAATGGTCACAAAACTTTTATGAAACTCACAGTATCTTTACTGCTTTATCATAAACCTATGAACTCACCAACCTCGTGTTGACACTTTTAGCATGTATTTTCAGGTTTAAGGCGATAATCTATTTGTGAAGTTTTTGGCATGACATGGCATGGTCATAGAAGACTGATGAATTTGGGACCGCTTGATTTCTGTTATGGGCTTATATTTTCGCACCGTTTTTGAAATGCCGTAAACAAAACACTTTTGAATATGAAATCTATTTTAAACGGTTGAGGTAAAACCGTTCTTTGTACTTTGTGTTGTGATATCAATTTAGTAGCACCCAAACATGTATGCTTCTGCTAAACCAGATTTTGGGGGTGTTACACTTCCTCTCGGTGATCTTATGAACCTCTTCCCCGACCAACCTGCTCCCAAGGTTAAGACCGCGGCTCCCAAGGAAGTTCTTCCTCTTCAACCGGCAGGACCCTCCTCTGCTATGAAAGATAGTGTAGAAAAAGCTCCTTAACTTTTTTCTTTCGGATGAATGTAATCAATTAACATCTTAACTCTGTCTTATTTGTAACTTTATATTTTTTGTTATGCTAATTTGTTCACGACCGGTGATGTCGTGCTTTTGTTCTGTGGAAGTTGTTTATTTTTTGTACAAGTAGTTGAAATTCTTACTTATTGACGACGGTGTGTTTTTCACTATCCGCTCCGTAGCGTCGGAGTGTTTTGCACCTTCTGTTTTAATCTGACGACGGAGTGTTTTTCACTATCCGCTCCGTAGATTCGAAGTGTTTTGCACCATCCATTTTAATTTGAAGACGGAGTGTTTTTCACTATCCTCTCCGTAGAGTCGGAGTGTTTTGCACCATCCATTTTAATTTGTCGACGGAGTGTTTTTCACTATCCGCTCCATAGAGTCGGAGTGTTTTGCACCATCCGTTTTAATTTTTCGACGGAGGGTTTTTCACTATCCGCTCCGTAGAGTCGGAGTGTTTTGCACCATCCGTTTTAATTCCGTCGTAACATATAATTATAGAACATATAACACACTTAGGTAGGAAAATTGTTCCCTTTGTCGTTGGGGAACTAAGGATTGCCATAAATGTTAATAAACTTCAGAATTACCAGGTTACAACCTTTACATAAAACAGTTCCGCAGGTTAATTACATGCCAAGTTCGTGGTACTTCTCTTTCGTCCATTGTTTGAAGTTTGTACGATCCGTTATCGTAGCCTTCAACTATTCGGTACGGGCCCTCCCAGTTAGGTCCCAGCTTCCCCTGGTTCTCAACCCTGCTAGCTTCGTTCTTCCTGTACACGAAGTCCCCCACTTTAAATGCTACTGGACGCACCCTCTGGTTGTAATACTGTTCGACTTTAGCTTTGTATTTGGCTTCCCGAATAGCTGCCATCTCTCGTCTTTCTTGTAGCAAATCCAAGTTTAAACGTTGTTGCTCTTCATTATATTCCGGATTGTAAAGCATGGTACGGTGGGTAGGCATTCCAATTTTAGCAGGTATGACAGCTTCGCTTCCGTAGGTTAAGCTGAAGGGGGTCTCCCCATTACTTGTTTTTAACGAAGTCCAGAAAGCCCATAGAACAATCGGTAACTCGCCAACCCATCCGGATCTTTCTCTTCCCAGCCTAGTTTTTATACCATGCATCAGGCTCTTGTTGGCCCTTTCGACCAAACCGTTGGCTTGAGGGTGTGCTACCGCCGTGTTCATTTGCTTGATTTTTAACTTCTCGCACCAACTCTTGAATGGGTCGTTGACGAAATTCGTTCCATTGTCCGTGACTATTATACCCGGTAGTCCGAACCTACAAACGATGTTCTCCCACATGAATTTCTTCACATCTTTGCTTGTGGTTTTAGCGAGAGGTTTCGCTTCTATCCATTTTGTAAAATAGTCAACGGCCACAATTACAAATTTTACCTTCCTCAGGGCCTCCGGTAGAGGACCCAACACATCCATTCCCCATTGGTAGAAGGACCATGGTGCCATGATGGATTTCATTATAGTCTTTGGTAGCTTTGGAACCGGGGCGTGAATCTGACAGGAGTCGCATTTTTTAATTTCCTCCCTAGCATCCCTATGCATGGTCGGCCAATAATAACCTTGCCTCATAAGTTTGGCCACCACTGTCCTTGGTTCGGAGTGCATTCCGCACGCTCCTTCATGGACTTCTCGAATGATATAATTTGATTGCAGCGGGCCTACACACCTTAACATAGGATTCTGGTACGACTTTTTGAACAACACCCTATCTTTAATCACATACTGGGAAAGTTTCATTCATAACATTCTTGCTTCATTTTGATCCTCCGGCCAAACACCTTCTTCCAGACACCGGATGATCAGTGTCATCCAGTTATCTTCCTCTTCTTCCACAATTGCTCCTACCTGTTTTTCTTCAGTTGAAGGCTTTTCCAACACTTCGACAAGGATCTCTTTGGTTAGGTGGTTGAAATCTACCGAGGCTAATTTGCTTAGCACATTCGCCTTTTGATTCTACGTCCTTGGTATGTTGTGAATTTTGAATTTTTTAAATTTGCTAATATACTCCTTTGCCTTTGCCAAATATTGTATCATACTCTCTTTAGTCGCCGTAAAGTCTCCGTTTATCTGACTTGCGACCAGTTTAGAGTCTACCCTGACCTCCAGAGCTTCCACGTTCATTTTCCTGGCGATCTGCTGTCCTGCCAGGAGTGCCTCGTATTCTGCCTCATTGTTGGTACTTTTGAAATTTAGGCGGAGAGCATATGTGTGTTCGGTTTGACAGGGTCCGATCAACACAAGACCCGCTCCGGACCCTTTCTTGCTAGATGCCCCGTCCGTGTACAATATCCATTCTTCCGGATCAGAGATGTCATGGATTTCTTTCTCTGGCTTTCTCAGATGTTGTTCTTCCGCTCTGACGGGGACTTCCGAGATGAAGTCCGCCAGAACTTGTCCCTTTATTGCATTTATCGGTACATAAGTTATATTGTAAGCCCCCAACTCTACGGCAAACTTGGCCAGCTTTCCAGACGCTTCTTGCTTATTCAAAATTTGCTTTATCGGTTGATCCGTTATGACTTGGATATGGTGAGCTTCGAAATACCTTCTCAACCTTCGGGACATGTGCAATAGAGATAACGCTAGTTTCTCAATTGGAGCATAATTTCTCTCGGCTTCTTGTAGTGTCTGGCTCACATAGTGAACGGGCAACTGCTTTCCGTCCCTCTCGGTTATCAGAACCGCGCTGATAGCATCCTTCGCCGTTGCGAGATAAACATACAAGACTTCTTTTACCCTGGGCGTAGAAAAGGATGGGAGATCTAATATTAACTTTTTGAGGGATTGGAATGCCTCTTCAGCTTCTTTAGTCCACTTGTACTCCTCTTTATTCTCCTTGGTAATATTTTTCAATGTCTCAAAGAAAGGAAGGGACCTTTCTGCGGACCTTGCCAAAAACCTATTAAGGGCCGCTAACTTGCCGCTCAGACTCTGCATTTCTTTCAGGGTTGTTGGGGATTTCATCTATGCAATTGCCTTCATCTTTTTTGGATTTACCCTTATGCCTTCGGAAGTCACCATGTAACCTAAGAATTTCCCTTCTTCGACGCCGAAAGAACATTTCTTCGGGTTTAATTTCATATTGATCTTTCGTAAGTTGTAGAAGCTCTCGGCAATATCCGCCAACATCTCCTTTTCTCCCTTGCTTTTAATTACCATGTCGTCCACATAAGCTTCCAAATTTCTTCCGATTTGACTTTGGAAGGCCGAATCAACAAGCCGCTGGTAAGTTGCCCCAGCATTTTTTAGACCGAACGGCATTTTTGTGTAGCAGTAAGTTCCCTATTCCGTGTAAAATGTTGTCTTTTCTTCGTCCTCTTCCGCCATCTGGACTTGATGGTAACCCTTATATGTGTCTAAGAAATATTTGTATTTAAATCCAGCCACTGACTTGATCTTCCTGTCAATTTCGGGCAACGGATAGTAGTCTTTCGAGCATGAGGAGTTTAAATTCTTGAAGTCGATGCACATGCGCCAACTCCCATCACGCTTCTTTACCAATACAGGGTTGGAAATCCAGGTAGGGTGGCGTACCAGTCTAACAATCCCGGCTTTCAACCATTCCTCAACCTCCTTCAACACTACCTGATTTTTTTCTGCGGACAGGTTGCATTTCTTCTGAGCCACTAGTGTGTCCGAAACATTTATGTTGGGTTTAGAGATGTTGCTGCTCTGAATGATATAACTGCTCATGGTGTATAAAGAAAAATACTCTAGGTGTCATACTACTGCTAGTGTATTCTATACTACTGCTAGTATTGAAGATTCTACTGCTGGAAGAATACTACTGCTGGAGTAAAAGAAACTGCTGCTAGAGTAATGAATACTACTGCTTATGAGATAATTTGTATAGTCGTTTAGATAAGTTTAGAATAGATTCTAAGAGATTTATCTTGTATAGAAAGCTATTGTAAACCGACTAGGACTCCTTAGTCTATAAAAGGAGGTTCTAGGGTTAGAGTTTAGCATGTGTCATTGTTAGAGTCGATTCACTTCAAGGTTTCTGTAAACCCTAATACTGTTGAGTATTCGTACTTAATAATATTGAAGTGTTTGTTGAGAATTCTACTGTTTCATTCATTGTTCTTCTTAAGGTTAAACATTAAATTCCGCATAGTGTTTAATATTGTTTCAAGTCAAGTCAGTTTCTATACTTGTTGTTTTAGATTCACATCTAAGATAACTAACTAGATCAATTGATCAACTGGGATCAACAAGTGGTATCAGAGCTTGTGATCTAGAAGCTATGATCAAGAAGAACTTTTGTTAACTCAGATCTGTTCAACATCTACTCAAGTCAATGAATCCGAATTAACACACATGGTGACTGCATCAAAAGTGCCCATGCTCAAACCTGGAGAGTATGAGCTTTGGAGGATGAGAATACAACAATACATCAAGATGCTTGACTACTCAATGTGGGAAGTCATTCTGAATGGTGATACTTTACTAACAAAAGCTGATGATGGGAAACATGTACCCATTAAATCTGCTGATGACAAGGCTCAAAGAAGTTTATAGATCAAGACTCATAGTGTTTGAGAGGATCAATCAACCCTTTATCACTTGTGAGGATTGATTAAAAATACACCTTGAGGATGTTAGTCCTTTATAACGTGTGTATATGATACTTTGAGTGAATATGATTAAGTATGCGGAATCTACTTAACCACACTTAGAAGGATATTGGTTATTGGAAATGGAACAGTAATGCTTAATCAACAATGAACACAAAAAGTATAACACCAAACGATTCAATAGTATTGAGAATAATACGAGTGATCTTCACTATCACTAGGGTTACAAACCTTGAATCTCTATTACAAAGAAAACTATTTCTGTTATGTTCAACATATTCAGTCACACTCTAACTAATGTCTAACTCTCTCTATATATATATGATATCTAAGCACATGCACACTTGAGTATTCGTCTACTTGCTTGTTATGTGTGTCAGAAGCTAAGATACAACTTGCTCTGTGTATTCAACTTGTTGACTGATCACAAACCAAAGATATTATCTACCATATATATTTGACTTTTATACACAAAATATCTTTTTCATATTATCCAGTCAGCAGTAGGATGAGTCACTCCAACAGCAGTATCTGATACTCTAGCAGTAGTATTCTTGCGACAGCAGAATCTCCAACACTAGAAGTAGAATGGAATACACTAGCAGTAGTATTGACACTTAGTGTATTTCTTTGAGCAGTACTAACCTTGTGAACATTTAATTCCCAATACTAATCTTCAGAACATTTAATTCCCAACAATCCTCCCCTAAACTTGTGATTTATCCCAAATCATCAAGTTTCTTCTGAATTAAATGAGGATTGTGAAGATCTTTCAAACACTACATGGTCAGACTCTTGATCTGAGCTTTCTTTTGTTCTATAAGATTAAGTATCTTTCTGACTAACTCATCTGCCATCTGTGTATCACATTCAACAATAACATCATCTTCTTTGTCTTGAACATTAACAGTACCTTGCTTAGGCTCCATTCATTGATTAAAAGATGGTGCAATTTCCTTGGATGGAGGAATTATAAGAGGCAATGGTGCCGTGTATCTTGGATGCTTGGAGCCTGATATTATATTCCTTGTAATCGCTCTAAGAAGTCCAAGAAGCCAAGTCATCTATCAGCAAACCAAGCAAGTGATGAACAAACGTAGTGAACTGAAATTGAAACTGAAAGAGCTTAGATAGAACTTTCTCCATTTGAATATCATCAATCGAAGAAGAGTGATGAATTGCTTCATCCCTTCTGAATATATATAATACTCCAGAATCTTCCTCCCCAATCTTCACTGTTTGTTCAATTTAGACTTCCTCCTCTGTTTCTGAGCATATACATTCACAATCTTTCATTCTTTGATAATCTTCCTCCCCAATATTTTCATCAATATGGGCAATCTTCCTCCCCTACATTTGGTTAATCTTCCTCCCCTATTTGGCAGATCTCTCACCATCATCTGAACTTGACTCCTTTGATGAACTAGAAGAAGTTCATCTTCCAATTTGGATACCTTATCAGACAATATTGTACATAAAGCCATCAATTCCTTAAATTTCATATGCTGCCCTCATCACTTCCAGGTGTGTTAACTCCTGTGAGAGGTGAATCATGGGGCAATAACTTATAATCCATCATTAGATGGGTTTCTGAGCCATTATGAATCCAAAAGGTTTTTAAGAAACTTTTGACTTAGCAGTATGAACTTGATTTTATTATTGAAAAATCATACTGAATACAACCATTTTGAAGGGATTAAGAGTAATAACAGACACTTAATCAAGATTTCGGTTTAAATTAACCTCTGGTTGTGTGAGAACCAATGTTTTCAGTTATAAATAACTGCCTGTGTACAGATAAACCCATTCAAAGGGCTTTCTTGACAGGGTTTCCAGCTCGTGGCAATTGTTGCCTCTAACACAAGTGTTAGATTCACTTTTGCTCGCTGTTCTTTCTACCAGATGTCCTTAGACTTGCTCATTATACTAATTAAAGTATAAAATGATAGAAAGTGAGTTGTGTCAGTTACTATCTGACCAACTGAGCCATCAAGTCAATGTGAAACATCATAATCAGGTTTCAAGAAAGAAGTTTTAAAGAATCAATTAACTTAGGTGTAAACCTTTGTAAATGAATTCCCAAACTCTGTCCATCATGAGCCTATTATGTCAGCAACTTGTATCATCATTCTGCTGCTCACACATTTCACTTGAAACTTTCTTTGGGCTCAAATGTTCATACCTGAAATTGTTAGTCCAAAACAAAGAAAACAAAATGCAAAGCATTTGTCTTATAGCAGTAGAATTATATGACTAACAGTATGAACAAAACAATCCAAATTTGTACTAGCAGTACAAACTTTTCAATAACAGTACTAATTGACAATGCTAGTAGTACAAACTTAATTTATATACAAAATCACATAGTTTGAAAATTTTAAGGATTAAGCATCCCAATACTTGCTACCAAGTATTGAAACCTTCCAACATCAAAAGCTTTTGTGAGAAGATCTGCAAAGTTGTGATCAGAATCAATTTTAACAACTTGAATCAACTTTTTCTCATTGCAGTCTCTAATAAAATGATGTTTAATTTCAATGTGTTTTGTTTTAGAGTGTTGCACTGAATTTTTAATTATGCAAATTGTACTACTGTTATCAATATATATGACAGTGTTCATGAAATTATACCCATAGTCAAGAAGTTGATTTTGAAGCCAAAGTACTTGACCACAGCAACTTGCAACAGCTACATATTCAGCTTCAGTTGTTGAAGTAGCCACAATTGTTTGCTTTTTACACTGCCATGAAATAAGTCTACATCCAAGGAATTGACATCCTCCAGTTGTTGACTTTCTATCCAAGCTTGTACCTGCATAATCACTGTCTGAATATGCTACCAAGTCAAAAGGTGATTCTCTAGAATACCAAAGACCCAACCTAGGTTGACCCTTGAGATATCTAAAGATCCTCTTGACAGCTGTTAAATGAGAAACCTTAGGAGTTACTTGAAATCTTGGACAAGCACAAACAGAGAACATGATATCAGGTCTTGATGATGTGAGATACATCAAAGAGCCTATCATAGATCTGTATGTGTGTACATCCACATTTTCTCCATCTACATCTTTAAGAAGAGGCTTCTCAGAGTCCATTGGTGTGCTTGCCACTTTTGAATCAGCAAACTGAAATTTCCTTGGAATCTCTGCAACATATTTATCTTGGCTGATAAATATGCCTTCATTTGATTGCTTAACTTGCAGACCCAAAAAGAATGTAAGTTCCCCCATGGAACTCATCTGAAACTTATCATGCATAAGTTTCTCAAACTCTAAACACATCTCCTTCCTTGTAGATCTAAAGATGATATCATCCACATACACCTGAACTAGCAAAAGATCCTTCTTGTGCTTCTTGATGAATAATGTCTGATCAATCTTCCCTCTTTGAAATCCATTTTCTATTAAATAGGAAGCTAGTGTTTCATACCATGCTCTTGGTGCCTGATGAAGGCCATAAAGAGCCTTGACAACCTTGTACACCTTGTCTGGATGTTCTGGATCAATAAAACTTGGAGGTTGTGAGATATAAACCTCCTCTTCAATAGTACCATATAAGAAAGCACTCTTGACATCCATTTGATAAACTGCGAAGCCTATAAATGAAGCATAAGCTTAAAATAATCTAATGGCTTCAATTCTTGCTACTGGAGCAAAAACCTCTTTATAGTCTATCCCTTCCTCTTGTGTGTACCCTTGGGCTACAAGTCTAGCCTTATTTCTTATAACTATGCCTCTTTCATCCTTTTTGTTTCTGAGAACTAATTTAGTGCCAATTACCCTTACACCTTTGGGTAAATCAACTAGCACCCAAACCTTCTGAATTTTAAATTGGAGAAGCTCTTCTTGCATAGCTTCTACCCAGCTTGAATCATCTAAGGCGTTAAGAACATCCTTGGGTTCTGCTTATGAGAGAAAACATACAAATAAGCAAGAGTTTGCATACTCATGCTGCTTTGATGCATAAAGAGCATCAAGAAGCCCTTGTTGATCTGAAGACATAAGTTGCTTCCTTGTCTTCACACCAGATTATATATCTCCAATCACATTGTCCAGGGAGTGGATTTTGTGAATCCTTGCATGTAGTGTAGTAGGAACATGATAGTCAGGTGGGAGATTGTTGAAATCCACCTCATCTTCTGAGAATTTTGCTTCATTTGGTTCTGATGGGCCAGCAGTAAAAACATTTGGCCTAGCAGTAGAAACATTAAGCCTAGCAGTATCTTGCTCTGTCTCAGTAGTACTATCATCATTTCTAATGTTGAATGGATTTTCTTGTTCCTTAGTTCCATCTTCCTTAGCTTCATCAGAAGAAGGTTCATCATTCATTGAAGTTGAATCCACACTTAACCATATTGGCATCAACACATAATCTTGATCTTTCTCTTTTCCTAACTCTGCCTCATTTGTTGTATCATAAGCTTCTGAACCTGAAAATTCATTAGTTTCTGCAACAACATGCACATAATTCATTAATTGGCTTAGAGTCTCAAGATCAAACAACCATTTTGGACCTTCACCTGCTACATTGGATTTGTTCTCTAAAAATTCCACATGCAGGTTTTCCTCTACTCTCCAAGTTCTTGAGTTGTATACTCTAAATGCTTTGCTATTGAGAGAATATCCAACTAAGAATCCTTCATCTGCTTTACCATCAAATTTTCCTAGATGGTCTAAGGTATTCAAAATTGTCACATGACATCCAAAAGGTCTAAGAAATCCTATTGTAGGAGTTCTACCTCTAAAAAGCTCATAGGATGTCTTATTGTGAGATTTAACAACCAAAACTCTGTTCTGGACATAGCAAGCAGTATTAACTGCTTCAGCCCAAAAAGTGATAGGCAACTTAGAGTCAGCTAACATGGTTCTAGCAGCTTCTATGAGTGTCCTATTTCTCCTTTCAGCTACTCCATTTTGCTGAGGAGTTCTAGCAACACTAAATTCTATTCTAATATCTTTTTCTTTGTAGAAATCATCCATAACTCTATTCTTAAGCTCTGTCCCATTATCACATCTAATGACTTTTACTTTCTTGTCTACTAAGTTTTCTATCTCTGTAATGAATGTCTTAAGAATGCTAGAAGTCTCATCCTTAGAACCTAAAAAGAAAACCCATGAAAATCTGCTATAGTCATCGGTAACAACAAGACAATATCTCTTATGCTTAATACTACTCACAGAAGTAGGTCCAAATAAGTCCATATGAAACATAAACAATGATTGATCAATAGAGTTAAAAATCTTGGGCTTACAAATGGCTTTATGTTGTTTGCCTTTTAGACAAGCAACGCGTGTTTGGTCACTTTCAAATCTTTTCTGAGGCAAACCTCTTACCAAACCATCTTTGACAATTTTATTTATTGTTTTGAAATTAATGTGACCAAGCCTCCTATGTTATTTCATTGACTCATCCAATGTGGCTTTTGCAAGCAAACAAGTAAGATTCTCTTTAGGAACAATGTTCTTCATATCAACACTTTATAAATTGCCTTTTCTAGGAACTCTAAGAAGTACTTGACTTTCATCAGGCATCTTAAAGTTAGGAGAAAGGACAAGACATTCAGTGTCAGTAAAAAGAACCTTGTTCTTTTTGTCACACATCTGCGAGACACTAAAGAGATTATACTTAAGTTCTTTTACAAAGTACACATCTTCAAAGTCTAAATTTCCAGTCTTAATGGTACCTTTACCAAAAATTTTGCCACCAATACCTCCTCCAAAGCTAACATATCCTCCATCCAGAGGAGTAAAATCTGAAAGGTATGACATGTTGCCAGTCATGTGCCTTGAACATCCATTGTCTGAGTATCCTTGATCTTCTTGTTTAGCATTTGAATGTTTCTGCACATGAAATAAGGAATATTAGTTTTCTTTGGGGACCCAAGCCATTACTGACTTGGATCTGCCTCATGCATCAATGTAATCAAATTTCTTTAAAATAATTGATGCACCATTGGGTTTAATTGGTCTCCAAACCCAACATGCTGAGGCCTTAACAGCATTGCCCCCATTTGCCCTTTTGGTGTTCACAAACCTAGCAGTAGAAACTTTTGATCTAGCAGTAGAAACTGCTGGCTCAGTTGTTTTAACTTTTGGTACCCATTTTATGTTGTGAACAATATTTTTCTGGTTAAAGGGCTTTTTCACTGTTTTCTGTGCTGTTTGAATAAACCTTGTTGTTTGCTTGGCACAAGAAACAGTTGGTTTTGTTCGAGCAGTATGAATTGGTCTAGCAGTAGAAACTGATTTTGTGCCAGACTTCATCAAAACTGTTGTTCTGGGGTTCATTATGCTGTTTACATTAGGGTGTATATTTCTAGAAACATTGTTTTGATTCACCCTTAAGTTTGTGTGCCCAGTAACCCTAGTTTTTGTATATACCATCTTTCTTCCCTGATGGTAATCACAGTTAGCATACAAATGTTCAAAACTACCACATATATGACATGTTTTATTAAACATCACAAAATCATTATCAAGTTGTTGAGATTTTAAGTTGTTCCAGTTCCTCTGGTTTCCCCTAGGAACATGAGACCTGATTGTAGACCTATACAACTCAGCATATCTAACTGTTTGCCTAAACTGGTTAACATATGTTTTAGGCCTAACAGTATGATTCTTGACCACCTTGGGAACACTTGTTCCTGCTAACTTAACAACATCAGGTTTAGCCATAACCTGATCTTTCTCATCATCATCAGATGTCCAGTCCTTAATAATTGGACCATCTGAGTTCCTACTAGAGGACACCTTGTCCTCAGGGAGTGAAGCATCACTTGCACTCTTAAAAACTTCTTCTAATTTAGGACTCTCAGTAGACTTAGAACCATATTCAAATTTTGGTGTGATAGATCAATACCTGGAGGTGAAGGAACACCCTTGTATGGTGGAGGAACAGACTTGTAACCTATACCAAACTTAGCTTTATTGACAACTTGAGCTTCCCAAATTTTGTTGATTCCATTGAGGCAAAAGCTAGTGTATCTACTGTTATCTTAACATTTTCATTTGCCTTTTTGATCTTTTCTAGTTCTTCTCTGAGCATACATATCTCATCTATTTTGTAATCTAAATCTCTTTTTAGCACAGCTATGTCATCACTAAACTTAGATTCATTTCCTTTATAATGCAAAATTTGTGTTTCAAGAACAGCTAAACCTTTTTTATGATTAGATAAGTTATAACATGTTTCATTTAGCTCTAACAGTTGATCATCAAATTGCTTTTTAAGTTTTTCAAATGCTTTAAGAGTAGAGCAAGATTCAGTACAACTGATTTTAGAATTTACCTCTAAATCAGCAAAGGCCATCAATGCAATCTTAGTTGCCACCATTGCAGCTTCTGTTGGTGCTTCCTCTTCATCAGCCATGAAGCTCCAATCATAGCTAACACCATCAATAGCTAGCATAGCCTTTGGCTCTTCCACTGTGACTTCCTTCTTCTTGTCTTGCTTATACCATGGGGTCCTATTATCCAGCTTTCTTGGCTTCCTTCACTCTCTTGCAAAGTGTCCCAACTTGTGACAATTGAAACACTCTACTTTTATCTTATCAAACCCAACAGTTTCATTACCATTAATGGTAATCTGCTTTCCTGTTCTCTGCCAAAACTTCTTAGCCCTCATGCTTAGTAAAGCAACCTGCCACTTGATATCCATCTCTTCTAAATCATCATCATCCACCTGTTCAAGGTCTTCATGAGTTAGAGGAGAACTACTAGTTTGACTAGTCAGGAATGCATAGAATGTTGAATCTCCAAGTCCAGCAACATTCTTCTGTGAACTAGCAGTAGAAACACCAAAGCTAGCAGTAGAAACACCTTCAGCATCATCTACCTCTTCTGACTTACTAATGTTGGGAGATGACATAAGTGCCACATTCCCAGAACTAGTACTGTTGCTTCCAGACTTCTTCAGACTTTGTTCAACAATTTTGAAATTGTTGTACAAATCATTGAGTTTCATGGTTTCAATGTCTGGCTTATTCATCCAAACAACCACATGAGTATTGAATTCTACAGGTAGACTTCTTAAAAACTTCATGTTGAGATCTTCCTTAGCTATCTCAACTCCCAACACAGCTAACTGACTGACAAGCTTGTGTAATCTTGTGAACAACTTATCAAGAGATTCATTGCTGTTTGAGCTAAAGTTTTCAAAACTTTGTTTCAGCAATGTCTTTTGAGTCTTCTTGGTAGTTTCATTACCACCAAACCATGCACATATCTCTTCAAACAGAGTTTTTGCATCAGGATACTTGCTAAAAGATAACATCTGTTCACCAGGAATGGTCATAAGCCGCAAATTCCTTGCCTTTTGATCATTCCTCTTATGTATCCTTTCATCATTGGTAACTGGTCCAGTGTTCCTTTTCTGAACTGTTTTGCCTTCAACAATGGTTTCTGTAAGACCTGGTGTAAAAGAATCACCATACAGAATAATATCCTAGAGAGCATAATCTTGAACCAAGAAGTATTGTTCAATCCTTAGCCTCCATATCTCAAACACATTCTGTTTGAGCATAGGTAACTTAGCAGCAATGTTTGTAGACTGCGTATTCTCCATCTCCATTTCTTCTCCTAAATCAAAGATATCAACCTTGATCTGATACCAATTGAGAGGATCAATCAACCCTTTATCACTTGTGAGGATTGATTAAAAATACACCTTGAGGATGTTAGTCCTTTATAACGTGTGTGTATATGATACTTTGAGTGAATATAATTAAGTATGCGGAATCTACTTAACCACACTTAGAAGGATATTGGTTATTGGAAATGGAACAGTAATACTTGAGTAATCAACAATGAACACAGAAAGTATAACACCAAACGATTCAATATTATTGAGAATAATACGAGTGATCTTCACAATCACTAGGGTTACAAAACTTGAATCTCTATTACAAAGAAAACTATTTCTGTTATGTTCAACGTATTCAGTCACACTCTAACTAATGTGTAACTCTCTATATATATATATATATGATATCTAAGCACATGCACACTTGAGTATTCGTCTACTTGCTTGTTATGTATGTCAAAAGCTAAGATACAACTTGCTCTGTGTATTCAACTTGTTGACTGATCACAAATCAAAGATATTATCTACCATATCTATTTGACTTTTTGATGCGTGCGTGCGAGTGCTCTAATTTATACCCACGGAATGTCGTTGTGGTTTTAGCAGTATTCAAGTTTTAAATTTATATTTACCGACTTATCAATAACACACACACTTTAACGAGCAGTGTACCCGGTCAGTATGAATATAATGGTAAGTAGAGTGTCGATCACTAAGAGTGGAACGTATTATCTAGTTATTCTAATCAGTATTTTAATATCTTAAGTTAGCTATACAACCTAATCTAACGCAAGGGGGTTTCAGCCTGAGAGACTGGCACGATTTGGTTGCAATTAAATAATAAACTAACTAATAGGCACGAATCAGCGAATAGCACACACGTACACAGATAAATACTCGAGACAATAAGAAGGCCTGTCCTGATAGTTAAGTAGCTTGTCACTTGTTTTATTGCTAGTTTTATATGAAGTGTATAGTTCGATGCAACGCACCGAGATTAAGTCCTTTCTCGTTGGTTCTAATCTTATCGGCGAGTAAACCCTTAATGATTACTTATGACTATCCTATTTATCTTTCTTCCTACTTTTCTACAGACGATAGAATGCATAGGCGATCTAATAAATAGGCGAGGGCAGAGGCATGGCGACCCGATCAACGCTCAGCTAGACACAGAGGTTATCAATGCACTAATAAAAGTCACCAAAGACATCAACATATAAACTTTAATTAATGGGAAAGCAGTTTTAAGGGAGTGCAACCTTTCCGTTGTCACGTTACACAAGCCACCAATCCTGATGAATTAAAGTTTACAAATACAATAAAACAAAACTACTTAATGAATTAAATACATGCAGGACCTTCTTACAGCTCTTGTATCTTCGTTCAAGGTGTGTCTTGTGCTGCTACTTCGACTAAATTCGTCCTAGGGTTTCTTCTGTTTTGTACTTCGTATATATTATCTCCTCGAAATTCATCTGGTCTTGGGGTATTTATAGTTTCTGTCTGAGGGTAAGATGCGGCGCATCTAATAAGTAGATGCGGCGCATTGACTTAACTTCGCGTGGGGTCCAAGATTAATATATTCAGGAATATTCGTACACCGCCAGAAGATGCGGCGTAACTCCATTTATAGATGCGGCGCATGTCCTCTTGTATCTTGGATCGTATCTTGTGAAATCTTGATAGTGATGCGCCTTATGTAATAAGTAAGATGCGGCGTATCTGGAGCAGAATGTCTTGATCTTGTACATTTCAGTAGACTCTTAACTTCATGCTTGTTTTGCTCCATAATTAGTCCAAAATCGCCAAGTTTCACCAAATGCTTGTTTTTACCTGAGAATTACAAAAGTAAACATTAACGTATCGATTCTCACAGATAATATAATAAAACAAGTTAAATAAATAGGATAAATGACGGTAATAAAATGTACTTATTTGAGTTCATCAAATATCCCCCCACTTGAACTTTACTTGTCCCCAAGTAAACCTTAGAATTAATCTTATGAAAATGTATCCTAAAAGATATTAGGATTTATTTTTATATGTAAGCTTGTATTCATTTTTGTCATAATCACACAACCAAACACTTAACGAATTAGAAGTAAAATAAAATAATTTCGATAAAAGCAAATCTAATCGTTTAACTGTCCAGTCGTGACGAATATTCTATCATAGGCTTGGCAAGTATACACATCTCCCCCACTAAAGCCAAGGAATAACAAGTCTAAAGCGGTAAAAAGGGTTTGCAGGCTTAAAGGGTTAATCATTCTCCTTAATCTCTATCGATCTCAAATTCCAGAAAAGGCGAAAAAATCAAAAATACATGATCGAATCCACGAACACGATACTTGTAATTGCTCAAATCCTTAACTCGAATAGGCTAAAGATAGGATCAAGTAATCTTCACCAATAATATTATATCAAAAAGGGCGAGAAAATCATAAATACATAGCCGAATCCACGACTACGATACTTAAGATTGCTCAAATCCCTAATCTCAATAAATCAAAGGTTTGGATAAAGAATAATATAGGGTATGGATAATATTTGGGATATAAATTGGTGTAAAAATGAAAAATAAACAAAACAAATAAATTAAAATCCTAAGTGTGGTTAATCACTATCTCAACCATCCCATGAATAAGACTCATATCATAGAATAACTCACGCTTTAACACTAGAAACACACGCTTTAGGTAGACACGAATTATACTCAACAAGATCTCAATCAAAGGATATCCTTAAGTTGGCGTTCCCATAACGTTCAACTCCCATTCAATCCATAGATATAATATACAACAAATAGTGGTGATATCGACCACTTAATACAAAACTTTACATAAGTTGGTAAAAACAATCCTCCAACTTTCTTTCTTTTCTTTTCTTTTTCTTTTTTTTTTTTTTTTTTTTTTTTTTTTTTTTTGAACATAAACATATAAAATTTCACCACATCACTATAATGATAACTCTGGATAATTTTTCCATACTTTTCATAACTTCAGAAATAACAGTAATAGTGAAAGTAGTAAACACACGAAAAATAAACTCAAAGATATACAATATCTACTTTCACTCCAATTGCATTGTGCAATTTCCCGACCTAACCAAAGATAATGAATTACGCACGCGAACACAGGTAATGTAAGGAAACACACTTTGCCTAAAGCAATTAACCAACCACGGATTTTAATCTACAGGGTAGGCTAAGGTGTAAGGGTGTAACGAAACATTATAACAAAGGTGTAAGAAACGAAAGGAATGGCTCTGAGTGTTTTTCTAGGGGTATCTTACTCTAAAAATGAGAGTAACAAAAGGGTTTATACGGGGGTTAACTAACCAGTGTAGTTAGCTAATAACACATAACATATAAAGGCTATTTGGGTGTAATCCTAGAATTTTACCAATTTAGACAAGTCATTCCAATTATATAAATAATACTTATTATGGTGGTCTCAAATAGTATACAAGCCAAGTTCTAAAGTTTACAAGTCACCGGCACACTCATAGATTTGTGAATTTTTTGAAAAATCACAATTTTTGAAAATAACGTTATGTGTGCAGCTATGCAACTTAGATCTTCAACAAAAGCATGCTAAAAATTTTAAATTTTGATATATTAAGCACATTTTAAGCATATTTTGAAAAGTTTAGGACAAGTAAGTGTTCTAATTCTCCAATCCCCCCACTTAAGTTAAACAACGTCCTCGTTGTTTGTATAAAAGATTAAAAACTGGAAAATAAAAGAATTAGAACAGAAAAACTCCCCTGAGATTTGCTCGGTATGATCCTCCATTAGTATAAGAGCAAAAATCATCTTTCTTGTGGATGAGAACGTTTAAGCTTCATATTTGATGTATCCACAGGAAATGCAAAAATCTATAATACCACCAATACTTTAAACACACCTAAGTTAAGAAGGTTCAAACTTGCATAATACATTAGTAGTTAGTAAAAATAAAATGTAAAAATTAAAACTGAAAATCATCAGGTCAGTCGATGCGCCGTATCTTATGGAAGAAGATACGCCGTATCGAGCCTGGAACAAATACGAATCAGAATAGAAGATGCGTCGCATCCTTAACCAGGGATGCGCCGCATTAAAATAAACTGACAAAAAGTTTTTAAAGTCAAAAGTAAAAATGCAGAAAAATAAAGTAAGATATGACCAGTGCAGGAGATGCGTCGCATCTTGGGATCGAGATGCGCCGTATCCTCTGCGGGCCTGACTGACTCGACACAGAACAGAATAGTAAAAATTCTCCGGGTTGTCTCCCGGTCAGCACTTGTCTTTATTCCAGAGTCTTCAAGTTAGACTCACGTTCAGCTCCTCATTTAGTTCTTGTCACGGTCCATCCTTCTTCTTTCATCCGAAAGATGTTCCCGTATAGCTCCGCAACATTTTCTTCCGTTCGACTTAATCTAGTATAACTCTTGGTCTTCGTCGCAACATATTCCTCATCTAGTCCCAAAGAGTATTTAATGACTTTGAATTTTTCAGAAATAATCATGGGTGGCTTATTATAAGGGATCCCAAGTAGTTGACACTTTCTTTTGATGAATTCTTCTTCGTCCTTATCAACAAACTTAAAATAAGGGTCCTTAATCAAATAGTCATCTAGTTCATCAATTTGTGACTCATTGTTATTATCATCTTGAATTGCCTCCCATTCTCTTTCCAATTCCCATTGTAAACGTCGACTAAGCTTAGTGTAATCATCAAATTGTTCATGCACCCATTCCCAGAAAGTAGTATTCGATGTTCCCTTTAGCTCTTTCAAGTATTCGATTCTACCCTTTTCTTGCAAAGCCTCCGCTTTTTGTGGGCAGTCTTCAACATTTTCATACCACTCATAGTCTTCAAAGGTTACATCATTTCCAACCCGTTTCATTCCAATTATACTTCCCCCATTACAGGTTCCATCATTCTTATAATCACAGGTCGGCCATACACTACTCCCATCCTTGAAACAGAAAGGTGTACAAGTGTGATTAATGTGCTCAAATTCCCATGGTTTATCCCAAACCCATGGTATTTGGTCATTCCATTCGTAGTACCAGGTGTTTTTGAAATCATCATAAGTTTTGAATCCTGGTAGATCTCCAGTTAGCACATCATCGTCGACTTGAAGAAGGTAATTAAATTCTTTGAACTGTTTGCACAAAGGTGTCTCATAATTGAACAGATCAATGTCTATGCTGAATAATTCTTCAATGCCCTCATTGATTGTTGAATCATTAAGTGACGACCCATAGTCGCTCTCTACTTCTTCATCTTCTCCTCTCATCCAATATACCCATAATGCATCTTTAGTAGCTCGATCCATGCTCTTATGGTTATTGAACTTACTAGCCAACCAATCTGAAAAATCAACATTGTTAGGATCGTGGTCAACGTCAAAGCAAGCTTTTCCAATCATTTTCCTCCTTAATTCCATGAACTTGTTAAATTGTCCCCTAAAACTCCGTGTCAACCATGAAGTCATAATCCGCTTGACTTCATTCGCAGGGGCAAATTTTGGACTACCATATTTAAGTTCAAGCCATTCTTCGAGGGAGATGTCCATCAACCTTACCAACCTGCCATGAAATAGTAACTCCGCCACAGCATAAATTCTTTCATCGTCCAAATAGTTCTCATTTAATCCCCAGTACTGTTCGGAATAAGGCATGTAAGAGATTTGTATAGGTTGGGTATTGCCTCCACCACAGCTTTTATTGCTTGAGTTCATGTATTCAATTTGGAATTTCCCATCATTCTCTTCGATAATAGTCCAAGTCAATCCTTTAGAGTCAATTATGGGCCATAAGAGTAGCAATTCATCTTCAGTGTAGCTCATTAGTAACTCATAAGAGAATATCCCATCTTCAATATTGCATAAACGTTTAAATTCCTTATAAGTAGCCTCAAGAGGGGTTTCCCAAGAAAATAAATCGGCATCAATCATGAGCACATTGAAGTTGACATCATAAAAAACTTTCACATCGAATGAATCCGAAAGCAAGAGTTCCTTAGCAAGATATCCGTTCACTGACATGTCTTCCATAGCAAAACCTGTCATCATAGGTAAAATCTTCAGTAGGATTTGTTCGCTAGAAGAGAAATTAATGAATTTAGAATCGGATATAAGAATAAAAAGAGCTGATATCTGCAGACGATGCGCCGTATCCAAAAAGTTGGATACGCCGTATCTTATAATCGTTAAAATTTTAATCAGACTTTATTCAGAAAATAGATACGCCGCTTATAAATTTAGAATGCGCCGTATCAGTTTTAATTATCAAAAATCGATATTTACTTAAAATCAAATGCGTCGTATTAACAAAAGTTAATGCGCCGTATTTTTGTTACGTTTCAAAATACAAGATTTTTGATTCAGAAAGATGCGCCGTATCGATAAAAATCGATGCGTCGTATCTGTTTAATAATTCGAAAACTGTTTTTAAATAAAATAATAAATGCGCCGTATCTGCTAAAGCAGATGCGTCGTATCGCGTTATCGCTTAGAAAAAATTTCTTATTAAAAACAGATACGCCGTATCTTGGGGAAAGATGCGTCGTATCGAATTAATTAAACGCGTTGTATTTTATAAAAATTAAACGCAATACGCCGTATCTGAGAAATCAGATGCGCCGTATCGTTTGAATAAGCTCAGTACAACGATAGCAGAACACAGAAAATACGAAAAATAAAAACAAATAAAAACAAACCAAAATAAACGCAAATAAAAGAAAATAAAAACACACGAAAACAGAAAATATGCAAAATAATACAATGAATGCAAATTAACTAATATACAACAGAGTTAGCGGTTAGATTAAAAATTAAAAAGAAAAACCTAATTAAAATACTAATCAAATTAACAGATAATAACAATTCACTCCCCGGCAGCGGCGCCAAAAACTTGATGCGTGCGTGCGAGTGCTCTAATTTATACCCACGGAATGTCGTTGTGGTTTTAGCAGTATTCAAGTTTTAAATTTATATTTAGCCGACTTATCAATAACACACACACTTTAACGAGCAGTGTACCCGGTCAGTATGAATATAATGGTAAGTAGAGTGTCGATCACTAAGAGTGGAACGTATTATCTAGTTATTCTAATCAGTATTTTAATATCTTAAGTTAGCTATACAACCTAATCTAACGCAAGGGGGTTTCAGCCTGAGAGACTGGCACGATTTGGTTGCAATTAAATAATAAACTAACTAATAGGCACGAATCAGCGAATAGCACACACGTACACAGATAAATACTCGAGACAATAAGAAGGCCTGTCCTGATAGTTAAGTAGCTTGTCACTTGTTTTATTGCTAGTTTTATATGAAGTGTATAGTTCGATGCAACGCACCGAGATTAAGTCCTTTCTCGTTGGTTCTAATCTTATCGGCGAGTAAACCCTTAATGATTACTTATGACTATCCTATTTATCTTTCTTCCTACTTTTCTACAGACGATAGAATGCATAGGCGATCTAATAAATAGGCGAGGGCAGAGGCATGGCGACCCGATCAACGCTCAGCTAGACACAGAGGTTATCAATGCACTAATAAAAGTCACCAAAGACATCAACATATAAACTTTAATAAATGGGAAAGAAGTTTTAAGGGAGTGCAACCTTTCCGTTGTCACGTTACACAAGCCACCAATCCTGATGAATTAAAGTTTACTAATACAATAAAACAAAACTACTTAATGAATTAAATACATGCAGGACCTTCTTACAGCTCTTGTATCTTCGTTCAAGGTGTGTCTTGTGCTGCTACTTCGACTGAATTCGTCCTAGGGTTTCTTCTGTTTCGTACTTCGTATATATTATATCCTCGAAATTCGTCTGGTCTTGGGGTATTTATAGTTTCTGTCTGAGGGTAAGATGCGGCGCATCTAATAAGTAGATGCGGCGCATTGACTTAACTTCGCGTGGGGTCCAAGATTAATATATTCAGGAATATTCGTACACCGCCAGAAGATGCGGCGTAACTCCATTTATAGATGCGGCGCATGTCCTCTTGTATCTTGGATCGTATCTTGTGAAATCTTGATAGTGATGCGCCGTATGTAATAAGTAAGATGCGGCGTATCTGGAGCAGAATGTCTTGATCTTGTACATTTCAGTAGACTCTTAACTTCATGCTTGTTTTGCTCCATAATTAGTCCAAAATCGCCAAGTTTCACCAAATGCTTGTTTTTACCTGAGAATTACAAAAGTAAACATTAACGTATCGATTCTCACAGATAATATAATAAAACAAGTTAAATAAATAGGATAAATGACGGTAATAAAATGTACTTATTTGAGTTCATCACTTTTATACACAAAATATCTTTTTCATACTTATCCAGTCAGCAGTAGGATGAGTCACTCCAACAGCAGTATCTGATACTCTAGCAGTAATATTCTTGCAGCAGCAGAATCTCCAACACTAGCAGTAGAATGGAATACACTAGCAGTAGTATTGACACTTAGTGTATTTCTTTGAGCAGTACTAACCTTGTGAACATTTAATTCCCAATACTAATCTTCAGAACATTTAATTCCCAACAGTATTCTCATGTTGGGCATACCTAATGAGTATCAGTTGAGCTTTAGTCATATTCAGGATGCTAAGTCTTTAATGGAAGCAATTGAGCTAAGATTTGGTGGGAATGAAGCTACCAAGAAGTCAAGGAAATATCTTCTGAAGCATCTATTTGAGACCTTTGTTGCCTCAAGTTCTGAAAATATTGATGGTACATATGACAGACTTCAGGAGCTTATAAGTCAATTAGCACTTATGAAGGTTCCAGTTCCTCAAGAAGATATCAATCTTAAATTTCTGAGAAGTTTGTCATCTGAATGGAGTATGCACACAGTGGTTTGGAGAAACAAAGATGATTTTGACACAATGAGTTTAGATGATTTGTACAACAACCTGAAAGTGTATGAATCTGAAGTTAAAGGGTCATCTAGTTCATCTACAACTGCACAAAACCTAGCTTTTGTGTCCTCTAACAACAAAAGTTCTGGCAGTTCTCAGGAAACCTATACTACTGCTCATGGAGTTTCTACTGCTAGCACTAATGTTTCTACTGCTGGTTCAACAAACAGTGATAACATTAGTGATGCTGCTATTTGTGCTTTCTTGGCTGATCTTACTACCAGTACTCAAGTTATGAATCAGGATTTGGAACAAATTGATCCTGATGATCTTGAAGAAATTGATTTGAAGTGGCAAATGGCTATGCTGACAATGAGGGCCAGAAGGTTTTTGAAGAAGACAGGAAGGGAGCTCAAATTTAAAGGACAAAACAACATAGGATTTGATAAGTCCAAGATTGAGTGCTACAACTGTCGAAGAAAAGATCACTTTGCAAGAGAATGTAAAGCACCTAAGAAGAATGGAGAAAGTTCAAGGAAGTCTGTTACTGAAGATACCAAGACTACTACAGCTTTGGTGTCCTGTGATGGTTTGGGAGACTATGATTAGAGTGATCAAGTAGAAGAAGGACCCAATTTTGCTTTAATGGCTTATGCTTCTTCATCATCTGGTTCTGACTCAGATGTATCTAATAATTCTGCTTGTTCATATAAATATTGTTTAGATACTGTTGAAGAGCTTAAGTCTAGGAATGAAAGTCTAAGAGCAGAAGTTGAGAAACTAAAACTAGATAACTTAGGTTATAAAGTTGGTTTAAAATCTGTAGAACAAAGGCTTGAATTTCTTAAACAGAATGAGATAGAGTATGTTGATAAGATTCATATACTAGAAGGTAAGCTTTTTATTAAAAACAGTGAGATAAATATACTTAATAAAAAGCTAAAAGAGGCTGAACAAGAAAAAGATGCAGCTTTGACTGAAAAAGAAAAACATGTAGTTAGAGTTGAGAAACTGCAATTTGCATCTGATCTTGTGCATAGGTCTATTGAGAGTCAATTAATGAGGAGAGGTAGTGGCATAGGATATAATGATGTAGCTCCTCCAGTTAAGAGTGCCTTTGCACCTCCTAAGAAAGAATTGTCTTTTATAAGTGAACTTGATAGCAAACCTGTAGGTGAATCTAGTGAGGCTAATAAAGAAACACCTAAGGTAGAAAAGATATTTTTTGATGCTCCAATTATTGAAGATTGGATGTCAGATAGTGATGAGGAACAGGTTGAGTCAACACCAAAGATTAAAAAGGAAGAAATTCCTAAAACAGTTGAATCTAAAGGTAAACAGGTTAGGTTTGTGAAACTTGTGTTTGGTGACAAGATCTCTAGGAAAATAGTTGAATATAATGAGGAACCTAGAGAATAACCTAAAAGAAGCAATAATAGGCCTAGAGGTAAACAAAGGAACTGGAACAACCTAATTTCTCAAAAGTTAGGTAGTGATTTTCAGGTAGTTAAAAATGCTTGTTATCATTGTGGTAGTTTTGAGCATTTACAAGAAAAATATTTTTACTATCAAAAACCAGTTTGGAATCAAAATAGAAGGGTGAATCACAAAAACTTTTCTAAAAAGACTCACCCTCATGCGAATAAAAACATGGTTCCAAGGGCAGTATTGATGAGATCTGGTGCAACTAGGCCAATTACTACCACTCCACCACAAAGGCCTTTTCAAAATAATACAGCTATTTCTGCTGCTAAGGCAAAAGCAGTTTCTACTGCTGAGCCAAAAGTGATAATAAACATTGTTTTGGGCAACCATTTTTATGTTGTAAAGGCCTCAGCTTGCTGGGTCTGGAAACCAAAAATAAAGGTTTTAGATCATGTTTCCAGAAATAGCAGTGCATCAATGGATTTAAAGAGATTTGACTATGTTGATACACAAGGCAGATCCAAGTCAGTAATGGCTTGGGTCCCCAAGAGAAACAGATTCTCTTATTTTATGTGCAGGGCAATCTACAAGAGGAATTAAAGGACAAATGCATATTTGATAGTGGATGCTCTGGACACATGACAGGAGACATGTCCAACCTTGAAGATTTTGAAGCTATTGATGGTGGATATGTTGCCTTTGGAAATGATCCTAAAGGAGGTAAAATCATTGGTAAAGGTACATTAAGAACAGGAAAATTGGATTTCAAAAAATTGTACTTTGTAAAAGGGCTTAAGTTTAACCTCTTTAGTGTCTCACAAATGTGTGACAAAAAGAACTTTGTTATTTTTACTGACACTGAATGTCTTGTCTTATCTCCTGATTTTAAGTTGCCTGCTGATAAATTTGTGCTACTTAGAGTCCCTAGAACAGACAACATATACAGTGTTGACATAAAGAACATAGTTCCCAAAAGAGCTTTAACTTGCCTATTTGCAAAGGCCAAAAATGATGAATCCAAACTTTGGCATAGAAGACTTGGTCATCTAAATTTCAAAACTATGAATAAATTGGTTAAAGGAAACCTTGTAAGAGGTTTACCTTCAAAAGTTTTTGAAAATTCTGAAACCTGTGTTGCTTGTCAGATGGGAAAACAACACAGAGCTTCTTGTAAGTCCAAAGTTGTGAACACTATTTCTGAGCCTTTATATATGTTGCATATGGATTTGTTTGGGCCAACATATGTGAAAAGTTTGAACAAGAAGATGTACTGCCTAGTTATCACAGATGACTATAGTAGATTCACTTAGGTTTTTTTTTAGCAACCAAGGATGAAACTTCTGGCATTCTTAAGGCTTTTATAACAAGAGTTGAAAATCTAGTAAATCATAAAGTTTAGGTGCTAAGATGTGACAATGGAACTGAGTTTAAGAATAGTGTTATGAACCAGTTTTGTGTGGAAAAGGTATTTTAAGACAGTTTAGTGTAGCTAGAACTCCTCAACAAAATGGTGTTGCTGAGAGGAGGAATAGGACACTTATTGAGGCTGCAAGGACTATGTTGTCTGAATCAAAATTACCTACTACTTTTTGGGCTGAAGCAGTCAACACTACTTGTTTTATGCAAAATAGGAGTAAAGTAGTTAAGCCTCATAACAAGACCCCGTATGAACTGTTACATGGTAGGAAACCTATGATAGATTTCTTAAAACCATTTGGGTGTCCTGTTACTATCTCGAATACCATTGATCACCTAGGCAAGTTTGATGAGAAAGCTGATGAAGGATTCTTTGTTGGATACTCTACCAATAGTAAAGCTTTTAGAGTATTCAATAAAAAAACTAGGCATGTGGAAGAAAACTTTCATGTTAGGTTTAGTGAAACCACAACTAATGTTGCAGGAAGTGGACCTGACTGGCTGTTTGATATTGATTCACTAACCAAAAGCATGAATTATGAGCCAGTGATTGCAGGTAAAACTAATAAGTCTGCAGGTACAAAAGCTGATTCTAATGCAGGTACACAAGCTAATGTGAATGAATCTGCAAAGGAGTTTATTTTGATTGAAAAATGAAAGCTTGATCCAACTTTCACAGCCAAAGAGAAAGAGAGAAAGAGTTCACAAGAAGATGATGATGTTCATGAAGTACCAAAAGGAGATACAGAAGGTGGGGATAAACCTTCTGATGCTGGTAATATGGTTAATGAAGAACCACAAATTGTTGATGAAGTGCAGAATAATGAATCATCAAATGTTGAAAACGAAGGAAATAATGCTAGCAGCAGTAATTATGATTCTACTGCTAAGCCAAAAGTTACTACTGCTGCACCAAAATTTCCTACTGTTGAGAAAGATGGAAGATCTTTTGCAGATGATGATCCTAATATGCCTGGTTTGATTAATATCTATGAAGATACTGATGATGAAGCTTTAGATGTATTTGGTGCAGAGGCTGACTTAACCAATATGGAAGATGAAGTACCAGTCAGTCCTATTCCAACTACAAGAGTTCACAAGAATCATCTAAAGGAATAGATCATTGGAGAGCCAAAGTCTGCTGTTCAAACAAGGAAAATGGTTAAAAATTTGAAGGAACAAGGTTTCTTTGCAAGATCCCTTCATCAAAGAAACGGTCACAAAGACCTTCAAAACTGCTTGTTTGCTTGTTTTCTGTCACAAGTGGAACCTAAAAATGCTTATAAAGCATTACCAGATTCAAGTTGGGTGGAAGCTATGCAAGAAGAGTTGTTGCAGTTTAAGCTTCAAGAAGTTTGGACCTTGGTTGATTTGCCTAATGGGAAAAAGGCAATTGGTACAAAGTGGGTTTTTAGATGAAAAAGGGATGAAAGATGCATTTTGATCAGGAACAAAGCAAGATTAGTGGCTCAAGGATACACTCAAGAAGAAGGTATTGATTATGATGAAGTGTTTGCACCTGTTGCAAGGATAGAAGCTATCAGATTATTCTTGGCTTATGCTTCATATAAGAACTTCACAGTGTATCAAATGGATGTAAAGAGTGCTTTCTTATATGGGACAATTGATGAAGAAGTTTATGTCTCACAACCACCTGGTTTTGAAGATCCTGATTATCCTGATAGAGTTTACAAGGTGGAGAAAGCATTGTATGGTTTGCATCAAGCTCCTAGAACTTGGTATGACACCTTATCAAAGTACTTGTTGAACAATGGCTTCAGTAGAGGAAGAATTAACAAGACTTTGTTTATCAAAAGAGACAAAAAGGATATCTTATTGGTTCAAGTGTATGTTGATGATATCATCTTTGGGTCAACCAACAAGGTGTTATGTGATGATTTTGAGAAGCTAATGCATAACAGGTTTCAAATGAGTTCTATGGGTGAACTCACATTCTTTTTAGGGCTTCAAGTCAAACAAAAGGATGATGGCATATTTATCAGTCAAGATAAGTATGTGACTGATATCTTGAAGAAGTTTAGATTTTCTGATGTGAAGCCTGCTAAAACAACCATGGAGTCCAACAAGCCTCTAGTCAAAGATGAAGATGGTGAAGAAGTTGATGTGCATTTATACAGATCAATGATTGGTTCATTGATGTATCTTACAGCTTCCAGGCCAGATATTATGTTTGCTGTGTGTGCCTGTGCCAGATTTCAAGTTTCCCCTAAAGTGTCACACTTGAATGCTGTAAAGAGAATTTTTAGGTACTTAAGAAGTCAACCTAGGTTGGGCCTTTGGTATCCAAAAGATTCACCTTTTGATCTGGTGGCATACTCAGATAGTGATTATGCTGGAGCATGTTTAGACAGGAAATCAACAACTGGAGGATGTCAATATCTTGGACATAGGTTGATTTCATGGCAATGCAAGAAACAAACTGTGGTGGAAAATTCTACAACTGAAGCTGAGTATGTAACTGCTTCAAGTTGTTGTGGTCAAGTGCTTTGGATTCAGAATCAATTACTGGACTATGGGTATAATTTTATGCACACCAAAATTTATATTGATAATAATAGTGCAATGTGCATTATTAAAAATCCTGTTTTTCATTCTAAAACAAAACTTATTGAGATAAGACATCATTTTATAAGAGATTGTTTTGAGAAGAAGTTAATTCAAATTGTTAAAATCCATACTGACAATAATGTTGCAGATTTGCTCACAAAAGGTTTTGATATGGGTAGATTTCAATTCTTAATTGCTAGTATTGGAATGATAAATCTTTGAAAATTCTTATCTCTTTGTGTTCTTGTAATGTTTTGTAAGGATTTGTACTGTTATAAGTCAATAAGTTGTTTCTGCTGCTTGCTATGATATGTGTTGCTAGTTATATTTAGTTCTGCTGCTTGTTGCTTATACAATTGCTAAGTATAACTATGAATTGTGATTATTGTGGCATATTATTTCTTGTGTTTTTGTGGTTTTGGACTAATCTTTTGCAGAAAAAGTCAAAGGGGAATGCTTGTTTGAATAGAAAAAGGTGTTTGAAAAGTTCAGCAGATATTCTACTGCTAGTTACAAAGTTTCTGCTGCTAGGCAAAGCTTTCTACTGTTGGGATTCTACTGCTCGTTTTGTAAGTGCAGGGACAGTTATGTAACTTCTTATCCAAAGGGTTTGAAAATCTAATTAGGGTTTAAAAGCCTAATTCGATCTCATAATCGGTTTTATGCGATCATAAATCACTCTAATTCAAACCCTAACATAATTTTTAACATCTGATTTTATAACCCCTAAATCAAAACCTAATTCAGAATGTCGACAAAAATCTTTTCTGATAGTCACAATCAAATCGCTTTTCTTCAAAAGCCCAACGAAGCTGATGGATTTGCTGAGGTAATTGATTTTCTTAATGCTACTCACATCAGGTATGCATTAACAGCAAAACCTACTATATTTGTTTCCCACATTGATCAGTCTTGGTCTACTGTCAAGACCATAACTACAAATGGGGAAGAACAGTTAAAGGCTAAGGTAGATGGCCACAAGATACTTATTTCTGAATCATCTGTGAGAGAAGCTCTTCACTTTACAGATGATGAGCAAATAGTATGTCTTGAAAATTCTATCATTTTTGAAAAACTTAACAACATGGGGTATGAGAAGAAAGTTGAAAGTTTAAAATTTTATAAAGGTCTTCTCTGTCCTCAATGGAAGTTTTTAATTCATACCATCCTACATTGTTTAAGTCCTAAAACTTCAGGTTGGAATGAATTCAGTACAACTCAGGCTTCTGCTATGATTTGTCTGGCTAAAGGACAGCCTTTTAATTTTTCAAATATGATAATGGATGGTTTGAAAAAGAATGTAAAAGGAAATTATTACATTTATCCAAGGTTTCTCCAAGGTTCATAAAAGAGAATTTGTTTGCCCTGAACTTCAAAAGAAACTGTTTTCATACTTGAAAAAGAATGGCAAAGATTTTTCTGGGACAGTGACACCACAATTTCCATATATGTTGTCATTGGCTCAAAATCAGGGTGAAGGTGCAGAAATCACAACTGCAACCCATCACACACCCACAGTTTTGGAACCTTCATCTTCACAACCTCAAAAGACCCAAAACCTTAGGGATTCACACATTGAGAACATTGAGCTACCTCAGGCTAGTGTTAGGATGGTTGTAGCAGATGAGGCTATCACAGGTGTGGTGAGTGACATGTTGGAAGGGGCTGCCACTACTGCTGCTAGCTTAGAAGCAGAGCAGGTCAGTGGTAACATTAATAAGACCCCAACCAAGGAAACATCTAATGCTGAAGGTTCACTTAAACTAGAAGCAGGTGATGGTAACCCTAGCCAAATGGCTAATTTGGGGGGCTCAGATGATCAAACTAGGTTTGATACTGAGTTTACACCCATTGATTCACCTCTCAGGGAAGGTAACACATCCCGAAGTGATGAGGGTAGAACTGAAATTCATGAATTGATGGACCAACATGTACAAAATGATAATTCCTGTGATCCACCTCTCGAGCTAGGTAACACAAGCCGAAGTGGTGAGGATAGTATGGAACTAATAAAAGCATTGATGGCAAAGTGTACCAAGCTTGAAGAACAGGTTCTTGGCCTACAACAACTCACAGCTACTCAGGGTGATGAAATCAAAGGTTTGAAGCTGAGGGTTAAACATTTGGAAAGTAAAAGGTCAAGAACTACTCACTTTAAGAGATTGAAGAAGATGGGTACAACACAGAGAATAAGCTCCTCTGAGGATGGTAGTTTGGGGGAGGATGCTCCCAAACAGGGGAGGAATGAGACCAAGGATTCAGGGGAGGCTGAGGCTACTAATGTTGAAAGTGCTGCTGCAGAAAATTTGGATATGGATATGAATGTGGATAGTGGTGATAATATTGCTGAATTTGCTGTGGCTGACAAAGAAGGAAATGAGGTTGTGCTTGAAGAAGTAAACCAAGAGCAGATTGTAAAAAAATTGAAAACTTTGGATGCTGACAAGCTTGTGAAAGCTTTTGAAGTTATGGTGGAAGCTATAAAAGGATTGGATAATGTTGCTGCTTCAAGTTCTGCTGCTGGTGATAGTGGAGAAGTAGCTAAGATTGAAACTATTGCTAGTGTTAATCTTTCTACTGCTATTGAAAATCTTTCTGCTGCTGGTTAAAAAGATTATGCTGCTGAACCAGAGAAAGATTCTACTGCTAAGATATTGGATGATGATGTTAGTATGGTTGAAGCAATAGTTTTGTTGAAGACATCACAATCAAAAGAAGCAGTACAACCACAACCACCATGATGCGTGCATGCGAGTGCTCTAATTTATACCCACGGTATGTCGTTGTGGTTTTAGCAGTATTCAAGTTTTAAATTTATATTTAGCCAACTTATCAATAACACACACACTTTAACGAGCAGTGTACCCGGTCAGTATGAATATAATAGTAAGTAGAGTGTCGATCACTAAGAGTGGAACGTATTATCTAGTTATTCTAATCAGTATTTTAATATCTTAAGTTAGCTATACAACCTAATCTAACGCAAGGGGGTTTCAGCCTGAGAGACTGGCACGATTTGGTTGCAATTAAATAATAAACTAACTTATAGGCACGAATCAGCGAATAGCACACACGTACACAGATAAATACTCGAGACAATAAGAAGGCCTGTCCTGATAGTTAAGTAGCTTGTCACTTGTTTTATTGCTAGTTTTATATGAAGTGTATAGTTCGATGCAACGCACCGAGATTAAGTCCTTTCTCGTTGGTTCTTATCTTATCGGCGAGTAAACCCTTAATGATTACTTATGACTATCCTATTTATCTTTCTTCCTACTTTTCTACAGACGATAGAATGCATAGGCGATCTAATAAATAGGCGAGGGCAGAGGCATGCGACCCGATCAACGCTCAGCTAGACACAGAGGTTATCAATGCACTAATAAAAGTCACCAAAGACATCAACATATAAACTTTAATAAATGGGAAAGCAGTTTTAAGGGAGTGCAACCTTTCCGTTGTCACGTTACACAAGCCACCAATCCTGATGAATTAAAGTTTACAAATACAATAAAACAAAACTACTTAATGAATTAAATACATGCAGGACCTTCTTACAGCTCTTGTATCTTCGTTCAAGGTGTGTCTTGTGCTGCTACTTCGACTGAATTCGTCCTAGGGTTTCTTCTGTTTCGTACTTCGTATATATTATCTCCTCGAAATTCGTCTGGTCTTGGGGTATTTATAGTTTCTGTCTGAGGGTAAGATGCGGCGCATCTAATAAGTAGATGCGGCGCATTGACTTAACTTCGCGTGGGGTCCAAGATTAATATATTCAGGAATATTCGTACACCGCCAGAAGATGCGGCGTAACTCCATTTATAGATGCGGCGCATGTCCTCTTGTATCTTGGATCGTATCTTGTGAAATCTTGATAGTGATGCGCCATATGTAATAAGTAAGATGCGGCGTATCTGGAGCAGAATGTCTTGATCTTGTACATTTCAGTAGACTCTTAACTTCATGCTTGTTTTGCTCCATAATTAGTCCAAAATCGCCAAGTTTCACCAAATGCTTGTTTTTACCTGAGAATTACAAAAGTAAACATTAACGTATCGATTCTCACAGATAATATAATAAAACAAGTTAAATAAATAGGATAAATGACGGTAATAAAATGTACTTATTTGAGTTCATCACACCACAACTTCCAAAAGCACCTGCCAAAGGTGTTATGATCAGAGAACCCTCTCTCCCATCCAAGAATATTGCTCAAACACATCAATATTCAGGAAAAGGTAAAGGGATAATGATTGAAGAGCCTGAACCTGAACCTGACATACCTTTTGAGCTCTGGCCCAAAGAGAAGCAAATTGTATTTAATGAAGAGGCTGTAAGAAAGTTGGCTGCTGAGCTTGAACCAGAGAATCAAGTGTTCTTGGAGCAACAAATGAAACATGCTGAAGATGAGGCCAAAACAAAAGCCTTATTGGATGCTTGGGATGAGGAAAGAATCAAGGGTGATGCTGATATTGAGTTGTTAAAGCTTGTCAAAGAGGAAATAGCAGATACATACAATGAAGAAGGAAGAACTCAATGGTTAAAGAAGTTCAGAAAAGAAAGAAAGAAATGGTATCTTGCTGAAAGAAGAAAAAGAAAATTGCTCAAAGAACCAACTATGAAACAAAGAAGGAAATACTATGAGCAGTACCTAAGAAACATGAAGGGTTACAAACTTTTTCAGTTGAAGCCATACTCTGATGATGAAATCACCAGGATGTATGAAAAAGCAAAAAGAGAAATTGATCAGTTTGTGCCTATGGGATCAGAGGATAAGGTTAAGGAGGCAAAGACAGTGGTGGAGACTGAGATTGTGAAAGAGAAGGTAGAAGTGAAAAAGGTGGATGAAAAGAAAGAAACTTCAAGCTCAGGTGTTAAAAGAGCTGGAGTTAAACAAAAGAGTATTGAAAGAAAGAAAAGAAAAGCTGATAGATCCAAAGCAGTGGAGCAGAGTTCTGAGTCAGAGCATGAGAATGAAGAAAAAGTTAATGATGAGGAGGAATCTGAAGATGATAGAGAAAAAATGATGGCTCTTACAGTTCTTTCTAATTATAAAGAACCTGAGGTCATTAATGCAGTTCCTCTAACAGCCAAACATCCAATCATCTCATATACTTCTGGAATCAAGGATGGAAGTGAAGCCTATTAGGAGTTTAAAAGAACCAATGGTTTGTATTATAGGTTTATTAGGTTTTCACAAATGCTGTTTTGGATGGATAGAGATGATGTGGTTAACCTTTGGAGGTTATACAAAGAAAAATATGGTGATACAAGACCAGAGGAGGTGTATGAAAGGGTAATCTATTACTATTTAAAGATAATGTTTGAACCACATGATGAAGATATTGAGTGGATGAAGTTAAAACACAACACAGTTCAAAAATGGTATTTATATCAGTCTTGTGGTGTTCATGCTTTAAATGCTCATGGAGTGGTTATCTACATGTTGGTGGAAAAAGATTATCCTGTATTGAACTTCAATAAAGAAATTATTCATCAGATGTTGAAGCCTGGAATGTTGCAGATGCAGAAAGACTTCTGGTTTCAAAATCAAGCTTATCAACTTTTAAAGAAGTATAAAAAAAATTCTCAACCCAAATCTTAAGAAAAAGGAGTAAATGTGTTTGGAAGCATCCTCCTGGTGAAGGTTAAAGCTTAAATGAAACTTGATGATTTTGGAGAAAATATCAAGTTTAGGGGAGGATTGTTGGGTTTAGAGATGCTGCTGCTCTGAATGATACAACTGCTCATGGTGTATAAAGAAAAATACTCTAAGTGTCATACTACTGCTAGTGTATTCTATACTACTGCTAGTATTGAAGATTCTACTGCTGGAAGAATACTACTGCTAAAGTAAAAGAAACTGCTGCTAGAGTAATGAATACTACTGTTTATGAGATAATTTGTATAGTCGGTTAGATAAGTTTAGAATAGATTCTAAAAGATTTATCTTGTATAGAAAGCTATTGTAAACCGACTAGGAATCCTTAGTCTATAAAAGGAGGTTCTAGGGTTAGAGTTTATCATGTATCATTGTTAGAGTCGATTCACTTCAAGGTTTCTGTAAACCCTAATACTGTTGAGTATTCGTATTTAATAATATTGAAGTGTTTGTTGAGAATTCTACTGTTTCATTCATTGTTCTTCTTAAGGTTAAACATTAAATTTCGCATAGTGTTATACTTGTTATTTTAGATTCAAATCTAAGATAACTAACTAGATCAATTGCTCAACTGGGATCAACAATTTACGTTCAGATGATGCCTGATTAGGCGGCGTGGTACTCCGGTCATATCCGAAGGTTGCCACGCAAACACGTCTTTGTTCTTCCTCAATAGCTCGATCAAATGCTTCCGACATTCCCTCGAAAATCCTCTTCCTATTGTAACCAGTTGTTCGGGATGTGCCGGATTCACCAAAATTTCCTCCGTCCTACCTACTCCCGAATCGATAATTTCTGCCTCTTGCGGTACATCTACCACCTGTTTTTCCTCCAGTCTTCTGCACTCCAGTACCATGGTCGGGTGTGCTGCCAAAGTTGCCACTCCCTTCGGTGTAGGAAACTTAATCATAGAATGGATTACTGAAGGGATGGCTCTTAGTCTTTCAATCCGGTTCTGCCCAATATCACGTTGTAGGGTGACGGAGATTGCACCACACAGAATTTCATGGTTGTCTTCCGGAACACACCATGGTCACCGAAACATACCTCCAATTCAATCTTGCCTAGTGGTCTACTCATTTCCCCGAAAAACCCAACAAGAGAAGTGCTTGTCTCTTTGAGCCTGGCTTTTATGGACGAGATGAGGTTACTGAAGCAGTGCTCATACATAACGTTTACGGATGACCCCTTATCAACATATATTCTTCGGACTAAATACCTTTCAATATCACCTTCAATAATGAGAGGTTCGTCCGACAAATCTCCCGTCACGATGGGGGAAAAACTATCGGGACGTTCATCCATCCTTCGTCGTGACCTCCGTACCTTCTCTTCCTGTTCTCCGGTAACCCCCTTATCATATTGATCACTTTTCCTTCCCCGTATCGTTCCTCCTTGGTTGGTCTCTTCCTCTCCCAGCGTCCCAATGTAAGAAATCCTTCAAAAGGTGGGCTAGCTTCCCAGACTCCAACGCAATCTCAAGTTGTTTTTTTAATTTGTAGCAATCGTTAGTAAGATGCCCTTTCTCTTCGTGGTAATCACAGAACTTGTCCATATTTTCTTTTCTCAGCCTACCACCGGTCGGGGGAGGGACGGGTAGGTTTAGATGGTGCTCTGTGGCCAGAATTTCCCTAGGGGGTTTTATCAATGATCCTAGGCTAGGACGATGATTATCCTGCCTAGGGGCTTTGTTTTGACGGTGATCCGGGCGGGCATAGTCATTGCGGTTGTAGTTATTTCTGGGAGCAACATAAGGGCGGTATACATCTCTCTGGCGGTAATCATTTCGGCGCTCCCCTCGCTGTTTATCATTTCTGAAACCATGGCCTCCTTTTCTGCTCGAATCAGGGCCTTCACCTTTGGGTAGTTTCGTGCTTCGATACGCTTCCTCTGACTTTATGAAATCGTCCACTCTGGTAAACATTTCTGTGACCGTTCGTGGCACCCTATCGGAAAACTTCTTGGCAAGGGCCGGACATTTGTGTGCACCCATGAAAGCGGAGATCCTCATGATCTCGCGCACACCGCTGATGTAACTAGCTTCGTCTGTCTACCTCTCTTTAAAATCCAGAAAAGATTCATGAGCTCGCCGGATGATTTTCGTAATCTCCGTCGGGTCTTTTGTACATTTTTTTTGAAGAGCAAAACTTGTTGAGAATTGCTCCCTTAACTTGTTCCAACTGTCTATACTACCGAGTTCCAACCGTTCGAACCATCCTCCCGCAGCTCCATCTAAAGTTTGCTGGAATATGCGACACCACATCGGCATCGGCCATTCCCCCTAGTTTGCTGCTCCTGTAAACCTGGTGAGGTGATCGTTTGGATCCGTTGACCCATCATAGAAATTCATGTTCAGCGGCATTATGTGGTTCGGACCAGAAAACTCTACAATCCGGTGAGTAAACGGTAACCTTGATACTTCCTTGAAGGGTTTGTGAAGGTCATCCACCTTTCCCTCGTCTACTTTCTCCTTTCCCCGATTCTTATCTCCTTCATCTCCAAAGTCGAGCTGTATTGGCTTGAGAATGATTCCGCCCTGCGCATTGTGTTCCTTGATCAGTTTCATTAGTGATGCTACCTGGACAATGATCAAATCTTGGAGACTGGGAGAATCATTGGCCGAATGGTCACTGTTATGCTGGTTATGGTTGTTGTTGGGCCCGTCTTCTCCGTCTTCGGGCTGCGTGGTTTGAAAAGAGGGACCAACCATTCTAATGCTTAGGTAAACTGAATAGCGGGTCCCATGGATTGTGCTAATTTGTTGAAGTAAAACCTTGTGAGTGGGTCCCACCTCTTTATTAGATCCTTCGGATGGTTTCCTCCGGATGCTATAAGCTCCTACACACAAGAAACACGCACGTTAGACTCGCCGCCTTGGGTTTTATCCCAAGGCCAACCTCCGGTGTGAGAGTAAGTATATGTCACACCCCAAAATCGGGTTCAGCGGAAACATACATGTCACTGGGGTGCTACTCAATTGGTATCACAACAAAAGTACAAAGAACGGTTTTTACCTCAATCATTTAGAATAAAATTCATTAGCGAAAAGTGTTAAAATTTACTTTATTCAAAAGTAGTGCGGAAATAGGCCCATAAAATAAGTAAAGTGGTCCCAACAAGTATACCAGTGTCGTCTATGACCGTGCCCAAGCGCCTCAAAAAAGATAAGCTATCGCCTTAACCTGAAAATACATGCTAAAAAGTGTCAACACGAGGTTGGTGAGTTCATAGGTTTTAGTTTAAAACAATATGGTAGAACCAAAAGGTTCCGAGTTCAAATCATCATTTACAAACCAGTCAAATTCAACGTAGGCTCACACTGCCTAAATCACCGTTCCAAAACCAAATCCGCAAATAATATCAAAATCAAACATCTCGAACCATAATTAATCATACAGATACTACACTCATATAGTGACGCGCCAACGGAACCTATTGTGTTCATTATACTCATAACCAATATCACGTGGGGAGCTACCCCGATAGATCTATCAACATGTGGGCTCTCAAAGAGAGTTAACAGTTGCACCAACTGAACCTATCAACTTGTGGGCTCTCAACAGAGAGTTAACAGTTACACTAACTGAACCTATAACTTGTAGGCCCTCAGCAGAGAGTTAACAGTGGCGCCGTCATGTACTTACATAACAAACATGTCACAGCATATAATCACATCATCACACGTATATGTCCAAAATCATGTAACACAGTAGTTTACAGCATAAAAACGTTTGTAAAGCATTGAGTTTAATGAAAAACAACGAGCATGTATTCTCCCCAAAATAGTTATAAAATAAGTAAAAGTAGGGGCCATGAACTCACCTTAGCCACAGCAATGCAAGGATCACAACTGACACGACTGGCATCGAGAAGCAAGACACAACAGTCTTAAGACATACGGCACGACAGTACACGGAGGTACAAGCACAGCGGTACACAACGGTCTAGCATCGGCACAACCTAATACATATACGGTTATCTCAAAATACGGCTCGCATAATAGTACAGTCTATAAAGACAACATGTCGTAGTTTTCGTGGATTATTCGATTTCAAAACTTATCAAAAGCTTAGTATCAACATTTCGTGTGGTGGTAAGCAAACATAGACTCAACATACAACTCACGCCAAAGAGAAATAGACGTTGACATAGTCGAGAGAATACTGAAGAGAACTCAAACAAAAGAGGACAAAACTAGAAGTTAACGACAAATAAACACCTCAAATAAAATAAATCAGTTTGTGCGTTTCGGCATTTACCCCGTGATGATGTACCCTCCTAACGGGTCGAAGGACTCCCCTTCGAGCTTGTAGAAAGCCCTCTCTTCCGAGGCCCATGTTAATATCCTGAACACGTTTCATTAGCGTAAAACCATTCGCCTGCGAACTGGTTACCATGTGGGAATCCGCCAATCGAAGCCCTAAGCCCTTCGGGGTATTCCTATCGAAGGGACTAGCACGAAGGACCATTCTGACCTGGTCAAACCCACGTCTCCTCTTCCCTTTGGCTTTCCCGCCAAAACAGAGATCGTGGGCTACAAAGCCCTAGCGGTTACCACTTTCCATGGGACGCCCCCATGATCTCCGAACAATGTGCAACCGCCCACTATGTCCTATTTCTCCCCTATAAATAGCATAGTCGGGCCAAAACAATGTAAGTTAACTTCACTCTTGTCATTTACAATCTACTCAAACGATTACACATACTTACTCGCACGCGGAGGTGGTTCGCAGGGCCCAACCCCTGCGCAATCACTTAACGTAGTGTTTCGGTATTTCTTATTTTCAGGTTAAGAACAAGCTTGGCGCATTCTCAACACCCTATTATTCCTTTGATCACCATCGAAGGCTTGGTTGTGCAATTATTTGTTCAATCAGTGGCGCCATCCGTGGGACCGCTACAATTGGTCTCGTTAATTCCGAGCTTATAACCAACCAACCATTTTCACTATTATTCCGGCATGAATCAAGGGAGAGAAGATACTCCCCCACCGGGTTTCTCGACTTTGACACCAATACCGATCGACGACACTAACAACCTTCCCCCAATAACCGCTTCCACTTTCACAACACGCTCTCACCCAGAAATCACTACCAACAATCATGCTTCGACGTCAGCCAATCCCGAACCTGTCATTAGCCCAGCCTTTGTCGAAGCCAACCACGAAGTGTTGGAATCCCTCTTAAGGGCTCGCAACAGGCAAGTCAGGAATGCTGAGGTGCAAAGGGAGTTGGAATACTCAAGTGATGAGTATGATGAAGAAATGGAGATGGAACCTAGGCCTCCGACCCAAGGACCAACTCTATCGGCTTTAAGAATTAGGTCTCCAGTTGGTCGAAGGCTAAGCAAGAGATCCGTTGGTTTCGAAGGAGTCCCCGAAAGGGCTCCGACAAGGAGGGAAGGGGCAGTTACCGAAGGCTCTAATGGTAGGAGCCAGCGAAGGGAAGAAGTGGGGGTGACTTTGCCTCCACTGCTAGCAGCTCATCTTGGAAGGACTGAAGCTGGGGTTCCGTTGCAGCCTTCTCACGCATCAGGCGTAGAAGGCAATCCGCCTACAATTAATATGGGAGGAAATCTTCCTCCCAATGGTATGTACCCCTCGTTCCAAACTCAGTCTTATCCTCAAAATTTATATCCTCCAGTAAATGGACAGCCTAATAACCCAAGCTTTCCCCAAACTTGTGAGAGCATGCCCTTCGGGCATCCTATGGCGTACCCTCCGTACGCCATGGGAAACAGCTACTCGTTTGCCATGAATACACCTTATCAGTCCTACCCAAGCCAAACTCCTATGGGAATACCCCCGAACAACAATCCATATAATGCTGTTCCCATGTATGCACCACCTTATAATTGTCTATACTCAGACCCTATGGGTTCAGCTACACCCTTCGTTAGGTGGATCAAAGATTACCCATTGCCTGATGGGTTGAAAATGCCTTCGCACGTTGGGACTTATGATGGGAAGGGGGATCCGGACAATTTCTTACATTTGTTCGAAGGGGCTATCAAAATGCAAAAATGGGTTATGCCAGTGGCCTGTCATATGTTTACGTACACCCTACGGGATTCTGCTCGTATCTGGTGGAATGGGCAAAAGCCCGGCAGCATCGTCAATCATGATGATCTTAAGGCCAAGTTCCGGTCACACTTCAGTCAGCAAAAGAAGTTCACGAGGACTCATTTAACGGTGCACAACATCAAACAAAAAGATAACGAAAGCACAAGGGCCTTCGTTACTAGGTACACCGATGAGACTTTGCAGATTTTGGGTCTTCATGAAGATCAGCGTATTTCGGGTTTCGTACATGGTCTTCGAAATCGGAGTTTGGTGGAATTCTTGTCCACTGACCTTTCGACAACTTACAAAGGGTTGACGGAAAAGACATATACATGGATCGAAGCTAAAGAGGTGTCCACTAATGGGGCTCCGGTAGACAAAGATAGCAACAACAAGTTTTCGAAGCATTCTTCGTGGGAAGGGTCCAAGAACAAGAGCAAGAACAGAGATAGGTTTTCTCCGTACAACAAAGGCCCAAACCATGGTTTGCTAAGCAGTCTAACGAAGTCTCCCAAGGAAATACTTGCTACGGAGAGGGCTGCTAAGGCTTTCGAAGCACCCCCTCGTATGACAAGTAAGGGGAAAAACAGGGATACCAGCAAGTACTGTCACTTCCACGAAAATTATGGTCACGATACAAACAGTTGTAGAGAACTGAAGAAACAGATAGAGGAAGCTGTGAAGTCCAGGCAATTGGCACATTTGGTGAAGGGTATAAAGAAGGGAAAGGAAGAGATGACCGACACTCAATTGGCTAAAGATACTACTCCTCTCGAAGCCCCAATACTCATGGTCCGTTGGGGCGAAGCCAGCTTGAAGAGAAAGGTAACGGAGGGTAACGAAGTAGGGGAGGTAACTTTTCCTCCTCTTGCAGGTCAAATCTCTTCGAATGATCCGGTAGTCATCAAAGTCCTCATTTCCAGCCGGGAAGTAAATAGAGCCTATATGGACTGTGGGAGCTCCTGCGAAGTCATCTATGAGCATTGTTTCCTTAAGCTTAATCCTTCGATCAGGTCGCAGCGAATTGATTCGAAAATACCCTTGGTAGGGTTTTCTGGTGAACATTCGTGGCCTCTGGGAGAAGTTCCGTTGGAAATAACGATTGGAGAAGGCAAGCTCGCAAGGACAGAAACCCTCATGTTCGCTATCGTAAGGCCTAACTCTCCTTAAAACTTGCTGATAGGTAGGACCGCCATGCAAAAGATGGGTATCGTAGTCTCCACTATACACGCGGCGGTAAAATTCCATACACCTTATGGGATAGGCACCGTATTCTCCACTTACAACCAAGGACAGACAGGAGATAACAGCAAAAAGATTAGAGAAACTCCGGAAGAGCCTCCGAAGGCCATTTTAAGTTGTACAGATGCCGAAGAACGTATCATGGTGAATGAGCTCTATCCGGAGCAAACGGTGGTAATCGGAAAGCAACTCCTTGCTAACTTCAAAGCGGAGTTGGAGAAGCTACTCAAAGCCAACAAAGACGTATTCGCATGGACCTACTCATATATGACTGGGGTTCCCAGGACTCTTATGATCGACGGAAAGCCTTTCGGTACAGAGCACAAGCTTAACGAGTTCAAGCACATTGAACCAATTAAGCAAAAGCGACGAAGCCTGGAACTAGAAAGAAACGCAGCTGCTTGTAAAGAGGTAGATGAACTTGTGCAAGCAGGAATTCTCAGAGAAGTGAAATACCAAACTTGGGTCGCTAATCCAGTTATGGTAAAGAAAAGTGACGGAGGGTGGCGCATGTGTGTCGACTTTACCGACATCAACAAAGCCTGCCCAAAGGATTGCTATCCTCTACCAGAAATTGATTGGAAGGTCGAATCCCTCTCGGGGTTCCGTTTGAAATGCTTTTTGGATGCCTACAAAGGATATCACCAAATACAAATGGCAAAGGAGGACGAGGAGAAGACAACCTTCTACACAGGAAAGGGTGTCTATTGCTATAAGAAGATGCCTTTCGGCCTAAAGAACGCAGGGGCTACTTACCAGCGTTTAGTAGACAAGGCCTTCCATAAGCAAATTGGAAGGAACTTGGAAGCCTACGTTGATGACATGGTAATAAAAAGCAGAATCGAAGAGGACCTCCTCTCCGACATTCAAGAGACCTTCGATCAATTGCGGGCCATCAACATGAAGCTTAACCCCAAGAAGTGTTCCTTTGGCATGGAGGAAGGGAAGTTCTTGGGGCATTTGATAACGAAACAAGGGATTAAAGCTAACCCTTCGAAGGTTAAAGCTATCACTGATCTTCAAGCTCCGAAGTCACTCAAAGAAGTTCAAAGCCTCAATGGGAAGCTTGCGGCACTTAGCAGGTTCCTATCCAAAGGGGCAGATCGGTCTTTACCATTTTTCAAAACACTCAAGGGGTGTACAGATAAAAAGACTTTCCAATGGAGTTGTGAGGCGGAAGCAGCCTTCGAAAAGCTAAAGGAATTCATGGAAATCTTACCAACACTTACGGCCCCAGTCAAAGGCGAAGTGTTGTTCATGTATATTGCGGCATCATTCGAAAGCATCAGTGCAGTGCTCTTAGCCGAAAGAGAAAAGAAGCAAGTCCCTATATACTTTGTTAGTAGGGTCCTACAAGGAGCTGAACTAAACTATCCGGAGTTGGAAAAGCTAATCCTAGCTTTGGTTTATGCTGCAAGACGCCTTCGAAGATACTTCAAAGCTCATCCCATCACGGTATTGACGGACAAGCCTATTAGGCAGATACTGTCAAAGCCTGAGAAATCAGGAAGGGTAGCTAAATGGGTTATCGAATTGGGAGAACATGAGATAGAGTACAAGGGTAGAAACTCCGTCAAAGGACAGATACTTGCAGACTTTCTCGCTGAAACACCCTCCGGACCTATCCAACATAAAGAAACTCCTAAGGAGAAACCCCAAGAAACAAAGGAAGGGTGGAAACTGTACACAGACGGAGCATCAAGCTCTGATGGCTCAGGAGCAGGTTTAATGCTAGTTAGTCTGGAAGGAAGGGAATATACTTACGCATTGCATTTTGAGTTTGAAGCTACCAACAATGAAGCCGAGTACGAAGCATTGTTAGCCGGTCTTCGACTTGCAAAAGATATGGAGGTTCGTAACCTCTCCGTTTTTGTAGACCCGCAGCTAGTCGCCAACCAAATTAAAGCCTCCTACGAAGCAAGGCAACCCACCATCAAGCAATATTTGGAAAAAGCTAAAGAAATCCTTCAGAGCTTTGAAACGTATGATATAGCACATGTTCGCAGAAATCAAAACAAGAAAGCAGACGCCCTAAGCAAGTTGGCTTCGATGGCATTTGCTCATCTAACGAAAGAAGTTTTGGTAGAAGTATTGACTGACAGGTCAATTAAACGAGGCGAAGTTTCCGACGTCATACTCGACGAGGGCACCAACTGGATGACTCCGATCAGGGAGTATTTGATCAGTGGTATTTTGCCGGAGGATCCTAAACTTGCTCGAAAGGTGAGGATCAAAGCTCCCCAATATAGACTTATTGGGGATAACCTGTACAGGAGATCCTTCTTATCACCATGGCTTCGCTGTGTGGGACCAAGACAGGCTTCGAACATCATCTATGAGGTCCACGAAGGATCTTGCGGATTGCACACAGGCCCTCGCTCAGTTGTATCAAAAATAATGAAACTTGGGTATTATTGGCCATCCATGCATAGAGATGCAATAGAGATAATACAAAAGTACGAAGCATGTCAGATCCACTCCAAAGTCCCGAGAATGCCTAAGCAAGATATGACCTTCGTTACGTCGGCATGGCCTTTCTGCCAATGGGGAATTGACATAGTCGGACCCCTACCAGTTGCTCCAGGAGGGGTAAAGTTCTTGGTCGTAGCTATAGATTACTTTACCAAATGGGTTGAAGCGAAGCCCTTGGCATCAGTAACAGGAAGGCATATGGAGAAATTCGTGTGGGAACACATAATCTGTCGTTTTGGTGTCCCTCACATCATCATCTCCGACAATGGAAAGCAGTTCGCCGAAGGGGTTTTCCCAACCTTCTGCGAAGGCTTGAAGATCAAACAGTCATTCACTTCCGTTTATCATCCCCAAGGTAATGGACAAGTGGAAGTCACAAACCGGGACATTATCAAGGGAATTGAGAAGAGGTTAGGACGAAGCCATCATGGGTGGGTAGACGAATTACCCCAAGTTCTGTGGGCACATAGGACGCACCCCAAGTCAAGCCACGGGGAGACTCCTTTTAGCCTTACTTATGGAACGGAGGCTGTTATACCCTCCGAAATAAGCATTGAAACGGAACGTATTTTGAACTTTGAAGAAAAGACAAATGAAGAAAGGCTTCGAGAAAATCTCGATCTTTTGGAAGAAAGAAGAGAAATAGCATCAATCAGGGAGGCTACCCACAAACAGAAGATTGAAAAGTACTATAACAACCGAGTTCGACCCTCCACATTCAAGCCAGGTGAGTATGTCCTTCGTTTGAACAGTGCAAGCAAGGCCGAATATGAAGAAAAGCTAGGGCCAACATGGGAAGGACCATACTTTATATCGGAAGCCTACGGCAATGGTGCGTACAAGCTCGCAACGCTTAAAGGAGAGGTCATGGATAGAACTTGGAACGGTACTAACCTTCATAAGTTTTACATCTAAAACTTACTACAAAAAAAAACACTCGGTTTGTTTTTACAATTTCATGTAACGCATTCTTCTCATTTGGGGAAAGAAGCATTAATGGTAGGTGTCTTATTATTCATTTCTTAAAATAATGTAATCCTCCCTACCCAATTAATGATATAACGCATTTCCCTCAAATCTCTTGTTTCGTTCTTTACAACAAAGATTTGTCCAGCCAAGTAGTATAAAAGTTTCAATGTCGAAGGATGTAGCAAGGCACATGCCTTGTATATGAGTAACATCCATTATAATTCACATTAACTTTCCTATAAATTCTTAGGGTATTAAAAGCCCTCTGCAACTTAAGGATAAAGACGGAGTGGGTCGCAACCCTCTGTCGCAGTCAAATTTTACGATTGCTTAAAATCTTGGTCCAAAATACACACAATAAGGTTATAACCTTAGGTTGTATGTGTACGTTCTTGAAATGAGCGTAAGAGAAGATAAACATGACATTAAAAATGGGACACATCCCACTAAATTAGCATTAATAAAGACTACGTACAGTCTTAGTCATCATAATCACAAAAAGGACAATTGCCTAAAAGTTGCGGGTCGAAGCCCAGCAGCACAAAAGATAAATTGTTCAAACAGGAACAAAGACAAAATTGTCTCAAACAAACAACATTTGGAAAATCATTTCAAGGTTGAGTAGAGGTGGATTTCTTTGTTGAGGACGAAGGCTGGATTTTCATAGGCTTCTTCGCCAGAAGTTCCTTTATTGAAGCCAATGGATCTCTGGTCACCTCAGCTAGGAAAGGGAACTCTGTTGACGTAAACACATTGCCAGCCTCATCAAATTCTTTCTCAGAATTAGGGCGATAGTATGGTACCTCCGACAAAACCACAGGCTTCCTTGACTGAGCAATTTCTTCTAAAGCGGAACAGGTACCATAAAAGATGGTTGCGTTCACCAGTTTCCCAATAGCTTCCCCCACCTCATCGCTACGATGCAACTCTATTGCCACATGAGGAACAACCTTCGCAACTACCTCAGCTCGGTCTTTCTTCAAGCTTCGACACTGGAACTTCAGACCATCTACTTCCTCGCAAAGCTTGGCCTCCTGCCCAATCAGCCTAGACTTTTCGGCTTCCAGACTTGCACATTTGGACTCAAGCATCTCAATTTGGGCTCTATAGATGGACACCTTCGACTCCTCAACCTTCAAACTATCACACCTTGCTTGGGATTCCTTCAATTGCCCTTCGAGCCTGTCAATCTTGGCTCGCATATCTTGAACAAAAGGATTCTTCTCAAAGTTCTCCATCACTTCTTTGCACTTAGCCTCCAATTCATCATATTAATGATCCCTAGTTTTTTGTTTGGCTAAGATAGCATCCATTTTAACTCTCACATTCAACACCGTTTGTACCAACTCCCTTGTCCTTGAATTCAAATGATTATCCAAAACAGCCTGTCTAGTATAACTCTTAGAATGAAAATTGCAAAGCTCTTCCACAGACATGTTATCCAAGATGTCCTTCCATTTAGGAGGTGTCATTTTCTCAACCAAGTGGCGGCACGCAGTTGAATTGGGTAGTTCGTTAACATCGGGAAGACCTGCGAAAGACAGAGGCACAAGTTATATAAAGAAGGGTACTTTTAACGCATGCATGATAACTTACCAGGAGTATCATCCTCGGGAATTGTCAGAGGAGTAGGTATAAAGGTTTTCGAATGAGAGCCTTTGGGTTTCACCGTTCTTGTTGGAGGAGTAGGAAGGGATAATTTCCTTTTCGGAGGAGTCTTCACAGACATAGCAACTTTTGCTTTCTTACTCTTCTTCCTATTTGAAAGACCGGAGGACCTTCCGAGCCTTGTTTGGAATTCCTTGATGAGGGGATCATCGGAGTCTGCTACAATCTCCACAAAATGCGGAGTCTCGTCATTATTTATTGATTTCGACGGAGAACCTACTTTATGGATTACATTATTTGGCTCTTTGGGGACAAAACTAAGCTCCCTAGTTCCACGGGCTACAACGAAGTTTCTGAAGGCCATCCCTACTGAAAAAAGGAATGAGATAAATACCATCAGATAAGTCATTAATTTATTTGAATAAGTACATACATACTTTTCCCATTGCAGATTATCTCAGGCTCCAAGGGAGAACCTTCCCAATGATCTATAATGCCCGCCAGAAATAATATTGGTTCAGGAAACGTTTGCACATCAAATGGATGACGTTCAAGACGTTGATAGAGGGGATATCTTCTTACGAAGTGCGGCAAAGGATCATCAAAGCGCTTTTCATCAAAACGATTGTCTTTATCCAGTAACGCTGGATAATGGGGAGGTATACTCGTATCTTGCACGTAGAAAAACAGACCTTTCCATTTTCTTATATTGGCAAAGGGTTTTGTTATTAAACAAGGGACATCAGGTTCACTTCTTTTACCTAAGGTTAACCAATCACCACCAGGGCAAAGGTTGATAAAGCCTCTAAGCACGTTAAGCGTGGGCTCATAACCATAAGCTTTACATACTACAATGTAGGTGGTTAGCTTGGCTAAGCCAAAGGGGTTCAACCTAGAAATGTGTACTTGATAATACTGTAAATATTCTAAGATCAGCGGGTGAATAGGAATCCTAAAGTTGGATTCTGTAAAAGCATGAACATATAACCCAACATACCCAGCGGGGGCATCAAAAATACTTTAGGTTTCGTTTGGGAGTATCACTTTATACTTTTTAGGTATGGGATATTTTTCAAGAAAATCCGCCAAATCCTGTTCTGATAGGGTACACTTTTGTTGCCTAATGGTCCTTTTTGCCGCCATACTCATCTTGTATTCGAAATATTGAGACTAAGGAAAGATAATTACCTTTGATCTTAGCAGAAGCACGAAGCACAAGTACTGTGTATGTGTACTTTGGGACAAGGTAAAATAATATGATCAGTGGGAATCATAAAGGGTTTATGTATGTTTTTAGTTGTTTCATCCTAGCCATCCACGTGTAGTCATAGTATGAGTTTGACACAGATTCCAATTCGCTTTTGAATTTTCAAAATAAGTTCGTGGGTACCGACATTCTAGCTGATGTAGCTAGGATATGGTAGTTGCATATTTATTGGCCGCATTTATTGCGCAAGGTTGTTTAAGCATTTATCCTACTCATACGACTTTGTGATGGAAGGACTTGCATGAATTTGTTTTTTGAGTCGAATGCAATTTATACTCGTACATATATATCACTTTCGACTGGGGGGCTTGATGATGTACCCTCCTAACGGGTCGAAGGACTCCCCTTCGAGCCTGTAGAAAGCCCTCTCTTCGGAGGCCCAGGTTAATATCCTTAACACGTTTCATTGGCGTAAAACCATTCACCTGCGAACTGGTTACCATGTGGGAATCCGCCAATCGAAGCCCTAAGCCCTTCGGGGTATTCCTATCGAAGGGACTAGCACGAAGGACCATTCTGACCTGGTCAAACCCACGTCTCCTCTTCCCTTTGGCTTTCCCGCCAAAACAGAGATCGTGGGCTACAAAGCCCTAGCGGTTACCACTTTCCATGGGACGCCCCCATGATCTCCGAACAATGTGCAACCGCCCACTATGTCCTATTTCTCCCCTATAAATAGCATAGTCGGGCCAAAACAATGTAAGTTAACTTCACTCTTGTCATTTACAATCTACTCAAACGATTACACATACTTACTCGCACGCCAGAGGTGGTTCGCAGGGCCCAACCCCTGCGCAATCACTTAACGTAGTGTTTCGGTATTTCTTATTTTCAGGTTAAGAACAAGCTTGGCGCATTCTCAACACCCTATTATTCCTTTGATCACCATCGAAGGCTTGGTTGTGCAATTATTTGTTCAATCACCCCGATATCCCAAATAATTTGTAAACTATACCATGAGACTTTAATAAAATTGATTTACTCAAAACAGTTTAATAGAAAATAACTAAAAAGGGTACATTGATTATTAGACACTATTTCCTTATTGTATATTTGTTGCGAATTAAATATATTAAATTCAACTAGAGTCTATTATATTGTATTCGTTCCAAGTCCAATAAGTCCAAATTGTCCAATATCCAATGTCCAACAAATGTCAATCCGATGAATCTAATTATTGTCCAAATTTACAAGTATTATTCAATCCTATATACGTCCCATGTGTCATATAATAATTCGTTAAATATCCATATTATCCAAGTTTCAAATCACAAATCCTAAGTAAAATCCGAAACGTATCAATATGATTACCAAGTAAACAATTAAATACTCGTTAGTTTAGTTAAATCAAACGAACCCTTTTTATCATTAACACTTGGGCTAAACAATGCAAACACACCATTTGCAACTCATGGGTTTCGGTCCAGTTTCATAACAACTAAATAGCTAAATAAGATCCAAATTTATACGGGACCAAAGGGTTCCTTAACCCGAGACCATAACAACTAAATAAGCAACTTGACACCCTTTTTGGGTGCATCTCTTGTGAACCAAAACAAGCAATTCTAACACTAATCGTGACCCTATACGGGTCTAAAATTCATCCGAGAACACAACAAATAATTATTTGCTTACCATGCCGAGACCAAGGGGTCGCGGCTCGAACCCTTGTCGGCAAAACAACCAAACAAACCAAAAATCACGACTACAGCAACTATAACCAATAACATATTAACCTTGCTATGCCGAGACCAAGGAGTCTCGGCTTCGAACCTCTTGTCGACAAACAACCAAACAGACTCAATGTGTACTCGGCTCAGCCATAAACATAACCAGTCAATTCAACTCACTGAGTTGACTCGGTGAGTTGACTCGTTCACAAATAATTCAACAACAGCAACAAAACTGAAATGCTAGTCGGGTTATGACCCGACCCGTATACCAAACTCGACACAATTACCTCAAGTAACGAATCAAACATACACCATTACAGTCGAATCTTACCACAACCCATATTTTTTACCACACGAAATGATCTCAAAAACATGTTTATACGATTTTTAAATCCCACAAAAACTATAACAAGATGATTATAATCGGTTTTTAAATAATTAGACAACAAAATGTGTTGTGAACCCATCATACCACAAGAATGAGAGAAAGAAAGATGACGAGATGGAGGAGGTGATGACGACAGTAGAGACCCTCGGACCCACGAAACCCTTAAGTGAACTTATACTCCAAATTCGATCTAAAAACGCCTTCAAATCTCTCGGATCTATACACATCTTGATCAATAAGTGGTGGTGTTTGATGGTGGATATGAAGAGGGATGGTGACGGCTGTAGGTGATCGGAATAGTGGCCGGAGAGGGGGTGCTGCCGAAAAAATGAGGGTATAATAAACCCTAGGGCAAAAACTGCCAAAAATTAAAGTCTAGGGGTGGCAGGGTAAAATTACTGCAGGGACCATAGTTGTAATTTAGGCTATCTTTCTTGAAATGAGGCTCGGGGCTCGTTTAGGCTAGCAAACGATCGATTCAAGACACGGGAATTTCACCATTGCGTTCAGAATAATTTTTCCAATAAAAATGACTATTCATACGCCTCGTTTCTCACAAATAATAAAATAATCAAATCAAATCATCAGTTGTGCCAGTACGCGTTGTGTACAAATCTCACGTTTCACGAGATAACTTCACGTTTTTAAACCCAATGAATTCAAGAAGGTTCATATATGAAAAACAGGGATAATCTTGTATAGAAATATGTCTGGAAAATTACTGGTTATTACAGTCTCATCTCCTTAAACAGAATCGCGATCTCGCGATTCAATTCAAGAAGTTTACGTCCCTTGTCAGCATAACTCGTCTGACTATTCGTGCGTAGCTTGCAGTTCGATTATGATCTGAACGATCTTCTCGGTATTCTCATGAACAAGTTCAGGGTTAGTAAGTTGGGTATCTCCAACTTCTACTTAACAATTCGGTGATCAACCACAAAACACTTCACACGGTGCCGTTTGAAATACTAGAGTCATAGATATCGTCATAAAAGAATTTGGCCAACTGGAGGTGTCTATCCCAACCATTGCCACACTCGATTACTCAGGTAGAGATTCAGGATTTGCTCCGGAGGTCTAGCTTCTGATATAGTAGCAAAACAGCAAATCGTCTTACAAAATGATTTATCAAATGATTCATGAAGCAACTTATAGGATAATAGGAAAACAATTTCATCCTTTATAAAATTGTAGCAAGGTCAAAATTTTGATTTTTAGTTTGATTCATAACATCGTAACAGAAAAGCAGTTCGCCATTTATAAAATGGTAGTAAGATCAAAATTTTGATTTCTGTGAAATAGCAGTAAAAACTTTTTGTAGGATAACCGAAAATGGTCAGTAGAAAAATCAAAGGCAGTTTGTAAATTAATGGCAAAACAGTTTATTATCCTATAAGAGGTTAGCAAAGATAACTGGTGTTCCCGAGGGACGATAGGAGAATTAGGTGATTGTCCCAAGGAATGCGGTTCAGGTTACTCCTTAAGGTCTTAACATTTCTGTTGAGCATGGACTCTCTGCCAAATGGAGAGTTTAGCGAGTTCAAAGTACAACTCTGAGGGAAGATGTTGATTGCTACTAGCAATCAGTCAGTTGAATCAGTGATGTACATAGTACTTAAAGCGGAAGGTACAACATTGATTGAACAGCGTCGATTGAACAACATCGATTGAGCACAAGGCTTAAGGTAGAGGTGACTGCAACAAGGCCACAACAAAACAAGGCCGAATAACAAATCCAAATCCAGGATGACGTCCAAAATCACAAAATCAAACAATCCAAATTCAATCAGGATCAAAACCAACCCAAACATGGCCAATATCAAATCCAAACGTAGCCAAACTTAAATCCAAACGTAGCCAAAATCAAATCCAAACATAGCCAAAATCGAATCCAAACATAGCCAATATCAAATCCAAACGTAGCCAAAATCAAATTCAAACGTAGCAAAAATCAAATCCAAACACTCTAATAAGCTTAGACGGGGCTTATTACGCTCTTAAGGGGTTACAAATAAGTAACTCGGATCCAAACGGTGCAAATCGGGTCTAACCCGACCCGATGCAAACTACGGCCAGACGGCGACAAGCAGGAATTCCATATAATGGAGAAGTATAGCGGTGACAGGAGCATTACGGTTCATGCGGTGTTGTGATGCCAATGTGTTGTGTGTGTGGAAGTAATATTCCATGTCCATGTACACATGCAAAACTTTACCATTTCCAAAATCAAAAGTCAACCCGGACATAACTCCATTATAACTACTCTCAGTATTGCAAAATTCACCTCTGATTCGGGCATAGGTGATCAGGCTATGTCCCACTGTCCCTGGCTGAATATAGGTGATCAGTCTATATTCACCCGAGGTTCAATGAATTTTGAAATACTCAGCCTAGTTATACTTGTAGTATGTCCTTTATATCCAAAATCACTCCCAAAACCACGACAAGTGTACAACTCGACATTCAATAATAAGATTACGCAAAGAAATAGCGTAACTCCGCTACAGGTATGGTGCGTGCATAAGCATATGAAAATGCTTATAGTGAACAACTAAAATAGGCGGATATAAAATATCCGATAGTCAGGCACACATCTCAACAAATGTATAATCAATCATCTCATCAAACAACTCACCAAATATATCATGAACATCTCATCTAATATATCATTACACGTTTCATCAATAGTATCCTCAAACAAAATCATACACGAGGCATCAGCTTGGCAGGCAGGCACGTGGCAGTCATAGGGTTAATTTTTCATGAAAGTGGTTATAGTCCAGGTTTTAGAAAATAAACCCAGTTCTCTATAACGTGAGAACTGATGCCAATCTGTTACACCCCCAAAATCGGGTCCAGCGGAAACATACATGTCACTGGGGTGCTACTCAATTGGTATCACAACACAAGTACAAAGAACAGTTTTTACCTCAATCATTTAGAATAAAATTCATTAGCGAAAAGTGTTAAAATTTTCATTATTCAAAAGTAGTGCGGAAATAGGCCCGTAAAATAAGTAAAGCGGTCCCAACAAGTATACCAGTGTCGTCTATGACCGTGCCCCTTGCCAAGCGCCTCAAAAAAGATAAGCTATCGCCTTAACCTGAAAATACATGCTAAAAAGTGTCAACACGAGGTTGGTGAGTTCATAGGTTTTAGTTTAAAACAATATGGTTGAACCAAAAGGTTCCGAGTTCAAATCATCATTTACAAACCAGTCAAATTCAATGTAGGCTCACACTGCCTAAATCACCATTCCAAAACCAAATCCGCAAATAATATCAAAATCAAACATCTCGAACCATAATCAATCATACAGATACTACACTCATATAGTGACGCGCCAACTGAACCTATTGTGTTCACCATACTCATAACCAATATCACGTGGGGAGCTACCCCGATAGATCTATCAACATGTAGGCTCTCAAAGAGAGTTAACAGTTGCACCAACTGAACCTATCAACTTATGGGCTCTCAACAGAGAGTTAACAGTTACACTAACTGAACCTATAACTTGTGGGCCCTCAGCAGAGAGTTAACAGTGGCGCCGTCATGTACTCACAAAACAAACATGTCACAGCATATAATCACATCATCACACGTATATGTCCAAAATCATGTAACACAGTAGTTTATAGCATAAAAACGTTTGTAAAGCATTGAGTTTAGTGAAAAACAACGAGCATGTATTCTCCCCAAAACAGTTATAAAATAAGTAAAAGTAGGGGCCATGAACTCACCTTAGCCACAGCAATGCAAGGATCACAACTGACACGACTGGCATCGAGAAGCAAGACACAACAGTCTCAAGACATACGGCACGACAGTACACGGAGGTACAAGCACAGCGGTACACAACGGTCTAGGATCGGCACAACCTAATACATATACGGTTATCTCAAAATACGGCTCGCATAATAGTACAGTCTATAAAGACAACATGTCGTAGTTTTCGTGGATTATTCGATTTCAAAACTTATCAAAAGCTTAGTATCAACGTTTCTTGTGGTGGTAAGAAAACATAGACTCGGCATACAACTCACGCCAAAGAGAAATAGAAGTCGACATAGTCGAGAGAATACTGACGAGAACTCAAACTAAAGAGGACAAATCTAGAAGTTAACGACAAATAAACACCTCAAATAAAATAAATCAGTTTGTGAGTTTTGGCATTTACCCCGATATCCCAAATAATTTGTAAACTATACCATGAGACTTTAATAAAATTGATTTACTCAAAACAGTTTAATAGAAAATAACTAAAAAGTGTACATTGATTATTAGACACTATTTCCTTATTGTATATTCGTTGCGAATCAAATATATTAAATTCGACTAGAGTCTATTATATTGTATTCGTTCCAAGTCCAATAAGTCCAAATTGTCCAATATCCAATGTCCAACAAATGTCAATCTGATGAATCCAATTATTGTCCAAATTTACAAGTATTATTCAATCCTATATACGTCCCATGTGTCATGTAATAATTCGATAAATATCCATATTATCCAAGTTTCAAATCACAAATCCCAAGTAAAATCCGCGTATCAATATGATTACCAAGTAAACAATTAAATACTCATTATTTTAGTTAAATCAAACGAACCCTTTTTATCATTAACACTTGGGCTAAACAATGCAAACACACCATTTGCAACTCTTGGGTTTCGGCCCAGTTTCACAACAACCAAATAGCTAAATAAGATCCAAATTTATACGCGACCAAAGGGTTCCTTAACCTGAGACCATAACAACTAAATAAGCAACTCGACACCCTTTTTGGGTGCATCTCTTGTGAACCAAAACAAGCAATTCTAACACTAATTGTGACCCTATACGGGTCTAAAATCCATCCGAGAACACAGAAAAGAATTATTTGCTTACCATGCCGAGACCAAGGGGTCTCGGCTCGAACCCTTGTCGGCAAAACAACCAAGCAGACCAAAAATCATGACTACAACAACTATAACCAATAACATATTAACCTTGCTATGCCGAGACCAAATGGTCTCGGCTTCGAACCTCTTGTCGACAAACAACCAAAGAGACTCAATGTGTACTCGGCTCAACCATAAACATAACCAGTCAACTCAACTCACTGAGTTGACTCGGTGAGTTGACTCGTCCATAAATAATTCAACAACAACAACAAAACTGAAATGCTAGTCGGGTTATGACCCGACTTGTATACCAAACTCGACATAATTACCTCAAGTAACGAATCAAACATACACCATTACAGTCGAATCTTACCACAACCCAGATTTTTTACCACACGAAATGATTTCAAAAACATGTTTATACAATTTTTAAATCCCACAAAAACTATAACAAGATGATTATAAACGGTTTTTAAATAATTAGACAACAAAACGAATTGTGAACCCGTCATACCACAAGAATGAGAGAAAAAAAGATGACGAGATGGAGGAGGTGATCGTGGCAGTAGAGACCCTCGGACCCATGAAACCCTTAAGCGAACTTATACTCCAAATTCGATCTAAAAATGCCTTCAAATCTCTCGAATCTATACACATCTTGATCAATATGTGGTGGTGTTTGATGGTGGATATGAAGAGGGATGGTGACGGCTGTATGTGATCGGAACAGTGGCCCGAAGGGGGGGGGCTGCCGGAAAAATGAGGATATAATAAACCCTAGAAATCTTATAAATGTGTTTATATAGTGCTAGGTTTAGGGTTGTGTAAACCCTAGGGCCAAAACTGCCAAAAATTAAAGTCTAGGGGTGGCGGGGTAAAATTACTGCAGGGACCATAGTTGTAATTTAGGCTATCTTTCTTGAAATGAGGTTCGGGGCTCGTTTAGGCTAGCAAGTGATCGATTCAAGATACGGGAATTTCACCATTGCGTTCAGAAGAATGTTTCCAATAAAAACGACTATTCATACGCCTCTTTTCTCCCAAATAATAAAATAATCAAATCAAATCGTCGGTTGTGCCAGTAAGCGTTGTGTACAAATCTCACGTTTCGTGAGATAACTTCACGTTTTTAAACCAATGATTTCAAGAAGGTTCATATATGAAAAACAGGGATAATCTTGTATAGAAATATGTCTGGAAAATTACGGTTTATTACAGTATATGATAGTACGAAAGGTAAGATAGTAAATGAGAGTAATAAATGAGGTGGGGGTATTTATACTACCCACACCTCGTTATCTGTTTTGCCTAGTGATTGTACAATAAATTGCACGACCAGGCCTTCGATGATGATCAAAGGATATAGGGGGTGTTAAGGTTGCGCCAAGCTTGGCTTTAACCTGAAATAAGAAATACCGAAACACTACGTTAAGTGATTGCGCAGGGGTTGGACCCTGCGAACCACCTCTGGCGTGCGAATAAGTATGTGTTATGATAAGTTGGTAGTGAAATGAGAGAGTCAAGTTTGCATACCATTGTTCTCAGCCCGTCTAAGCTATTTATAGGGGAGGAAATAGGCCTTAGAGAGCTCTTGCACATAATTCAAAGATCATGGGGGCGTCCCATAATTTGTGGTAACCGCTAGGGCTTTGTGACCCACGATCTCTTTCTTGGCGGGAAAGCTCAAGGAAAGAGGAGACGTGGGTATGATCAGGTCAATATGGTTCTCCTTTCTAATATCCTCGAAGGAGGTACCCCGAAGGGCTTAAGGCTTCGATTGGCGGCTTCCCAACTGGTAACCACTTCATAGATGAATGGTTTTACGCCAATGAACATTTTAGGAGATTGACTTGGGCCTTCGACGAGAAGGCTTCGTACAGGCTCGAAGGGGTGGCCTTCGACCCGTTCGGAGGGTACATCATCAAACCCCCAGTCAAAAGTGATATATACGCACGAGAATATATTACTTACGACTCCAAAATCAGCCTACACTCTATCCCTTTCGTCACAAAGTCGTACGGAAAAAGATAAGTGCTTAAAACTAACTGCGCAATAAATGCGCCTAATGATGATCCATCCACTTGCAACCTAGGCCATAACGGCTAGGATTTCGGTATACACAAACGTCCCTTCAAAATTTAAAAAGCATTTGAAATCCGTATAGGTGTCAAATTCGGATGGACACGTGGATGGCTAGGATGAAAAATATAAGGGGTATATAATCCCTTTATACCGTAAACCCTAACTTACTTTTTACCTTCCGCCCAAAATACACACATTATTGTGATTTGTGCTTCCTATGAGTCGAAAGGTAATACTCCGTCATCAATCTTTATTTTCTTGTTCTAATTATTTGAATACAACATGAGTATGGCCGCTAAAAGAATCATCAGGCAACAAAAATGCACGTTGACCAAAAAAGCCTTATCGGATTTTCTTGATGAATACCCCATCCCAAAGGAGTTCAGGGTGATGCTTCCAAGCAAAACCCAAAACATCTTTGATGCTCCCGAAGGGTATGTGGGGCTTTATGTTCATGCTTTCACCCAATCCAATTTTAGGATTCCAATCCACCCTTTAATTTTGGAGTTTTTACAATATTACCAAGTACACATCTCTAGGTTGAATCCGTTTGGCTTAGCCAAACTAACCACCTACATTGTGATGTGCAAGGCTTACGGTTATGAGCCTACACTGACTGTGCTCAGACGCTTTATTCACCTTTATCCTGGTGGTGATTGGATAACCTTATTATGTGTATTTTGCACCAAGATTTTTAGCAATCGTATAGTTTGACTGCTGACAGAGGGTCGCGACCCACTCCGTCTTTATCCTTAAGATACAAAGGGCTTAGAATACCCTAAGACTTGTAGGAAAGTTAATGTGAATTGTAATGAATGTTATGTGTATACAAGACATGTGTCCTGAATCATCCTTCGACATTGAAACTTGTAAATTACTTGGCTGGGCAAATCTTTGTTGTATAGAACAAAACAAGAGATTTGAGGGAAATGCGTTATATCATTAATTGGGTAGGGAGGATTACATCATTTTAAGAAATTAAAACTAAGACACCTACCATTAATACTTCTTTCCCCAAGTGAGAAGAATGCGATACATGAATTGAAAAACAAGCTAAGTGCTTAAAAAGTAGTAAGTTTCATATGTAAAACTTACGAAGGTTAGTACCATTCCAAGTTCTATCCATGACCTCTCCGTCTAGCGTTTCGAGCTTGTAGGCTCCGTTACCGTAGGCTTCCGATATGACGTAGGGTCCTTCCCATGTAGGCCCTAGCTTTCCTTCATACTCAGCCTTTTTTGCACTGTTTAACCGAAAGACATATTCACCTGGCTTGAACGTGGAGGGTCGAACTCAGCTGTTGTAGTACTTTTCAAACTTTTGTTTATAGATAGCCTCTCTGATTGAGGCTATTTCCCTTCTTTCTTCAAGAAGATCCAGGTTTTCCCGAAGTCCATCTTCATTTGTTTTCTCTTCAAAGTTCATAATACGCTCTGTTTCAACGCTTATTTCTGAGGGTATAACAGCCTCTGTTCCATAAGTGAGGCTAAAAGGAGTCTCCCCATGGCTTGACTTGGGGTGTCCTATGTGCCCACAGAACTTGGGGTAGTTTGTCTACCCACCCGTGATGGCTTCGTCCTAACCTCTTCTCGATTCCATTGACAATATCCCTGTTGGTGACTTCTACTTGTCCGTTACCCTGAAGATGGTACACGGAAGTGAACGACTGTTTAATCTTTAGGCCTTTGCATAAAGTTGGGAACACTCCTTCAGCGAATTGCTTCCCATTGTCGGAGATGATGATGTGAGGGACTCCAAATCGACAAACTATGTGTCCCCACATAAACTTTTCCATATTCCTTCCTGTTACTAATGCCAAAGGTTTGGCTTCGACCCATTTAGTGAAGTAGTCTATGGCTACGACCAAAAACTTTACCCCTCCTGGAGCAACTAGTAGGGGTCCGACTATATCGATTCCCCATTGGCAGAAAGGCCATGCAGATGTTACGGAGGTCATGTCTTGCTTCGGCAATCTTGGAACGTTGGAGTGGATCTGACATGCTTCACATTTTTGTATTATTTCAGCTGCGTCTTTATGCATTGATGGCCAATAATATCCCAGCCACGTTATTTTTGAGACAACGGAGCGAGGACCTGCATGTAAGCCGCAGGATCCTTCATGAACTTCATAGATGATGTTCGAAGCCTGCTTTCGCCCCACACAACGAAGCCATGGAGTTAAGAAGGACCTCCTGTAGAGATTATCCCCAATGAGTCTGTATTGGGGAGCTTTGACCCTAACCTTTCGTGCTAGCTTCAGATCTTCTGGCAGAATACCACTTATTAAGTATTCCCTTATCGGAGTCATCCAATTGGATCCTTCTTTAAGTATGATGTTAGACACTTCACTTTGTTTGATTGACCTTTCGGCCAACACTTCGACCAAGACCTCCTTTGTTAGGTGAGCAAATGCCATCGAAGCCAGCTTACTTAAGGCATATGCTTTCTTGTTTTGGTTTCTGCGAACATGCTCTATAGCATAGGACTCGAATTCACGGAGGAGTTCTTTAGCTTTTTCCAAATACTGCTTGATGGTGGGCTGCCTAGCCTCATAAGAGCCTTTGATTTGGTTTGCTACTAACTGTGAATCAACAAAAACAGTGAGATCACGAATCTCCATGTCCTTTGCAAGTCGAAGGCCAGCTAACAAAGCTTCATACTCAGCTTCATTGTTTGTAGCATCGAACTCAAAACGTAATGCATAAGTATACTCCTTTCCCTCTGGGCTGACCAGCATTAGAACTGCTCCCGAACCATCGGAGCATTTGCCCTGTTTTCCCTAGCAGTAGTATGAACTACATGCTTAGCAGTAGAAACTGCTAGCTTTGTAGTTGTTCCCTTAATTTTCCAAACTTGTTTTTGGACCACTGCTTTTGATTGAATGGGCCTTTTAATAGTTTTTTATGCATGTTTTGAAGTTAATTTTGCATTTTTAACTGTTGGTTTTGGGTTAACAGTCATGAATGGTCTAGCAGCAGAAACTGCTTTTATAACTGCTCTGGGTTTTGTTCTCTTAGAATTAGAGTGAAAGTGAAATTGAGGAGTTTGCCTTTTGTAATTCACCCTATTGTTTTCATACCCAGATACCCTTTGGTTGCAGAAAGCTGCAAGATGGTCAAATTCTCCACATACAAAACAAGCTTTGTTATAAAAGTCAAAGTCATCACCTAATTGGTTAGACTTGAGGCCATTCCAATTTCTTTGGTTACCTCTGGGCTTGCTAGTGGATCTATATTGTTCATAATATTTAACTGGTTGCCTAACATGTTTAATGTTTGTTCTAGGCCTAACAGCATCTTGTTTGACTATCTTAGGAACACTTGTTCCTGCTTTCTTAACCACTTCAGGTTTAGACATAACCTGTTCATCTTCATCATCATCAGATACACAGTCTTCAATGACTACTCTATCTGATCTTCTATCAGAGGACACCTTGTCCTCAGGAAGTGAAGTTTTACTTAAACTTTCACTTACTTTCTTAGGTTCATCAACAACTAGCTTTGTTTTTGGCTGTACACCATATTGTAGCTCAGGTTGTTGAAATTCAGGGACACCTGAATTTTCTAGGTCAATCCCTGGGGGTTTAGGGATTCCTCTATAAGGAGGTGGGACACTCTTATATCCTATTCCTGACTTAGCTCTATTAATCACTTGACATTCTATCATGTTGGTTACACCTCTAGAAGCATGTTCTAGTGTTTGTGTAGTCAAGTGAATATTTCCATTTTCCTTTTTGACCCTATCAAAAGCCTCTCTTAAAAGCTTAATTTCAGCATCTCTAAAGAATATGTCTTGTCTTAGAAGAGCTTTGTCATCAGAAAAAGCAAGTTCATTTTCTTTGTAGTATAGGATCTGCTTTTCTACTGATTCTAAACCACACTTATAGTCTATATAGTTTTGATGAGTTTTGCTTAGCTCTTTCTTTTGTTCATCATAATGTTTGATTAAAGTTTGTAATTCATTAAGAGTAGTACAAGCATTTGAACAAGCTTTATGAGATTGTACCTCAGTAGTAGAAAAAGCCATGAGTGCCATCTGTGAAGAATCTTCTTCTTCATCAGCCATGAAACTCCAATCAAAACCTAGCCCATCAATAGCTACCATAGCTTTTGCGTTTGGCTCAGAAACCTCCCTTGTTTTGGATGTGCTTCCAAAACCTTTGTTCTTGTTATCTTGCTGCCTTGGCCTTCTACATTCTCTTGAGAAGTGCCCCATCATGTGGCAGTTATAGCACTCTATCTTTGACTTGTCAAAACCAGCAGTATCAGTGTTGCTGATTAAGAGCTTCTTCCCTGTCCTTTGATAGAACTTCTTGGCTCTCATGCTAAGAAGAGAAATTTTCCATTTTAGGTCCATTTCCACTAGATCATCATCATTGATCTCTTGGAGGTCTTCATAAGTGAGCATGGACCCATCATTTCGACTTGTGAGAAATGCACAACAAGTCTTCTCATCCAAAATACCCATGGTACTGTTTGATGAACTAGCAGCACCAACACCATCAACAACTTTCACCTCTTCACTTGATTTTGAGGTACTAGGAGTTGACATAAATGTCATGTTCCCAGTATTAGAACTAGTACCTCCATTTTTCTTCAAATCTTGCTCCACAATCTTAAAGTTGCTATACAAATCTATCAGTTCCATTGTATCAAGGTCTGGCTTGTTCTTCCAGACAACAACATGTATAGCCCACTCTTCTGGTAAGCTTCTCAGAAATTTTGAGTTCAAATCTTCTTGAGGTATTTCAACCCCAAGAATAGCAAGTTGGCTCACAATATTCTGAAGCCTATTAAACATATGGTCAAGAGATTAATTGTTGGTAGAGGAAAAGTTTTCAAACTGCTGCTTGAGCAGTGTCTTGTGGGTTTTCTTGGTGGCTTCATTCCCACCATACCTTGCAATAATGGCCTCAAATAATGACTTGGCATCTTTGAACTTGCTGAAGTTTAAAAGTTGATCATTGGGAATGGTCATCATCAGCATGCTTCTTGCCTTTAAGTCATTTTTCTTCTTTATTCTGTCTTTTGCAGATGTTGGCTTTGTCTGCAGAGTTGTCACCACTTTGCCGTCCACTGTTGATGTAGTGGTGGTAGGCTGATAAGAGTTTCCATCTTCAATAATTTCCCAAAGTGCATAGTCTTGCACTTGAAAATATTGCTCTATCCTCAGCCTCCACATCTCAAACTCATTCTGTTTGAGCATGGGTAGTTTTGCAGCAACATTGGTCTGAATAGATTCAACGTCCATTTCTTCTTCTTCTTCTTCTTCTTCTTCTTCTTCTTCTTCTAAATCAACTATATCAACCTTGCTCTGATACCAATTAAGAGGATTCGATACACTATAAGGTGGTTAAACCTTTGTTGCTTTGTGTATATGATATATTGAGTTAATATGATTAAGTATGCGGAATCTACTTAACCACACTTAGAAGGTTATTTTGGTTATGGAAATGGAACAGTTATGTTTGTTATTTAACAATGAACAATGAAAGCTTATCACCAAACGATTCAATATTATTTAAGATAATACGAGTGATCTTCACTATCACTAGGGTTACAAAACCTTGAATCTTATTTTTCTATGACTTATGATATTGTTGTGTTTTTTTCTATGTTCTTAACAGTTATGATCTAATTCATGCACTTATAATATCTAGTCTAAGATTTCTCTTTTATAGTCCAAGAGAGATCTTTACAATATTGTCAAGTCTAATCGAACACATGCTTGAGAGTGTCAGTCATTAAGATACAACATGTATCTGTGTTTACAACTTGTTACTGAACACTTTGTCTAAAGATATTATCTACCGTGTATTGTTGACTTTAATACACATAATATCTTTGTATACTTATCTACTCAGCAGCAGAATACTTCGATAGTTATCCACTTAGCAGTAGAAAGTTCTTCACCAGCAGCAGAATCATTCAGCAGTAGAATGTTTAACGCTAGCAGTAGAATCAAATGCACTAGCAGTAGAATGACACTTAGAGTATTTCTTTGAGCAGAACCCGATATTAATCTTCTTGAATATTTAATTCCCAACAGAATTCCACCAAGCTTCGATTTAGTAGGCCATGTACGAAGCCAGAGATGCGCTGATCTTCATGTAGACTCAAAATCTGAAGAGTTTCATCGGTGTACCTTGTGATGAAAGCCCTTGTGCTTTTGTTCTCCTTTTGTTTAATGTTGTGCACCGTTAAATGGGTCCTTGTAAACTTCTTTTGCTGACTGAAGTGTGATCGGAACTTAGCCTTTAGATCATCGAGGTTGACAATGCTGCCAGGCTTTTGTCCATTCCACCAAATACGGGCAGAATCCCGTAGGGTATATGTAAACATGTGACAGGCTACAGGCATGACCCACTTTTGCATCTTAATGTCCCCTTCGAACAAATGTAGAAAATTGTCCGGATCCCCCTTCCTATCATAAGTTCCAATGTGTGCAGGCATTTTCAACCCATCAGGTAATGGGTAATCTTCTATCCACCTAACGAAGGGTGTAGCCGAACCCATAGGGTCCGAATATAGGCAATTATAAGGTGGCGCATACATGGGGACAGTATTATATGGATTATGGTTTGGGGGTACTTCCATAGGAGTTTGGCTAGGATAGGATTGGTAAGATGCGTTCATGCCAAAAGGATAATCATTTCCCATGGCATACGGAGGGTATACTGTATGGTGTCCGAAGGGTATGCTCCTATAATGTTGAGGGAGGCTAGGGTTGTTAGACTGCCCATTTACTGGAGGATATAAACCCTGGGGGTAAGACTGAGTTTGGAATGAAGGGTACATACCATTGGGAGGAAAATTTCCTCCCATATTAATTGTAGACGGATTGCCTTCTACGCCTGATGCGTGAGAAGGCTGCAACGGAACCCCTGCTTCAGTCTTCCCCAGATGAGCTGCTAACAACGGAGGAAGATTCACCTCCGTTTCCTCCCTTTGCTGACTTCTCCCATTCGAACCTTCGGTTACCGCCCCTTCTCTTCTAGTCGGAGCCCTCTCCGAGACTCCTTCAAACCCAACAGACCTTCTGCCTGGCCTTCGACCAACTGGTGACCCTATCCTTAGGGCCGAGTGCGTTGTTCCCTCTGTCGGAGGCCTAGGCTCCATTTCCAGCTCTTCATCATAGTCGTCACTTGAGTATTGCAACTCCCTTCGTATTTCAGCATTCCGAACTTGTCTTTTGCGCGCCCTTAAGAGTGCTGCAAACGCTTCGTAGTTAGCTTCGACGAAGGCTGGGCTAATGACAGGTTCCGGATTGGCTGATGTCGAAGCATGATGGTTAGGTGTTACTTCTGGGTGAGATCGTGTTGTGAACGTGGAAGCGGTAATTAGGGGGAGGTTATTAGAGTCATTGACTGGTATTGGCGCCAAGGTCGAGAAACCCGGTGGGGGAGTAATTTATCTCCCTTGATCCATGTCGGATATATAGCGAATGTAGTTGGTTGGTTATAAGCTTGGAAATAACAAGACCAATTGTAGCGGTCCCACGGATGGCGCCACTGATTATACAATAAATTGTACGACCAGGCCTTCGATGATGATCAAAGGATATAGGGGGTGTTGAGGTTGCGCCAAGCTTGTCTTTAATCTGAAATAAGAAATACCAAAACACTACGTTAAGTGATTGCACAGGGGTTGGACCCTGCGAACCACCTCCGGCGTGCGAATAAGTATGTGTTATGATAAGTTGGTAGTGAAATGAGAGAGTCAAGTTTGCATACCATTGTTCTTAGCCTGTCTAAGCTATTTATAGGGGAAGAAATAGGCCTGAGAGCTCTTGCACATAATTCGGAGATCATGGGGGCGTCCCATGATTTGTGGTAACCGCTAGGGCTTTGTGACCCACGATCTCTTTCTTGGCGGGAAAGCTCAAGGAAAGAAGGGACATGGGTATGACCAGGTTAATATGGTTCTCCTTTCTAGTATCCTCGAATGAGGTACCCCGAAGGGCTTAAGGCTTCGATTGGCGGCTTCCCAACTGGTAACCACTTCATAGATGAATGGTTTTACGCCAATGAACATTTTAGGAGATTGACTTAGGCTTTCGACGAGAAGGCTTCGTACAGGCTCGAAGGGGTGGCCTTCGACCCGTTCAGAGGGTACATCATCACCGAGGGACTAAGCAAGCCGAGCTATGCCTAATCTAGTAGGTAGGTGTCAGATCACGTAGGATACACAATCCCGGGAAATCTGGGATGGCGGCGCGGCGGTTGATGATTGCTCATTGGGTAAACAGCGGCGGTTGACCTTCGGCAAGTATGTCCGGAAGCGAGTGTCTAGTCCGGACGAAATATGACGTCCGGACACATACGCCAACATCCCTAATACCTGATTATGAATAGTTTTACCATTATATAAGCGCATGCGTTATATCCATATTAGGATGAATCTTAAAAATATGATCGTCTAGTTTTATGATCTTGTTAATTGTAGTACTGAGATGATTTAAAAACAAAACTATAGTTTAGCTCCAATTCACATAACTTTTTAAGTTTTTGTCACAATTCTTACAGCTAAACACAAGATAGCCGTTTAGTTGCACCATCATTTACTCTTTAATCTTAACAGATTAAACTGGATCACATAATCTTGCTATCGACATAAGCAAAGCTTGTGAAGATTTTCAATTCTGAAACGTACAAGTATATATATTAGCATACACAAGTCGTAATGTCATGCAGTGAACTCGAAGCAGTTATTAGCTCCAAAAAGATCTTACATCAAGTGGTATTGTGGTGCTAAAATCAGTTGCAGCACACACATACCCAAAAGAACTTACTTGCAAGTTGCAACAGATTCAACTGCCTGGCATACAATTCTAACATCAGGACTACTTTTTCAGCTATTAGCGCTTAATTGATTTGCATACTGAATTACATTAAACGCCAAAACAGAAATTGCTCACTGGTATGTTGAACTCAGGGTTTCAAGTTGCGACTCTAGAAGGGGTTCGTAGTTTGTATCATCTCCGATCACTCCCTCTTGAACCTTGCCATCTGCACCATATATATTTACAAAGTCTTAGAAACAATCTTTACACAAAACATATGGTTGGTACATAAATAAATAAATAAAAGTCGTCATTCATACAATTGAGATGTACTACCATGTTCGCTTGTTCCTCAGCTTCATTGTCAAACTCCTGCTACATTTGCATTAGACAAGAAGTCCAAAAGTTAGATACATGCAATGTGCATATACTGAAAATTGTGTTTTATATATATATATATAGTGAGACTTTCTTACGAGAACCATTTTATCTGCGAGAACTGAGAAAACCACCAAAAACATACATGCACGCCTTCAATAATTGTATTTTTGCACATATGTTCTAAAAACAACATATATGTTTTAAAAAAAACATAGTTGTTCTAAAGAATTTGATAAGAAATTGGAAATACAACATTTTTCTTTGAAGGTGTGCATGTATGTTCTTATAAGGCGTGCAACGACAATATTGCGGCATTGTGTAAGGTTTTTGTGAAAAAAGAGGATGAGTTCATGATGATATTGAAGAACATAGGTGGATAATTACGATTATTGATGATTTGCATGTATTTTTATTTTATTTTAAAAGGCGTGCATGTATGTTTTTTGTGGTTCTCTCAGTTCTCGCAGATAAAATGGTTCTCGTAAGAAAGTCCCCCTATATATATATATATATATATATATATATATATATATATATATATATTGGGTATTTAGATAAACATCTCTCTCACACGCACACATGCACTTGCCGGAGGTCTCTTTGGAAGCAGCCTCTTTACTCCCGGGTTTTCCCGTGGGGTAGGGGTAGGGTCTGTCTACATCCCACCTCCCCCATACCCTGCTCCGGCGGGATTGGGTTTGTTGTTGTTGTTGTTGTTGTTGGTGTTTAGATAAACATGTTACGGATCAGCAATGAGATATTGTACATTACTTAAAAAGAGATGGTAGAATTGTGCGTACCCTTTCAACGTGACAAATCTCAAAAGATTTGAACTTCACCTTCAGATCCATGACCACATTGCACAAGTTTAACATGTTACTGCATTTGGCTCTCCACATACCATTAACCTGATTCACCACGATTATGTTAGCTAGTCAAATTTCTGTAATGCAGGTAGCTGTAAGATTGAGCTTTGACACAGGTCAAAATACTGATGATCATAACATGCACTCTAATTTTCATACAGGTTAAAATGAGTGAGGTTGGGTCTACCTATCATTACTTAATTGCCAATTGTTATAATTTTGTAATTCTATTCTATAATATATAGAAAGACGCATCAGCACACAGCTCAAAATCCAACAAAAATACGTCCAAACTCCAAAGACACCGGGATGCTATAAAGAAAGAGTGTTAGAGAAGTATCAAGATACACTTGACCATCATCTTGTAGCTGACTACCCGCTTGATTTAACAAGCTGAACCCAATGGCTGTACTATATTACATGTGATCTTTGTGCTCTAGTATATAAACTGATGCGTGCTTCTACTAACCACATAACAAAAGGATTACAATTACTGTCTTCAAATTTCAATTTACTATTTATTCTGTTCTTATGAATCACAATTCAGTAATTCACTTTAATATGATACAGAAACTGTACTTCTCATAAAATATTTACTCCGTGTAAAGCTATGTTTGTTAGCACTGAATACATTTTCGGGGATTGTGAACTCGTTCTACACATTTTCATTTACGAATTATCGTCCATCGGTCCATGTCCAGAAATAAATATCAAAATATAAGGTATACCTGAATACAAACATGCGTAGAGTATCCTTCTGCTCGAATATGTGTATATCCTCTCGCAAGAGCATACTTTAGTCCCAAAATCAACGCCTTATATTCAGCAACTCCTTTAGTTGTAGTTCCTAGACCCACGCGGAGACAACAAACCTACAAATTTAACATCAGTAAGCCTAACTCCTTTGGTTGAGTTATTTGTTGTTCAAGTTAAGTGACGTTATATACCAGACTTGTATCTTCATCAAGAAGGACGACCCCTGCACCAGCTGGTCCAGGATTTTCATTTACTACAGCAGCAAACTCAAGCATACACTTTCTTTCATTAAAGCTATCTGACGAATAAGTTGATCCAAGATCACTCTGTAGAAACACACAGAACGCCATATTAGCAATTTCTTTTTGACATGCACATATCATATGTAAAGGTAAAAACAAAGAAATGATGTATATAACCTGTGCAAGCGTCCTTCTGAACCGTTTATGAGCTGTATTTCCTCGTCCCCCCTTTTGATACCCTAGATTCATCCTATTGGCAATAGCTTCTTCTGCACAATAGAAGTTGTAGGCTCGTACCATGACTTCCTCACATGTTTTTGGAATCTTACTTTGTAAGTCCTTCAATAACATACCTGGTTGGAGGCCATTTATGAAGGCGAAGACTACCAATTCATATACTGATGGTTCTCCAATATCAATGATTCTTTCATTCAACCGTTTAACAAACTCTTTTAGTGATTGATCTGGGCCTTGTTTGATATTTAAAAGCTCATTTTGAGCTCTTTTCAACCTTTCAAAGAGACAGAATTTGGTTTGAAAGCTTTTCACTAACTGAGAAAATGAAGAGATGCTCTGATTTGGTAGATTGTAGAACCACCGTCCAGCATTTCCAGTGAGTGTGTTCCAAAATAATTTGCACAACACAGGTTCAGGGAGATTGTATAGATCAACTGTTGCTTTAAACGAATAAAGGTGGTCACATGGATCTGTAGTACCATCATAAAGTCTGAAATTCTGGAATCTTGAATCCGTGTGGCATTCTGTACTCTAAAATTTCCCGATTGAAAGGACAAATATCGTGGTATGGGGTCATAGAAGTCATTCTTGTTTCCGATTGCTAATCTTAACACCCTGATCCTAAAAAATACATTTAGATTCAAAGTTGTTATTAGAATTTAAAAAAATTTAAAATCCTACTAGCTGATTGCTAGAGCTATTTGGTATCCAAAGAAAAAAATGTTGTTATGAACACAATTCAAAAGAAGAAACCTAATACATGGCTTAAATTTTCAGCATACATAGCTTAATTAAATCAGTATTTGTTAGTAATCAAACGAATACAAAGAAGAAATCAGAGAATCAAATCTGGAAGCTAATTACCAAATTCGAATTCAATGGTACCAAATATTCAACAGTACAAAAAATTTTAAAGCTACTAAGCTAACCGACCTATGACTCATCCTAATTCGACTCAAACAAAAAATACCAAAACTTGATGAACACGTCGGACAAATTACCAAAGTTACCAAACGACCCAGAGTTTAAGTTACTTTTCTAAGAGTATTGAAACTCAAACAAGTCATTAATAGTGGTATATGTGTGAGTATGTTCAACTCCATCTAACATTTATAGAGGCACCGAGTGTAGTATGTTTTTTTTTTTCCAAATTTTTCCTCAACAACCAAAGTCACCATACCAACTTCCGATTGTTCTCGAAGTTGTTGGCCAAAGTTAATTGATGAGGCAACGATGTGTCGTGTGTCTTTAGTGAGTCTTTGTGGGCAACGCCTATTGACAAATTTGGTGTCACCACACCGTTTGCATAGAGCCATATTGTATATGCTTATTAGGTCTATGCTTAGCCAAAAAGTTGGTTAACACTGACTTGAAAAATTTAGAAACAAGGTATTTAATAAACATCTCCAAGGTCGCCGCCTAGTGGTAAGCTATCAAACTATCAACCTCTTTTAAAAAGAGATCAGTGTTCAAACCTAGCCGGGGTAAAAACTTCATAAAGGGTCACAAACAGTTATGCCCTGTACATTACAAAAAAAAAAAAAAAAAAAAAAAACTCGATTTTCCCGGATAATCTGAACGCGGATCCTTTTTGGTTTACCGTTTAAAAAAAAAAAATGAAAAAGTTTTTTAAACAAAAAAGGGGGTTAACTAGCAAAATAAATTACATGAACAACTCAATACAGCTTAGATCAACAATGAAACTCAAAATAGCATATTAGCACGCATGTGTTTGTTTAATTTCATTTGAACAACAGGCAAGTTTAGTGTCATTTTGTAAACTAGCAAAATGATGTACTTAAACATGAACATGAACATAATGAACAACTAAACATTGTCAAATAGTTAAACAAAATGGTTAAACTTTGAAAGAAAGAAGAAAGATAAATCATAGTTTGAAAGAGGGATTACCCGATGAACACCTTTTCTTTAAGGTAACATCTATCTTCTTCTTCTTCTTTTGGGTACCACCTATTTTTTTTTTTACTTTTTTTTTGTTAAACGTTATATGCAGCAAAAGTAATTTTGTACAGTAGTTGACTCCACGCGTGGGGCCTAATATTTGAGATTCTGGTTCTTTTTTAGTCCTTACGTTTGTTTAACTAGTTGACATTTAACTAGAAACAAGCAAAGCGGCGGCCGGCCGCGTTGCGGTCTAGCGGGGTTATTTTTGCGTTGCAGTTCTTTATAATGTTCGCGGCGGGGCAAGTTTTTTTGTTGTGGTATATGTGTTTTGATATTTTTATGAAAGTTAATGAGGAGTTGGAATGGTATTTTGTATTTGTTAAGTATTTCGTTGTTATATGTTGTACGTTTTATATTACGTATGTTGTATAAAAAAAAGTTTGTAAATTTATGGTTTTGGTAAATTAAGCACTTGCAATTTTACGTCCCGGCTTATTGGCAAGATTGTATTTTTATATACTAAATGATTTGGTAAATTTAGTGTGTGCACTCAGCGGTCTAACGTGTCGAATCGGTTGAGCTGGTGCTCGGTGACTGACGGCCGGCTGCGCTGCGGCCTGGCGGGGTTTTTTTCCTCGGATTTGATTTGCATTGTTGTCTAGAAAAGAAATGGCATAAATTAGTATAATTTTAAACGGTTTTTTGTTTTGTTATGTTGTCTAGCAAAGAAACGACATAAATTTGTATAATTTTAAACAATTTGTCATAGTAAATGATTATTTGCTTTTGTTTTAGTTGGTATAGTTGTAAAGTAATGTTTTTTGATTTTTTTAAGGTGTAGTAAATTTTTTTCTTACATTTTATTACTGTTCTTACAATTTATAATTGTTTTTGGTTTTTTGTGTTTTTAAAAAAGCGTGTATTTTTTTTTTGGACACTAAATCCGTGTATTTTGCTATCTCATTTTCACAAATACAATATTGACCACATGCTAGCATAGTTTGGTGAAAAAGTGAGGTCCAACCAATAGATGACCATTGTACCCACGTGATATGTCATACTCTTACATGCACTGATATGGGCCACCCTGGACTTCCAAACAAAGTAAGCAGACTCACTTTTTTCTTTGGGCTGGGCCTTCGCAATTTTTGGCGGGAAAAAGGAGAAGCAATACGACGTAGTTTCCTATGTGTTTTAATATATACAAGATTGGCGATGGTCGCCGCGTTGCTGGCGTGCCTGTTTTTTGGATAAGATTATACCTTACTAATTAAAAAAGGTTAAAAAAGTGATTCTGGGACTTAAAAGCGGAAGACAACAAATTAGAATAACTTGCATGTGATGCTTATGAGGTAGAGGCAGCAACATCGTTCCAACACTGTCAATGATTTTAAAGCGCGGTGCGTATTTCTTGAGTTTTCTTGAATCAAGTGACCATGAGATTTAGAGAGTTCCTGCAAAATAAATAGATGAGTGAATTCCATATATCCGTAGCTACCCAACTGTTATTTAAAAGTAATAAACCTATTCAAGTTCGATTAATTAAATTGTAGATTGACGTTGAGTTAGTACATGTCTGTGTCAATTATGAAAAGCTGTGATACCTGCTGGTCGCCTCTAGTAGTCATAACTGTCTGCTTACGATAGACGCTGACACGTATGGCTTTGCTGATGTCCGATGGTTTCATATCTGCCACAGCTGCAGTCTCAAGCTTGCATAAGTGGCCTTTTTCCAGCAGATTTTGCTATAGCAGCCAATGCGGCGCTATGAGACATTTTCCTACAGAACAGCGTACGTCTTTCGGGGTTACCAAAACTTGCCACGCCACGTCCGACATCTAAAACAATTTTCGTAAAAATTACTATTGTAAGGAAGCTTATTGTTTAAGAATATAGTTCGTAATAAGAACCCAAATGTGTATACGTTTCACGCGCCCGCATCAGCCCTACTGAGAAAAACCAAATGACACCTACAAACGGAGAAAAGAGCTTATAAGTAGCGCATTTCAGATGTACTTCCTAATGTTTTAAGACAGCTTATATATATATATTTTTTCTTTGAGTGTACATTACCAAATTTGAAAGACATTCTTATTAAAAATGCTTTATCTTACGTATTCAAACAGAATGTAATGCGAATGACAGAAATACCATTTACCAAGTTTGGTACTTACATCTTAATATGCAAGCGCAGCGCAAAAAATGGAGAGCACTACAGCTACATTGTTAATTCCATCATTCCATCCTTGGAAAACACGGCCCCTTCTTTGCTCAATTCGTAACTGCAAGAATTAAAACCATTCAGTTGATCAATATGTTGCTTAGCAACAAAATGGAGGTGTCCAAATGGGTGGGCTGGGTATCGGGTAAAAAATTGGTTAACTTTTTAGCACGGCTCAAGCACACAAACACTTTTAAAGTGCCAAAGATAAAGTGAGAAAAAGCATATACCATACCTGATCTTTTTCCAATAATGCTCTCCAATTTTGCATCTCCATAAGTGTCTTTGCTGACCGGTAAGAGAGAGCTATTCGGTAATTTAGATCCCCGAGCCATATACCATATAATTCGACTGGACCAATAAACAGATTATCAGAATCTTAACAACTACTTGTTCTAAGATTCTTATATTAATCAGTTAAAGTAACTTAACAGAATTTAAGAACTCAATTTCAGAAAGAAATTACATGAATATCCCGATGAGAACAGGAAGCTAACTTATGGTGTAGAAGTAGTTGTGTTACTCGTGCTCAAGTATCAGCTGAAGCAGGCGGTAACAATTCAATTAATAAAAGAAATGAATGTCAAATATGGCCTATTCATACCTGTTTATTCTAATCGCTAGCAACAGTTGCTTCTCTTGACCAACCATGAACTGGGTCACATTACTCATCAATTCTTATACTAATAACAGATATTTGAATATTCCAGCCTAAATAATAGCTGGAAAATTATCATCTTCGCTTATAGAAACAGAAAAGTTGGGTCAGATTTAATCGTGGCCTGGTGCACGTGTGAAGGTTGCTGAGGCGAGCGTTTCTTGCACCCAGCCATCCGTACACACAGTGCAGCAACAGATCATATTTGAGCAATCATGACAGTACAAAAAATTAGGCTCAGATCGGAATACACATATGTACCCGAAGCCGGCAAACTACAGTGGCTGCAACCCACAGGTCGCCTCGCCAAGGTGCCGACTTCTGGAAGGAACATGTTTCAGTTATGCAACTGCAACCATCCATCATCATCGCCAATTTTTTTATATATGGAAATGCAAACAGTAATTTATCATCATCGTTGATCACCCGACATGGCTGCAATCACATTCTCGGTGTGACTGCCTAGCCAAGGCACGGGTGTTGGTGAGCCACGCATAGTAAACAGTAATTTACCGCCATAGCAAACAACGAATGAGCAGTTGCTTCGCCGTGACGGTCAATTACCGGCACCGGCTGCAATCACAACAGAAAGAGATAGCTTTCAGAGTTTTCCGAAGACTGACCAAATCACTTCGTTTCTAATGAGTACACATCATCAGTTTTTCTTGTATAGACCATAGACCCCAACAGCAAACTAAAGCCACTGACAATGGTATGAGTACGCCATATCATGATGTACACATCATCACATGGTTAAATTTGGTTTGATTATGGCGTTATTGACCCGCTATGGCTGCAAACATCAGTTTTGTGATGCTCCGCTGCCAAGATACGGACAGATTTCAGATGGTAAAAAATTCCAAATATCATGAGGCAAAACATCATAACACCATAGCATAATTCAGCTTAACCAAGGCATCATCAAACCAAACAACATTACCAAACCACATTTAAGGTGGGTACCTGAGCCAGCGTTATCCAGCCGGCATGGCTGCAAGCATCACTTTTGTGATGCTGGCCCGCCAAGATCCGGATAGATTTCACATGGTTAAATTTGGTTTGATTATGGCGTTATTGACCCGCCATGGCTGCAAACATCAGTTTTGTGATGGTGCCCTGCCAAGATACGGACAGATTTCAGATGGTAAAAAATTCCAAATATCATGAGGCAAAACATCATAACACCATAGCATAATTCAGCTTAACCAAGCCATCATCAAACCAAACAACATTACGAAACCACATTTAAGGTGGGTACCTGAGCCAGCGTTATCCACCCGGCATGGCTGCAAGCATCACTTTTGTGATGCTGCCCCGCCAAGATCCGGATAGATTTCACATGGTTAAAAAAAATCCAAATATCATGAGACAAAACATCATAACACCATAGCATAACTCAGCTGAACCAAGCATCACTTCTAATATCATGAGGCAAAACATCATAACACCATAGCATAATTCAGCTTAACCAAGCCATCATCAAACCAAACAACATTACCAAAGCACATTTAAGGTGGGTACCTGAGCCAGCGTTATCCACCCGGCATGGCTGCAAGCATCACTTTTGTGATGCTGCCCCGCCAAGATCCGGATAAATTTCACATGGTTAAATTTGGTTTGATTATGGCGTTATTGACCCGCCATGGCTGCAAACATCAGTTTTGTGATGCTGCCCTGCCAAGATACGGACAGATTTCAGATGGTAAAAAATTCCAAATATCATGAGGCAAAACATCATAACACCATAGCATAATTCAGCTTAACCAAGCCATCATCAAACCAAACAACATTACGAAACCACATTTAAGGTGGGTACCTGAGCCAGCGTTATCCACCCGGCATGGCTGCAAGCATCACTTTTGTGATGCTGCCCCGCCAAGATCCGGATAGATTTCACATGGTTAAAAAAATCCAAATATCATGAGACAAAACATCATAACACCATAGCATAACTCAGCTGAACCAAGCATCACTTCTAATATCATGAGGCAAAACATCATAACACCATAGCATAATTCAGCTTAACCAAGCCATCATCAAACCAAACAACATTACCAAAGCACATTTAAGGTGGGTACCTGAGCCAGCGTTATCCACCCGGCATGGCTGCAAGCATCACTTTTGTGATGCTGCCCCGCCAAGATCCGGATAAATTTCACATGGTTAAATTTGGTTTGATTATGGCGTTATTGACCCGCCATGGCTGCAAACATCAGTTTTGTGATGCTGCCCTGCCAAGATACGGACAGATTTCAGATGGTAAAAAATTCCAAATATCATGAGGCAAAACATCATAACACCATAGCATAATTCAGCTTAACCAAGCCATCATCAAACCAAACAAAAGGTGGGTACCTGAGCCAGCGTTATCCACCCGGCATGGCTGCAAGCATCACTTTTGTGATGCTGCCCCGCCAAGATCCGGATAGATTTCACATGGTTAAAAAAATCCAAATATCATGAGACAAAACATCATAACACCATAGCATAACTCAGCTGAACCAAGCATCACTTCTAATATCATGAGGCAAAACATCATAACACCATAGCATAATTCAGCTTAACCAAGCCATCATCAAACCAAACAACATTACCAAAGCACATTTAAGGTGGGTACCTGAGCCAGCGTTATCCACCCGGCATGGCTGCAAGCATCACTTTTGTGATGCTGCCCCGCCAAGATCCGGATAAATTTCACATGGTTAAATTTGGTTTGATTATGGCGTTATTGACCCGCCATGGCTGCAAACATCAGTTTTGTGATGCTGCCCTGCCAAGATACGGACAGATTTCAGATGGTAAAAAATTCCAAATATCATGAGGCAAAACATGATAACACCATAGCATAATTCAGCTTAACCAAGCCATCATCAAACCAAACAATATTACCAAAGCACATTTAAGGTGGGTACCTGAGCCAGCGTTATCCACCCGGCATGGCTGCAAGCATCACTTTTGTGATGCTGCCCCGCCAAGATCCGGATAGATTTCACATGGTTAAATTTGGTTTGATTATGGCGTTATTGACCCGCCATTAACCAAGCCATCATCAAACCAAACAACATTACCAAAGCACATTTAAGGTGGGTACCTGAGCCAGCGTTATCCACCCGGCATGGCTGCAAGCATCACTTTTGTAATGCTGCCCTGCCAAGATCCGGATAGATTTCACATAATCAATAGTTAAATCCAAGTAAAGTGAAGTGACAAAATCCTTTATAACTCAAACAAACAGAGCTTTTAAACAACTCGTACATAAAATATCACCATCCTAATTTCAAGACAAACATTATTCAGTCCATACATAAATCATCTAAAACAACTTACTGCTTTGAAAACCAAATAGATTGTGCAACATATCAATTTAGCTCAACTTTTCCATTTTTTTCCAAAGACAATGAATCATATAAGCTTCATTAAAGCTAACTGTATACAATCAAAGTACCAATAATTTAAAATTCTTTTCAAGCCACATATTCTATACATAATATTTTATAAAAAATACATAATAAACTACATAAAACTACTTATAAACATACACATAAATAGCAAAAACTATGTGTAGCAGGAGCAGGTGATTATTTAAGCTTATTTGTAGCTTTATGAGCCTATGTAATTTCAGCTTATATTTCATAAGCTTAAACTTTCGAGCTACAAAACTACCCTAAGCCGTAAGGAAAATCAAATAAGCTCATAAATTTATATATAAACCCAAAATTAGCAAAACCCCCAATTACAACAAAACCCTAATTTCCGATTAGATTTTATATAAATAATTTATACCTTTCTTTTCTTGGGAGGTTGTTCCAATCAAAACCCCTAAGACAATTCCACATTTAAACAAAATTAGAAAACCCAAACCCAAGATCCAAAAATTAACGAAAAAAAAAACGAAACCCTAACCGTGGTCGGAATTTCTTGAAACCGGTGTTGCTGTTAGCTCCGGCAGCTGGACGACCACGTTTCTTGTTGAGTCCGAAGTCCATTGATGAGATTGAATTAGGGTTTGATGTTTTTTTTTTCGTTACGCCTCACAGGAAAACGTGGGTTCGAATGATGTTTTACTTCCATCCTTTCATCATCATCATCTTCCTATCGTGTTGTTGCTTTTCCTTTCACTCGATCATCATCATCAGCAGCATTAGAGATGTTTGCAGCGGCGGTTAGGTATGTGTGGGTGTGTGGTTTTGATATATACAAACGGAAACAGGCCAGGCTGGGCCAACGCTAAAAGGGCACTCAGTACACCTAAATGGACTAAACACCCGGCCCAAAATTTTGGCGGGAAAAAAAGCGGAAAAAACGACGTCGTTTGGATTGTGTTTTAATATAAACTTATAATATAAACTTATAAATAAGTTTATATTAAAACACAATCCAAACGACGTCGTTTTTTCCGCTTTTTTTCCCGCCAAAATTTTGGGCCGGGTGTTTAGTCCATTTAGGTGTACTGAGTGCCTTTTAGCGTTGGCCCAGCCTGGCCTGTTTCCGTTTGTATATATCAAAACCACACACCCACACATACCTAACCGCCGCTGCAAACATCTCTAATGCTGATGATGATGATCGAGTGAAAGGAAAAGCAACAACACGATAGGAAGATGATGATGATGAAAGGATGGAAGTAAAACATCATTCGAACCCACGTTTTCCGGTGAGGCGTAACGAAAAAAAAAACATCAAACCCTAATTCAATCTCATCAATGGACTTCGGACTCAACAAGAAACGTGGTCGTCCAGCTGCCGGAGCTAACAGCAACACCGGTTTCAAGAAATTCCGACCACGGTTAGGGTTTCGTTTTTTTTTTTTCGTTAATTTTTGGATCTTGGGTTTGGGTTTTCTAATTTTGTTTAAATGTGGAATTGTCTTAGGGGTTTTGATTGGAACAACCTCCCAAGAAAAGAAAGGTATAAATTATTTATATAAAATCTAATCGGAAATTAGGGTTTTGTTGTAATTGGGGGTTTTGCTAATTTTGGGTTTATATATAAATTTATGAGCTTATTTGATTTTCCTTACGGCTTAGGGTAGTTTTGTAGCTCGAAAGTTTAAGCTTATGAAATATAAGCTGAAATTACATAGGCTCATAAAGCTACAAATAAGCTTAAATAATCACCTGCTCCTGCTACACATAGTTTTTGCTATTTATGTGTATGTTTATAAGTAGTTTTATGTAGTTTATTATGTATTTTTTATAAAATATTATGTATAGAATATGTGGCTTGAAAAGAATTTTAAATTATTGGTACTTTGATTGTATACAGTTAGCTTTAATGAAGCTTATATGATTCATTGTCTTTGGAAAAAAATGGAAAAGTTGAGCTAAATTGATATGTTGCACAATCTATTTGGTTTTCAAAGCAGTAAGTTGTTTTAGATGATTTATGTATGGACTGAATAATGTTTGTCTTGAAATTAGGATGGTGATATTTTATGTACGAATTGTTTAAAAGCTCTGTTTGTTTGAGTTATAAAGGATTTTGTCACTTCACTTTACTTGGATTTAACTATTGATTATGTGAAATCTATCCGGATCTTGGCAGGGCAGCATTACAAAAGTGATGCTTGCAGCCATGCCGGGTGGATAACGCTGGCTCAGGTACCCACCTTAAATGTGCTTTGGTAATGTTGTTTGGTTTGATGATGGCTTGGTTAATGGCGGGTCAATAACGCCATAATCAAACCAAATTTAACCATGTGAAATCTATCCGGATCTTGGCGGGGCAGCATCACAAAAGTGATGCTTGCAGCCATGCCGGGTGGATAACGCTGGCTCAGGTACCCACCTTAAATGTGCTTTGGTAATATTGTTTGGTTTGATGATGGCTTGGTTAAGCTGAATTATGCTATGGTGTTATCATGTTTTGCCTCATGATATTTGGAATTTTTTACCATCTGAAATCTGTCCGTATCTTGGCAGGGCAGCATCACAAAACTGATGTTTGCAGCCATGGCGGGTCAATAACGCCATAATCAAACCAAATTTAACCATGTGAAATTTATCCGGATCTTGGCGGGGCAGCATCACAAAAGTGATGCTTGCAGCCATGCCGGGTGGATAACGCTGGCTCAGGTACCCACCTTAAATGTGCTTTGGTAATGTTGTTTGGTTTGATGATGGCTTGGTTAAGCTGAATTATGCTATGGTGTTATGATGTTTTGCCTCATGATATTAGAAGTGATGCTTGGTTCAGCTGAGTTATGCTATGGTGTTATGATGTTTTGTCTCATGATATTTGGATTTTTTTAACCATGTGAAATCTATCCGGATCTTGGCGGGGCAGCATCACAAAAGTGATGCTTGCAGCCATGCCGGGTGGATAACGCTGGCTCAGGTACCCACCTTTTGTTTGGTTTGATGATGGCTTGGTTAAGCTGAATTATGCTATGGTGTTATGATGTTTTGCCTCATGATATTTGGAATTTTTTACCATCTGAAATCTGTCCGTATCTTGGCAGGGCAGCATCACAAAACTGATGTTTGCAGCCATGGCGGGTCAATAACGCCATAATCAAACCAAATTTAACCATGTGAAATCTATCCGGATCTTGGCGGGGCAGCATCACAAAAGTGATGCTTGCAGCCATGCCGGGTGGATAACGCTGGCTCAGGTACCCACCTTAAATGTGCTTTGGTAATGTTGTTTGGTTTGATGATGGCTTGGTTAAGCTGAATTATGCTATGGTGTTATGATGTTTTGCCTCATGATATTAGAAGTGATGCTTGGTTCAGCTGAGTTATGCTATGGTGTTATGATGTTTTGTCTCATGATATTTGGATTTTTTTAACCATGTGAAATCTATCCGGATCTTGGCGGGGCAGCATCACAAAAGTGATGCTTGCAGCCATGCCGGGTGGATAACGCTGGCTCAGGTACCCACCTTAAATGTGGTTTCGTAATGTTGTTTGGTTTGATGATGGCTTGGTTAAGCTGAATTATGCTATGGTGTTATGATGTTTTGCCTCATGATATTTGGAATTTTTTACCATCTGAAATCTGTCCGTATCTTGGCAGGGCACCATCACAAAACTGATGTTTGCAGCCATGGCGGGTCAATAACGCCATAATCAAACCAAATTTAACCATGTGAAATCTATCCGGATCTTGGCGGGCCAGCATCACAAAAGTGATGCTTGCAGCCATGCCGGCTGGATAATGCTGGCTTAGGTACCCACCTTAAATGTGGTTTGGTAATGTTGTTTGGTTTGATGATGCCTTGGTTAAGCTGAATTATGCTATGGTGTTATGATGTTTTGCCTCATGATATTTGGAATTTTTTACCATCTGAAATCTGTCCGTATCTTGGCAGCGGAGCATCACAAAACTGATGTTTGCAGCCATAGCGGGTCAATAACGCCATAATCAAACCAAATTTAACCATGTGATGATGTGTACATCATGATATGGCGTACTCATACCATTGTCAGTGGCTTTAGTTTGCTGTTGGGGTCTATGGTCTATACAAGAAAAACTGATGATGTGTACTCATTAGAAACGAAGTGATTTGGTCAGTCTTCGGAAAACTCTGAAAGCTATCTCTTTCTGTTGTGATTGCAGCCGGTGCCGGTAATTGACCGTCACGGCGAAGCAACTGCTCATTCGTTGTTTGCTATGGCGGTAAATTACTGTTTACTATGCGTGGCTCACCAACACCCGTGCCTTGGCTAGGCAGTCACACCGAGAATGTGATTGCAGCCATGTCGGGTGATCAACGATGATGATAAATTACTGTTTGCATTTCCATATATAAAAAAATTGGCGATGATGATGGATGGTTGCAGTTGCATAACTGAAACATGTTCCTTCCAGAAGTCGGCACCTTGGCGAGGCGACCTGTGGGTTGCAGCCACTGTAGTTTGCCGGCTTCGGGTACATATGTGTATTCCGATCTGAGCCTAATTTTTTGTACTGTCATGATTGCTCAAATATGATCTGTTGCTGCACTGTGTGTACGGATGGCTGGGTGCAAGAAACGCTCGCCTCAGCAACCTTCACACGTGCACCAGGCCACGATTAAATCTGACCCAACTTTTCTGTTTCTATAAGCGAAGATGATAATTTTCCAGCTATTATTTAGGCTGGAATATTCAAATATCTGTTATTAGTATAAGAATTGATGAGTAATGTGACCCAGTTCATGGTTGGTCAAGAGAAGCAACTGTTGCTAGCGATTAGAATAAACAGGTATGAATAGGCCATATTTGACATTCATTTCTTTTATTAATTGAACTGTTACCGCCTGCTTCAGCTGATACTTGAGCACGAGTAACACAACTACTTCTACACCATAAGTTAGCTTCCTGTTCTCATCGGGATATTCATGTAATTTCTTTCTGAAATTGAGTTCTTAAATTCTGTTAAGTTACTTTAACTGATTAATATAAGAATCTTAGAACAAGTAGTTGTTAAGATTCTGATAATCTGTTTATTAGTCCAGTCGAATTATATGGTATATGGCTCGGGGATCTAAATTACCGAATAGCTCTCTCTTACCGGTCAGCAAAGACACTTATGGAGATGCAAAATTGGAGAGCATTATTGGAAAAAGATCAGGTATGGTATATGCTTTTTCTCACTTTATCTTTGGCACTTTAAAAGTGTTTGTGTGCTTGAGCCGTGCTAAAAAGTTAACCAATTTTTTAGCCGATACCCAGCCCACCCATTTGGACACCTCCATTTTGTTGCTAAGCAACATATTGATCAACTGAATGGTTTTAATTCTTGCAGTTACGAATTGAGCAAAGAAGGGGCCGTGTTTTCCAAGGATGGAATGATGGAATTAACAATGTAGCTGTAGTGCTCTCCATTTTTTGCGTTGCGCTTGCATATTAAGATGTAAGTACCAAACTTGGTAAATGGTATTTCTGTCATTCGCATTACATTCTGTTTGAATACGTAAGATAAAGCAGTTTTAATAAGAATGTCTTTCAAATTTGGTAATGTACACTCAAAGAAAAAATATATATATATATAAGCTGTCTTAAAACATTAGGAAGTACATCTGAAATGCGCTACTTATAAGCTCTTTTCTCCGTTTGTAGGTGTCATTTGGTTTTTCTCAGTAGGGCTGATGCGGGCGCGTGAAAGGTATACACATTTGGGTTCTTATTACGAACTATATTCTTAAACAATAAGCTTCCTTACAATAGTAATTTTTACGAAAATTGTTTTAGATGTCGGACGTGGCGTGGCAAGTTTTGGTAACCCCGAAAGACGTACGCTGTTCTGTAGGAAAATGTCTCATAGCGCCGCATTGGCTGCTATAGCAAAATCTGCTGGAAAAAGGCCACTTATGCAAGCTTGAGACTGCAGCTGTGGCAGATATGAAACCATCGGACATCAGCAAAGCCATACGTGTCAGCGTCTATCGTAAGCAGACAGTTATGACTACTAGAGGCGACCAGCAGGTATCACAGCTTTTCATAATTGACACAGACATGTACTAACTCAACGTCAATCTACAATTTAATTAATCGAACTTGAATAGGTTTATTACTTTTAAATAACAGTTGGGTAGCTACGGATATATGGAATTCACTCATCTATTTATTTTGCAGGAACTCTCTAAATCTCATGGTCACTTGATTCAAGAAAACTCAAGAAATACGCACCGCGCTTTAAAATCATTGACAGTGTTGGAACGATGTTGCTGCCTCTACCTCATAAGCATCACATGCAAGTTATTCTAATTTGTTGTCTTCCGCTTTTAAGTCCCAGAATCACTTTTTTAACCTTTTTTAATTAGTAAGGTATAATCTTATCCAAAAAACAGGCACGCCTGCAAATCGGCGACCATCGCCAGTCTTGTAATATATATATATAATGAGTCAACAACATATGTGAAATTTTTCAATTTATATAATTTCTGATAAAATAATTTTTTCCAGAGGGAAAATTTCCAAATTTAGTCGTAAAACTCCATGTTGATCTATATTTTTTAGTAAAATACGTCATTTTTAAGTTTAGTTCTGTGCGACCGGCTAGACTTTGCGATTTCACAAAAAATTTATGTGTTCAAAAAGTTGGTGAGGTTTTTGATAGAGTGAAGTGACATTTTATGTGATCTTTTTAAACAAGGTGATGTTTTTGCTAGACTAGTTTGTTTTATTCAAAAGTCGATCGTTTCTCCTGTTAAACTGTCGATGCTTTGTTATCTTACTTTGCAAGTCATGTACTCTATTTAATACTATTGCTTAATGATATTGATTCATTACGATACTTTTTTATTCAAAAAATATACTTATAAATGAATAGAAAAAGTAGGATCTACTTGAATTTTTGAATAAGACAAAGTGGTCTAGTAAAAAGCGTACAAGATCAAGAATTCCCATGTCATGTTGATGTCAATAGCACTAAAAACATGGATGCATCACATTCAACAGCAAGTTACGAAAAGGTGTACTGAAAAGGACAATGTGTTTAGCAGTGAATTAGATCAACAGATGCATCTTAAGGTTTTTCAAGTTTGTGCTACATCCAATATGCATATTGACTTGCCGTCTAAAGACCCATTAGAAAGTTGCGCAATGGTACTTCAAAAAGTCACCGCTTTACGTGGTGTTTGCTTGAACCGTCTCCTGTGGACTTTTTCTTGAACTGCCCCATCTGCACAGATATCAGATTTAATTTATCATAACAAGACCATACTGTCATTGAATACAATTAAAAAACTCATATAGTTCTTACTTTGGAACTCACAGCCAGGTTGGCTTGATCATCAGCTTCAGAGTTGTACTCCTTCCAAAATTTTCAACATTAAAAGAACTCCAAAAGTTAGATAAACAAAGGTGATTTACATGTTTGGCTATACATGCAACTATGCAAGGGTGTTCAGTAGATATTTTAAGGATCAGCAAAAGAAATGTTGTACATTACTACTCGTAAATGAAGAGATGATGGGAAAATGTACCTTTTCAACATGACATATCTTGAAAGATACGAACTTCTCCTTAAGGCCATTCACCACATTGCACAGTTCAGACATGTCCTGGTTTTTGGCTTGACACTCACCATTAACCTGATTCATCAAGATTATCCTTCACATGTTAAGATAATGTATATAATGGATGGCAAATGAGCAGGTCGGTAGCCAGATAACGGATCAAAACTATAGTTTATTTAGTATGGAAAAATAGTTCGTATTGGGTTGAGCCACTGTCCATTGTTATAATTGCTTATGATTTAATTTATAGCATATGAATACAGATTTATTTTAAACTAATGAACCTGCTGATTAGAACGCTTTTTAAGAGGTTAATTTTAGGCATTAAAAATTGCTATGAGCAATTTTTTACACAGTTGCATGCAATGTTATCCACAGATGCACAAATAACTAATGCCGGGGAACAAAAGAATGGTACCCATAAAAAAGAATGGATACCTGCATGCAAACAGGTTTAGAGTCTCCATTAACACGAATATGAGTAAATCCTTTCTCAAGAGCATACTGCAATCCTAATATCAGAGCTTTATATTCAGCAACCTGTTTGGTCATAGGTCCCAGAAGCTCACGGAGACAATAAACCTACAATTTTAGCAACAGTGAGCCAAACGCTGCTAAAAAGATGATGCATGTGCGTATTAGTATTTAATTAAATAGTTTAGTATCTCATACCCGATATCTATCTGTATCACGAATCACAACCCCTGCACCAGCCACTACAGGGTCTCCTTTTACTACACCATCAAACTCAAGTATACACTTTTTTTCAAAAAATAACGAGGTCGATCCAGAAGCATCACTCTGTATAAAGAGAACAACACATAAGCAAGTCCAAGGTCATCATTTTTTTTTTCTTATTAAAAAGTCTTTGACACATATAGAACCTGTCCAAACGGTCTGGTAACACTCTTTGCTTCTTCCTTTTCTGACTTTGAATCCATCCTTAACGCAATAGCTTCCTGTGCAGATTGGATATTCTTTGCTCGAATCACGAGGTCCTTTTCTGGCTCAACCATCAAGTCCTTAGAAAAGTAAGTTTGGAAGCTTTTAACCAACTGGGAAAATGTAGAGATGCTGTGAGGTGGTAGGGTGCTGAACCACTTCCAAGCGTTTCCTCTTAGCGTGATTTGAAAAAATTTGCACCATGCTGCGTCTGGAAACATATAAAGACTCATTATTCCTGTAAATAGATAAACGTGCTCTTCGGGGTCAGTGCTGCCATCATAGGTTTCAAATTTTGGAATCTGGCATCCGTTTGGCAAGAAGTATTCTGAGATTTCAAGATTAAAAGGGGACGCCATTGAATATGAGTTTTTGGTTGCTGGGACACTTGAACCTGAAAATCCAATGAAATGCAATGGGGCAATTAAAGAAGTTGCCCGAGAAATTACTAATCTAAATAGCTAAAATAAAATCTCGTGCACTGAACTACATTGGATAGCATTTAGGGGGTGTCCGAGTTTGTTTATTTGTTCCGCTTATAAATAAGTCGTTACAAGTTGCTAATTAAACATAAAGGCAAATGACACAAAATGGTCAATTCAAGAAGAGAGCTTGGATGGTTTAAGTGTTATTTTCAACTGAGGCATTCAACTGTTTGTATTCTCAATTTAGTTATCAAACTTTTTTTTATACGTTTAAAATTTTAAATACCTAACTTTTTTTTGATAAAAATTTAAAGCTTTAGTCACATATATTGTCACATCAACCTATTGTAGCACTTATATAACGAAAATCAAGTCAAAACTAGGGCTCTAATTGGTTTTTAACGACTCCGAATAAGAAGTTGAAAACAACAGCAAAAAAATCATTTTGAACAAGAATTTGATGTGATTCTCATTATATGAATGCACAAATAAGTTAATGCGGCAATATTTGTGGCAAGTTAATGCCTAAAAGAGTAAAATCTTAGCAGAAAATTTCTAAGTGCATGTCCCAATTTGAAAGAAAAAATGTTGAATGCACTTCGATTGAAAATTGGCCCTAAGATACATTCTTATCATATTTTCCCTAATAATGAGTACTTACGAAGTACTAAAGGAAATAGTGTTTCGATTTGCTTATTTTACAAAAAAGGCAATAATACTAAATGAAACCGTTTTTCTGTTTCTAACTTTTGAGACAAAACCCTCATCTCCATTTCTAGAAAAATCAATATGAAGAGTTAAAAGAAGAGTAGTGGTATTTAGACCTACAACACATGCCTAATACAATTATTCACAACAACATTTTTCTGAATATTTTTCATCAATCAATATTTTTCAAATGAGTATATATACCATACATTAGGTACAACAATCATTTTTCTGAATATGTTTCACAACTAAACGCACCCTGAACGACTTATTAACTTATTTTTCACATATTCATTTCCATAACATCCTCTCTTCCTCTCACATGAGTGCAAAACTAATTTATTTGAGTTTTCTTGTTTTTAACCACTTGGTTACATATCTTCAACGTTTCTTTGTTCAAATAAATTTTAATTGGTTCAAGCAACTTATCACAAGGTTTTCATTTATGCAATTGTTGTTTATCTATAGATTAAACAAGTACTCGATCATAATCAAACAGTTAAATAGTTTCGTGAATATGGAATCATGAAAACAAAAAATGGAAATAAGTGACATGCACAATCATTTCAGAAGTTTATTTGACATATTTCAAGCTAGAGAATGGTTTGAAACAAAACCTGATGAACACGTTGAGAACCCACAAAGCTTCTCTTGGATTTTATTGTTCACAAGCATGCACTCGGATCTTCCTCATGAAAAGGTTTTAGCTCATTTTTATGGAGAGTTTTGCTGCAAAGTGGTTCAGTTGTTTATTTAATGTCTATTTAATATTTGGAATTTGGAATTTGGAATGTGAAAGGTCTTTATACATAGTCCAGAAATATTTCGACCTAGAGGAAAATTCAAATGCATACCCTTTTTTTGTTGCATACTAATGGACAAATCCCCACCATCCATCTAGTTTGATCTAATGGTGAGGATTAACCTAAGATTAATTATGAAAACCTAAGTCCATTGTTTTTTTTCCCTCTTTTTTTGTCTTTTTGTCTTTTTAATTGTTCACTCACTTTCTTTCTTTTTTTTTTTTCTTTTTTTTTGTGTCTTTTTTTTTTCTAATTCACGCTTATTTTTTTCTTTTTCTTTTTTTGTTTTTTTTTTTGTTTCTTTTTTGTTTTTTCTTTACTAATTCACTTTTTTTTTCTAATTCATTTTTTTTTAATTCACGTTTTTTTCTCTTCTACTTCGCTTTCATACGTTTTCGTCTGTTTTCATACATTTTGATACGTTTTCGTCTTTTTTTTACGTTTTTAAACGTTTTCATCCGTTTTCAAACGTTTTCGTCTGTTTTTATACGTTTTCGTCCGTTTTTATACGTTTTTGTCCGTTTTGATACGTTTAGATACGTTTTCGCCCGTTTTCAGACGTTTTTGTCCGTTTTTTACGTTTTCGCCCATTTTTAGTTGTTTTCGTCTATTTTAAGACCTTTTCGTCCGTTTTTATACATTTTCGTCTGTTTTCATCCGTTTTCTTACGTTTTCATCTGTTTTCTTATGTTTTCGTTCGTTTTCATACGTTTTCGTCTGTTTTAATACGTTTTTGTCCGTTTTCATCTGTTTTTCTTTCGTTTTCGTCCATTTTTAATACGTTTTCGTCCATTTTCAGACGTGTTTTTATGCTTTCATACATTTTCGTCTGTTTTCTTACGTTTTCGTCCGTTTTCATCCGTTTTCTTACGTTTTCGCCCATTTTCGTCCGTTTTCATACGTTTTCGTCAAATTTTTTACGTTTTCGTTCATTTTAATATGTTTTCGTCCGTTTTCTTTCGTTTTCGTCCATTTTTCATACGTTTTTTTCCGTTTTCATACGTATTCGTCCGTTTTCTTACGTTTTCGCCAGAAAACATTCATATGAGGTATCACTGGTGATATCACTGGTATCACTGGTGATATCACATTCATATGAGGTAATACCTTTGATATCACATTCACTGGTATCACTGGTGATATCACTGGTGATATCACATTCATATGAGGTATCACTGGTGATATCACTCGTATCACTGGTGATATCACTGGTATCACTGGTGATATCACATTCATATAACAGAAAATCACTTCTGAAAATCACTTGTCATATTCAGAAAACCACTTATGATATTCAGAATATCACTTGTGATATTCTGAATATCACAGAATATTAATTATGATATCCAGAATATCATTTGTGGTACTCAGAGATATTCTGAATATCACTGGTATCACTGGTGATATCACTGGTGATATCACTGGTGATATCACTGGTATCACTGGTGATATCACATTCATATGAGGTAATACCTTTGATATCACATTCACTGGTATCACTGGTGATATCACTGGTATCACTGGTGATATCACATTCATATGAGGTATCACTGGTGATATCACTCGTATCACTGGTGATATCACATTCATATCACAGAAAATCCCTTCTGAAAATCACTTGTCATATTCAGAAAATCACTTATGATTTTCAGAATATCACTTGTGATATTCTGAATATCACAGAATATTAATTATGATATCCAGAATATCATTTGTGGTACTCAGAATATCACTTGTGATATTCTGAATATCACAGAATATCACTTGTGATATTCAGAATATAACTTGTGATATTCATAATATCACTTGTGATATTTATAAACATATGAAAACGTCTGAAAATGGCCAAAAACATTTAAAAACGGACGAAAACGAATGAAAAAATGGACGAAAACGTATGGAAATGGAAGAAAACGTATGAAAGTGTAAAAACATGTATGAAAAGGACAAAAACGTTTGAAAAATGGACGAAAACGAAAGAAAACGGACGAAAACGTATGAAAACGAACGAAAACGTAAGAAAACGGATGAAAACGTATAAAAACGAACGGAAATGTAAGAATACAGATGAAAACATATGAACACAGACGTTAACGGGCGAAAACGTAAGAAAGCAGACGAAAACGTATGAAACCGGACAAAAACGTATGAAAACGGGCGAAAACGTAAGAAAACGGGCGAAAATATATGAAAACGGGCCAAAACGTACGAAAACAGACAAAAACGTATGAAAACGGACGAAAACGTATGAAAACAGACGAAAATGTATGAAAGCGAAAAAAAACGTGTATTTGGAAGAAAAAAAAGTTCATTAGAAAAAAAGACAAAAAAAAAAAAAAAAAAAAAAAAAAAAGAAGCGTGAATTTGTAAAAAAAGACACAAAAAAAAAAAAAAAAAAAAAAAAAAAAAGGAAAGAAAAAAAGTGAATAATAAAAAAGACAAAAAGACAAAGAAAAAGAGAAAAAAAAAACATGGACTTAGGTTTCCATATTTAATTTTAGGTTAATCCCCACCATTAGATCAAACTAGATTGATGGTGGGGATTTGTCCCTTGGTATGTACCAAAATAGGAGTATGCAAAATAAAGTGCCTCTATACATAGTCCAGAAATATTTCGACCTTTAGTCTTCCACTTTTAAAATAAGAAACTCTTTTCGTTTGTCATTTTCATAGACAAGCATATTTTGTTTAAGTTGTAATGTTTTAAGTTTATGGACAAATATTAAACGTATATGACTAGAATCGAACTCGGGATCATGGGATTGCACACATTACGTATGAAGGATTAATGTATAATAATTAATATATATAAACCGTTATATATTTAATTATTTGAACACGAAATAACGACTAACGGACGTTAAGTAATTAACGGGAATTGACTAACGACCGTTAGTGAATAAATGAAGGACTATAGGTGTAATTAGAGATCAAGAAGGTTCTGGAATCCCTTTGGGGAGGATGGGCCGATCGGCTAGGGGTTATGGAAACCCAATCCTTAGCAAACTTGTCCTCCAAGATTAGCACACTATAAATACAAGGCTTAGGGGTTAGGGTTTCTTGATTCTTGCACTCTTGCTATAACCCTAAACCTTTTCTTTCTTCTTCTTTTGCTAGAACCGATCGAACATAACCCTTGGGTTAGTCGATCCTTGTTTTTTCTTAAACAAAGTTTGTTTGGTTTAATTTATGTTCTTAAATCTAGCAATCTAATTAATCGGTTATAGTACGTGTGTACAAGACCTTGGTATAAACTCACTATAGTTTATACATCTTAGATTGAGATACAAAATGGTAAGGGGTATCTCACTAATCCACTTTGATTATTAAAGAAGAAGATTTGAAGTTTTGATCCTTGTTCTTGCAAGGATCAAAGGTACATGTCTTTAATTTTCGGTTAATCTTTTATATGTTAAATATGATCATACGCTTCCGCATACGTGTTTGATTGTTATTAGAATAAATATATGATAGTCATGGTTATTAAATTCTAACAGTGGCATCACGAGCCGTTTTAACATGTAATTGTATTACCGAAACACATAAAAATCGAATCTTTGATTAGGATTTAAGTTACTAGAATTTTTTATGGTTAAAAAACTTCGAAACCCTAATTTTTAAGGGGGGGGGGGGCCGATGCCTCTTTATTATAAAATTAGTTTTGTAACCCTAAAATTGTAACGTGTTTATATGTGTAAAGGGTTACGTATCTTGTGACTTGTAAATTAATCCATGATGAAACATGCATGTTTATCATGGATTAGGGTTTATATTAATTGTTAAGTTGTTTATCATATGTAATAAGATAGATCTAAAATTGGGGAAGACCCAATTAATTAAATTAATAAATCTGTTTATGTGTTACTTGGTATATATTTGCTAGGACTTACGCAACCAAATTGTTTGGTGTATGTGGTCCATTGGTACCATTTGCTCGAAAACTGTAGGACCGAATAAGTATAAGATTTATGTGATTCGGGAGGTCGGGATCAGTTGAAGAAGATGAATATCTTCATCTTTTTAGTGAGAGAAAGTAGAGAGAGGGTGGAGAAAATACTTATAGTCTATTAGCTTAAAGAAATGAACAGAGATACAAAGAATTCCCACACCCCTCATGGAGAGTCATGAGGGGTATTTATAGCCCTATTACATCACATGCTTTCCATTTAAGCATAAGTAGTCCCTGCGTGTACTACTTAATACAAATCTAGTCCAATTCACTTAAGTGACGATATCTTTATAAAAAAGGCAAGTCTAACAATCTCCCTCCAAGATGTCGTCACAAGTGAATGGTTACAATGAGACTTATAAATAAAGTAAATTACAATAATAATAAACTTTTGTCGAAGCGCAGAGTCTCTGTAGTCTAGATCCTGATGCAGACTTGAAGTTCTCTATTCCGAAGATCGCGGCATCGATCTTTGGTGCTGACGGCACTCATCCTTGTAGCTCTGAACTTCAACTGTAATGTTCTAGTTAGGTTATTACTCCTTCCTAACTAGTGAGCCATTTTCTTTCTTTTCTCTGCTCCCTCTTGAAACGAAAACTCTCTTTAGTCTTCAAACACGCAGCGGAGACTGTAGATACTAAAGGGAAGCACAATGGTTGTCGTTCGGGAGCATCAACATATCTCTCAAAGTATTGCATCCAAGTTGGTAATAAGCCGTACTTCTCCCTCCTGATGGTTGCGAGTCATCAAAATCATCATACTATAGTGTACATGCCTTTGATTACCTTTTGCTTGATGCAGGGTATGTTTGGCAAAACTAGTTGTAAGCTGTAAGCTGTAAGCTGTAAACTGCAAAGCTGTTAACATGAGCTACAAGCTGTATATTTTTTTCAATAAAAGTGTTTGGCAAGTTAGCTGTTACATGTAATTATAAGATGTAAAATGACATAAAAGAACATATTTATAATTGTAAACAAATGTAAAACATAAAAATAATAAACTAATTATATTACTAATAATCTTAGTAATTTAGGACAGCATGCTTGTAATAGTCATTGGCGACGTGCATTTCATATTGATGTAGCAATATCATCCCGGATTCGTTTCATCTCATTAGATGTTCCTTGGGAGACATTTTCAGTGTTTGTTTCATGGCCACGAACATCTTGAAGTTCATCAGGTGGTATGTAATCTGGATGTTGCTCAATCGTAGTAAACATCATATCTTCTTCATCACTATTACGAATATAGTTATGCAAAGCAAATGCGGCCATGATTACTTCAATTTGAGTTTTCACACTAAATTGGGGCATTGCACCAAGTATTTTCCATCGTTTCTTTAAAATTCCAAACGACCTCTCAATATGGCTTCGCAAAGATGAATGAGAATGGTTGAAGGCTTCTTTCATGTTAGTAGGTGGCTCATTTTAAAATTGTGACTGATGATATCTTGTCTTGGAATACGGAACAAGATATCCATTTCTTTCTGGATATCCTTTATCAACTAGATAATATTTACCTGTTAAAATGGTAAAAAAGATGGTTAGTATATGCTAGCTTTTATATTTACCTACATAATAACATCTCAAATATGTAGTCACCTTTAGGTGGTTTTGGGAAGTTCATTGATTGCGTGTTAATCGCATGAAGAAAGACACGTGTGTCGTGTGCTGATCCTTCCCAACCAACCGATATAAATGTAAAACACATATTAAAATCGCACGTCGCCATTACATTAAAAGTAGGTATCCCTTTTCTACCGATATAACGAACTTGTTGAGCCTCTGGGATACATGCTCCTATGTGTGTGCCATCAATACATCCAATGCAGTCCTAAAACCAATTATATATTATAAATGATAACAATATGATGTTTGAAATTTAAATAAGTAAACTTAAGATAACAAAATTAATACCTTAAAATACGGCATGTATCTGTTGTCATTCAAGATTTGAGGTGGTATAGGAAAACTTGAATCTTTTGGCCTAATAATATCACTTGCTAGACCATGAAAATCGTTATCTTTAGCAGTTGTCACCTCTAAAACATCATGAAATGCTCTACTAATAGTCTCTCCGAAACGTTGAAAATGCTCCCCAACATCCCTATTCGATACTCCTAATGCAAGTGTGTAGACAAATACCCCTAACTTTTCAAGAGCGGACATTTTATCACTTGACTTTAATCCATAATTTGATTGTAGTTCGCTACACAATTTCTTGAAAATGTGCGGATGCATTCTAAATGCATTTACACAACGAATAGAATTACCATTTAAAAAATCATTCATCCAATCCTCTCCTTTTTGTTGTGAAGTCATGCATGGTTCCTTATACATATGCGTATATTTGTAGTCAGCAACTATATCAGTGTCATTAATCATATCTAATAAAAAAATTATAAATTGTAGTTTTTCAATCTTCTTTTGTTTTTCAATATCCATAGTAATCCTGTACAATTGTAGAACATAAAAATTAGATAATAACATATATAATCAACTTCTAAAAATATCACAGTTGGAAGACATTAAAAAAATCCATAAAATGATTATAATAGCATATATCAAATTAAAAAACAAGAACACAATACTTATCCAAACAAAAATGATGAAATCACATAAAGAAACACAAATGTTTTCATGATGAGTCGTCAACTGCATAAAAAACAAACTCTAGGTGCTCTTGTTTTGCTTATGTTGCAGCCAAGTCATCCTACATTCATCATCCGGCATACTCATGAACATTTCTCTCTTTACCGGATCTTCAAACAAGTCCATTGTGAACAACCACAACGTACTACCTTTTACAATTCGTTTTGCTTCTATAATGTGATTAATGACACTTGCAACCGCATCAATACTAAACTTATTACTTTGATTAATTGTAGATGTTTCTGACTCCAAGTATTGTATGACACGTTGTTGAGTAGCCTTACTTTGAGCTAGATGTTCTTTAAGCATTGCAGATCCCCCTGATTGTCTTCCTCTACACTTCATATTAATAGTTTTAGGTTTGGTGTTTCCTTTGGTAGGCTTATGAATTTTTTTGGGGATGCCACTTTGGTTTGGTGGTGTTGTTGTGTCAGCTAGATTGACTTCATCTAAGAAACTTTTAAAGAAACCAGGCCTTTTATTTTCTAAATTTTCCATCTCAGAATTCTGCACTTGTGCACCATCTTGTCTACCATCTAGATCATCATCACTTTCAACATCTTCAGTCTCAACATTCTTATGATTTACCTCCTTGAAAGCCTTTGCATCCATTGAGGTTGACACACAATCGTCACCACCAGCAACAGCATCTCCATAAAGTTGATCCCACGCATATTGTAACTCTAAAGACGGTTGTTTTTTTTTGAAGTTTTTTAAAATTCGTGTCCTCCTACACAATTTAATAGTGACCCATTAGATCCCAAAATGATTATAGCAAGAATATGGTATTTCAGTTCTAAAAGGGCTATTATTAGTTTACCTTAATTTTCATGTTCCACCACTCATCTGAACAATCAAGTTTATTTGCATTTGCATCCCATCCTAGACCCGTTTCGCCATTCTTTAGCGACGTCCAGAGATTATACTCTCTCTTCATTCCATCGAACTTGTTCTTTAAAGCCTTTTCACTAACGAACGTGCGATTAAAGAGTGTTGCAAATTTTGGTTGAAGCTCAACCCATTTAAACTGGACATGTTGGCCATTATCGTTTACATATTTGTTCAAGAATTCACACAAGGCTAATGTTTCCTTTTCTGACCATTTGTCTTTTTTCGCCTTTTTATCAGTTGAAGCCATCTAAAATTTTATTCACATAATAGCAACATATTAAACAAAACAATACACCCAAGCTAAAAGCTATAACTTAGTCCTATCACTAATCTTTGCCTAGCCCTAAATTTAAGAATCGTATTATCAAATAGACCAATAATTCAACATCAAACTACATCTATCAAATGTGCTATATTGATCTTTTAAACAAATTCATTCATAACCATGCTCACAAAAAAGTTATGAACAAATACAATGCTCATAAATTCAAGATCATATTCATATTCACTCTTTTATTCGCCTATATTGCTCTAGCCATTGATACAATCAAACCCATAACACCACTAAAAACTAAACATGTCTAACGTTCATACATAAACTCAGTTTCCGCAAACTTGCTTATTTACTAGCAACAAGCCAACAACCATGACACATAGCAAGACAGTCTAGCAAATCATCCACAACAACCATATTTTTATTACTTAGCACAGCCATACAATGCTAAGCTATGAAAATCCAGTTCCTACATAAAACGCATTAAACATTAATATTCTGTTGACCTTGTAACTCTTAGTCATCTAATTTCATTGTTCCATCCAGCAAGATCTCTGTAAGTTGATACAAGTTGGTTGTCCAACAAGTTTATAATGGTTAGTCCTTGTTTAGTTTTTCGAATCACTTAATTCAGCACTTTGGGGCCACTTGATTCCTATGTGGCTAATTTAGCATCCTAACAAATCAAGTATCTTACTTAACGAATGTATAATATATTTACGTATTTTCCATTCAATATATAGATGCCATGCGCTATTAGTTAATGCTCACAACTTGAATTGAAACTTCTTTTTAACTATGTAACAGTGTCTTGAAGCCACTAATTAAGGATTGCAAAACTATTGAACTTGCTGTATGGCAAAAACGACTGATATGGCAAAAACAAATAAAACAACTGATATGGCAAAAACCCACAATTATATGATCGCAAAGACAAATAAAACAATTGATATGGCAAAAACGAATACGTACCTGGGTGATCAACTCCTTTAGAACGTGAATGTTGGTTTTGTAGTTGTTGAAGAGAGCAAATTAGGGTTGTGGGGAAGATGGTTTGTACGGTATGTGATTTTTATATAAGGTTATAGGGTATATCGGTAATTTTAATTTTTTAACAGCTCTAGCAAATTTAGAACGCTCATTATATGAGCTGTTTATTTTGGAGCTATTTGTGTGAATTAAAAGCTTATAGCCTACATATCCAAACCGAGTTATTAAATATGAAAGAGCTGTTTGTTAGAATTAAAAGCTAATAGCTCTTCAAAAAGCTCTTGCCAAACAGGCCCGCAATTGTAAAGCCATAACAGCTCGTCGAAGCATAGTTTCGTGAGAATATGTCGAAAAAATACTCTTAATACTTCTCTCAAACCAACCTTTAAACGAACCTCCGTAAAATTCACCGGCTGCTAGTAAATGACCATATATGGGGACAACCCGATATGACCAACTTGAAAAAGAAGTAAACACCCCTTAGATATGTGACTTAATCTTGTACGATAGTGTAACTAAGAACCTATACTGAGCACTACAACGTAACTCCTTAAAGTATAGGTAGTGTCATATACCCATCCAACCTTCCTTAACTGTATATGAACTCTTCTCGAATTATCCACAGCTTTTTGTGACACTTGAGCACTACAACGTAACTCCTTTAAAGTGATAGCTATACTCTGTGAGCACAACAACGTAACTCCTTACATCAGGTATAACTAGATAAATCAAGTCTTAATCCTTACCCATGAGTGCCCAAACAAGTATCTCTGAAAGTCATGCATCCAACCAACCTCTAGACTTTGAGATAAATAAGTACACATGCCCGTGAAATGTCACTTCAAAATCAAATCAATAATACCGTGCAAGAACCCCGTAGTCATTTTTCTTAACCATAATAATTTTAGCCGTGAACTATGTATCCCTGTGAAATTTTTATCCAAAATGCCACTCTTTTACCAAATTGTTTAAATATGTTGAATCCAAAAAATTAATTTCAGATCACATCTTTTGTTGTCCAATTGTTCAATCCATAATATACTCATCAGCCCACTCCATTTTTTTAACCATCCAAAGCCCAATTAAAAACAACCCAATCCAATTAACTAATCCATATCTGGTGAAAAGTGATATACACCAATCACTTTGACCTAACCCTTCAATCACTTCTCATAAAAAATACACCCCCATCATTTCTCTGCTCCCACCCTCCTTCATCAAATCAATCAAATCTCAACACTCGAATCTCCATCTCTTTATCAGCAAAAAATAGAACTACACAAATTGATCTCTAACCATGCCCTTAACCTGAAAGCCTTTTTGAATACCATATGCTACGAATGAAGAACAACAAAGTTTTCAGCATCAAGATCTATAAGTGGGTCTCAGGTAGGTTTTTGTATCAAGTTTTGTGTTTAACCGAATGAAGGAACAATTGAGACTGAGGTCTTGGTCTTTCTTTTGATGTATTCGGGTATAAACGAAGCTGAGCTTCGACAACGATCGGTGATGAATTAAATTTCAAACAAAAAAATCTGTTAAACAGATTGGTGGTAACATTTGAAATATTCTGAGATCGTGTGTGTATTGAGGGTCGATTAGATTAGATTGAGGATAGTGAAGTGGAACCTTGTATGCATTTTGGTTGAGTTTATGAGTTATTAGAACTGAGACAGTGGTGGTTGGATATTTAGTGGTCGGTTGGATATTTAGTGGTCGAAGTGGTCTATTCTTCTTTATCTTCATTCTTTTTCTTTTCAATTTGTGATAAGTTTGACCTTATGCCACAATTGCGATAACCTCCCATATTTGCGATAAAATCCAACGTTTGCGATAGAATCCAACGTTTGCGATAGAATCCAACGTTTGCGATAGAAATCCCAGATTTGCGATAGGTTATCGAATTTCTTTACAAGAAATTGCGATAGAAGAGGGTTTATCGCAATTTGCTTTACAAGCAATTGCGATAAAAAGGGGTTTTGACTTTTTAAACAAGAAATCCGGCGAGATTTCGACCAAAAATTCCGACCATCTGTACTGAAAACCTTTTTGCGACCCATATATGACCAGAATATCTATTCTGACCCATATATTCGACCACGATTCACGGATATAGTACAAGAACAATCTCAAAAAAAGTGTATACGAAACTGTGACCAGGACAATAGCATAACAAAAGTGGATTAAAGATTGTTTGACTATATTTAGATACAATAAAGATGATATGAAACTGTTTACCAGAAAGTATGGATTAGAAGAAAAAAAATTTCAGATCCGAAAAAGTTGGGTAAAAAGCAGCTTCAAAACATGATTCGAACCAAACAAAATCAATAAAGTAACACAACCTGGCTCATTATACCAATTGTAAAGATTAAAAACACTAACTTTATCACACACTAAACTATACTATTCGAATGGTACAACTCAAAAACAAGAACAAGATGAGAGATGTGGATCGTATATTTAAACCGAATGTTATTAACTTGGAAAGAAAGATAACAAAACACAAACATAAAGCACACACACACTCTCACCTATACTAGACAATGAGGCACCCATACTTGTGAGGTGAGAGTGCCTATTTATACAAGAGGTGTGACGCCCTAAAGGCCTTGTGGTGGGCTTTCGGTTGGGCTTGGTTACTTGGATTGGACTTGTGGTCTTTTCTTAATATTACATGGACCTTTGCACATTTAGACATTAATATAAGTCCAACCGAAAACCCCTTAACTATCTATACTTAACAACACAAACACAAAGTTCTATTTGTAGGAATGACCATCACTTCACATTTATAATTTAAATGCTAACAAAAACCAATGGGAATCTTAGTTAAATATATACATATTAAAACTATAGATAGATTATTAATAGGATTCTATCAAAAGGTTTGCATGTGGCTACATAATTTAATGGTTAAGATTATGTGTTATTATTTGGTTATTTATTTTTATTAATTACTTGTTTTTTTGTTTAAATTATATGTTGAATTGTAAGCAAAAAGAGGGTAATTTTTCGAATAGAAAATAAATTGACCTAATAATTATGAAACTTGATGTGATAAATTGTATATATTGCAAAGTCTTATGTGCCGACAGTGGTTCGCTTCACACGGTAATTTGCTCCCAGGCGAGACTAGCAATTTTATAGTTTATAACATATTTTTTAAGATTAATAATCATAAACTTTTGATTGAGTGATGAGTTTTGTACCAATAGTGTGAACGGCTCACCCAGTTTAGACAAACTATAAGAGGGGTATAAGGAGGCTTGACATTAAATTGTCATCCGAAAGAGACACGTTTTTAATTAGCCTTTGGGCGGACGTTTGTCTCTCCGCTCTTTTGTGCGTCTAATTGGAGCTACCAAGTAAGCTATTTTTTTGTACAAAATCATCTTAAGGGTGAATTGACCTCAATTCCACGCGCCACTTTTGTGGTAATTATCCGAATAACTTGGGTCTTTTGACTCATGCAGCAGTAGGATATAGTGGGCGATAATTGTAGGTAATTCTTTGATTGGTGAACCCAATACCTCAATTAAAACTTTGTTGATTTAAATCTTAGCCTTAATTGGTAAATAAAAACGTTTTGAAAACTTATGATACGAAGATGTGTGCATGCTTCTTCGTACATATTTTGATTGTCACATCAAAATTAATACCCTAAAATTTAAGTCCATGCTATCTAATTATAAGAAACACTTGGAGTTAATATTTAGCGCAAGTGAGACCTTGCCTAGATATTAATGACAAGGTAAATTTCCATTATGCGTGAGACCAGTAATGGAGAATTTTCAGTTTCTAAATTAGACGACTTAATTAAGTTGTTAGTGAGACCTAGAAACTTAAGGCATGAGATGGGAAGAAACATGCTTACTTTGCAAATTGTATTTGGCAAATGTAATTCCCATAATGATCTAGGAGTCGGAAATTGTTTGCCAATTATTGTACGACAGATTACCATCTTTTATACTTTCACTACTAGCAGATCAACTGATGTAGTGAAACTATGGAAATTTGGATCATAGTTTTCAAGAAAATTAAATGGTTATATGAATATTTCCTAGGTAATTTTCTTTTCTTGAAAAATTGTATTATTAGAATACTAATATTTGAACTTTTTCTGTAGAAATGGCTCAATCCGATAATGCTGTAGTAAGTTCTGCTTTCAAAAATCACTTTGAAAGGGAAAAATTGACTGGCCCAAATTTCAATGACTGGCATAGGTCACTCACGATTGTCTTGAGAGTGTCCAAGAAGCTGGAATATTTTACTAAGCCTTGTCCCCAATAACCAGCTGCTACTGAACCTGAAGAGGTCAGAGCAGCATGGCAATTAGAGTTCGAGAAGAACAATGAAGTTGCGTGCTTGATGCTCGAAAGTATGGTTCCCAAGTTGCAAAAGCAGTTTGAGAACTATTTTCTTAAAGATATGCTGGAAGAACTCCAAAATACTTATGAGAAGCCAACAGTTGTTGAACTGTGTGATTTGTTCGATCAATTGCACAGCTGCAAGCAGGGGGAAGGTAAACCTGTTCGTGATCATGTGTTGGAAATGAAAATGTACATGGACCAACTACATCAGATCAACTATGTCTATCCTGAGAATGTGTGTGTGAACCTAATCAATAGGTCCTTGAGCAAGGATTTTAAAGGTTTTGTTCAGAACTATAACATGCATTGCTCGGGGAAGACAATTATAGAATTGCTCGCAATGCTTGTGGACTATGACAAGGGTTTACCAAACAATGCACCTACTCCTTAGGTATTAGCTATACAAGGAGGTAGGATCCAAAAGCCAAAACCGCAGGTGAATAAAAAGGGTAAGGGTAAGGTTGACAAGGGTAAACAAGTTATGGCCTATCAACCTATGCCCAAGCAGAACAACCCTAAGAAGAACAAGGTGAATCCGAACAAGAAGGATCAGGCTTGTCACCACTGCCATTAGGTAGGACATTAGAAGCGGAATTGTCCACTCTACCTCGAGGGATTGCGTGTGAAAAAGATGAAGGTTGAGGCTGGGAAATCCAGCACTTCAGGTAACTTTTTCATGATTGAATTATTTTCATTAACTCATAAAATAAATTCCTGTGTATACGATACTGGATGCGGCATTCATATTTGCAATACACTTGTAACACCACAACCCGAAAAGGGTCAAAATGCCACATTATGGTGTCAACAGAACAAACGCAAGCGGAAGATTTTTATAATCATTAAGGTTACAAATGTTCAAAATGAAACTAAGGACATAATAAATCTAAACAATAATGACTATCAACTAGAATACAAGTCTGAACAAATCTAAATGGAAGATAACTTCAAAGTCTAATCCAATTACAACGGGGATCTATCGTCAGGGTAGTCCACTAAAAGCTCCTATGCACTCTTCACTCAAACCCAGCTTTCAACCTAAAACCTGCCGCAGGAAAAGAATTGCGGCTGAGCTTAAAAAGCCCAGTGAACAGATATATATATAACAAACGAATAAACAAATCATATAAAGGTATAGGAACCGGAAACATAAGCTCTTGCGGAAACAAATATCATCTGTCAAAAGAATGAGATAAGATAATACGAATCAAATGGAACACACGCATTGATATGTGTTAAATTACACATATATTTATCATATTTAAACGGACTAAAAAGACCAAAAACTGATTTAAAATGCCATATATATGCTTGTTTTTGTATTTATGCATGTGCAGGTACCGATATGAGAAAAGGACAAAAAGAAAGACAAAATAGACAAAAAACCGAGCATGAGATTGGATAGAGCACGCTTAAACGAGTCCAACGGTACCGTTAGTGAATAATAAGGACTAAAAGTGAAGCCAGGGGTGTAAAGTGACAAGTGAAGGCGAAGTTGAAATTAATTTCATGTCTAGTAGTGGTGGGTCCTACATGCACAATACAATGTTACAAAGTCAGTCTTTTGCAATTGGGTACTCGACAAGTTGATATGAAGAAGAAAAGAAAAAAGAAAAAGAAAGAAAGAAAATGAAGAAAAAAGCAGGCGCATGCTGTAACACCCCCAAATTTGATTTGTGGCAGCGGAAAAGTAATTAGGGTATTACGGTGAGGATCGAAGTTAAAATTCCAGAAAACGGCCCGGAGGGGCGTTTTGAAAGTTATATGTCATTCAAAATAATAGCTTTGATACAAAAGTGAATTATTTGATTTGAAAATCCCCTAAAATAATGTGATAATTTGGAAAGAATGACATATTTGATTTTACACCATTTAAGTTATCAGAGTAAAAGGTGCCCGCTCCGTGTCTTGTCCTGCTCCGTTAATTACCTGAGATAAACATGCTTAAAATGTCAACACAATGGTTGGTGAGTTCGTGGAGTTTATAGAAAGAAATCTTCTTTCAATGAGTTTAAAAGGTGTATAGCGATTGTTGTAATAAATAATAGTTCTTTATGAAATCAGTAACAAGACGAGTTGAATTAAATTTCTTTAAATAAGAGATGTACAGTGATAGTCGAAATAAATATTAGTTCTTCTTGGAATAATTATCAAGTTGTGTTGAATAAAAATCTACGAGTAATTCATGTATGATCTCAAGCGATTATAAGTTTCAAATTATAGGTTAAGATGAGCTACGTTGTTATACGCTCGAAATGATATGTTGGATCAACTTTTAGCAGTAACGATATACTAAGCAATTCTTAGTTGTCTTTATAGCATTCTCAATTTAAATCACATATGATAACAGTTAAAGTTCAAGTACGAGATTCATAATCATATCACGTAGAGTAATAATAGTCTAAAGTCTGAAATCTATCAGTGAAAAGTGGTGGCCTTCTAATACAGCTGTATCCTAGGATATATATGAAACATTCATATATTCATAAAGTTATATTGCCCTAAGCCTCATGACACGCAAAACGTTAACAGAGTACCGTAATACGGCGGTGTCCCACCAGGGTCACTGATGGGTTTTTATGGCCCTCGTGTTAATAGGTACTTGCCAATTCCTATTTTTCTCAAATATAGTGCATCGCGACTAAATACGACTAACCATATAGGCATTCCGTCACAGTATTTAGTGGGATAGGTCGTCAGCCTCTAACAGGTTTCGAAGCTGTTCACTATATTCGCGCTCACCGCAGTGATTAATGGCTCATGATAAAGGGACTTTCGGCAATAAGGTGTGCTTAGGCAATATAGGTGAATCATGCGTAATTTTAGTCTTGGCAATTATTTATAGTGAAATGTAGAAATATCATATTAAAGTAGCAGTACATTCATTTGTCACATGAATGCATATAATAAGTTTTCAGTATCATGTTACATCAAGTAGCTTAAAAATGTTATCTTCCATGTTCCGTGTTTAAGCTAAACAGACAATTTGCACATATAATGAGCATGTATTCCTTTCAAGTATAATTCAAGCATGTAGAGCATAGTTGATGATTTTGAGTAAATCATAAGATATTTCAAATAATATAAAACAGTTATAGCATGTATCTCCCCCAAAAGAGTTATTAAAAACAAGTGTGAAAAGTAGGGGCCACGACTCACCTTAGCCACAGCAAGCAAAGATCACACTGACACGACTGGCATCTAGAGCATATCACAACGGTCTCAAAACATACAGCGCGACGATATACAACGGTCTAGGACCGGCACAACCTAGTACGTATACGATTATCTCAAAATACATCTCGCAAAAGTAATAAAGTTTATAAAAGATAAAGTGTCATAGTTTTCGTGGATTATTCAGTTTTTCAAAACTTATCAAAAGCTTAGTTTCAATGTTTCGTGTGGTGTGGTAAGATAACCTAGACTCGACAGATAACTCTCGCCAAATAGAATAGACATCAACTAACTCAAGAGGATACTGACGAGAACTCAACTAATGAGGACAACTTAGAAGCTAAAGTCAAATAAATACCTCAAATAAAATAACTAGTTTGTACGTTTCGGCATTTACCCCGTTATTCCCAAATAGTTGGTATAAGACAATGATGTGTTATAATAAAAATGAGTTTAGTTAATAAAACTAGTTTTTCTCGAGTCATCGAGACTTGGATTAACCAAAAACTGAAATTACAATATTTATCAAGTTTATGTCCCACTATTAACCTTGTAAATATTAGTTTAGGTTTTATTGAAGATTTTGTGTCCGGCCCGAGTCTAATATAAAATGTTCAATAAGTCCGATGTCTAATGTAGCAAGTCTGATAGCGTTCCACATTTGTCCAATGTCCAAGTACTATAATCAAATCCGTATTTAAATCAAATTCCCAATCCAAGTATTATCCGAAACGTACCAACCGTCAAAGTCAATAAAGAACTCGTTAGTTTATTATATTTTTACGCCGCGAGTTTATAACTAGTACACTCTTAATAATCTAAACACACCCTTATCTTTGAAATGGACAAAAATATTCGACCAACAATAATTAAAGCCAAACAAGCTCACTCTTAAGTGGGCTATTGAGCCCAATAACTGTCTCACATCTTCAGTCCATCATAACTTGGACTGCAAGCACAACCGAACACCAAAATGCACCCTACATGGCTGCTAAGCCCAATCATAACCAACGCAACCTTTTTGATTGAAAATTTGCAACTCTCAAATGGTTTTGTTATAACCAAAGTGAACCAGACAAATAAACACCTCTTGGTGTTTTGTTTTGACCGAACCGTAACGCACCCTTTGCGTGTTACTTGTCGCAACCGCGACCAACTCATCATATTACAGACCAAACCCGAGACCCTGGGTCACAGCTGCCAAACCAAGCGAACACTTATGGATTTTACAAACTTACCGAGATCAAAACTATCGAAAATCTACATCGACACTAATGTCACAAATATTTGTCGAGACCATAACAATTAAACAATCACAAGATAACTTCGTTATGCCGAGACCAAGGGGTCTCGGCTTCACACCCTTGTCGAGCACTAATCAATCAAAACAACAATATGACAACGATGACAACCATAATACAATCTACCAAAAACAAGTCAACAAGAATAGGTTCATGTTTGCTATGCTTACTGAGTCAACTCACCCGAGTTGACTCGACTCGTCAAGAATCAAGTGACCCCCTCTTGATATCAATTCTTACCACACGAATGTTTTTCAAAAACAATTTCTATTCCGTTTTTAAATTCTCAACATTCATATTAACCCATTTAATCCGTTTTAATCCACGAAAGACAATGATAAAATAATTATAATCGAATTCAAAGTAAGGAAAAATAAATAAACAATAGCTTCTCGGTTTTACCATGACGAGGAGGAGAAGAATGAGTGGCGGAAAAATGATGGAGACGACGAGGTTGACTGTGGTAACAGTCACACCTCGATGGCGAAAGCGACAACCCAAAAGAGATCCAAAGCTGCGCTAAACACTCGATTTAACTCGTTACCTCCGCTTGTTTTTGTCGGATAAACATGCCGGAAAAATCATTAGTCACCGAGAGAAAATGAATGGATGGGTTGGGTTTTGAGGCGCGTGATGCACGGGGAAATGATGAGGAAGACACAAGGATCATTTAGGTGGTGGCGGTGAGAGGAGGTAGCCGGCGGTGGAGCGCCGGTGACTGGTTTTGTTCGCCGGAAATGAGAGAGGAAGAGAGGGAGGTGAGAGAGAGTTGTGAGATAGATTTAGTTTATATAAACAGATGTGTGAAATAAGCGTTTATAAAAGGAATGTGTGAATACGTGTATGGATTAGATGAAGGACAGATTTGTAGATAACGTGTATGGATTTGATGAAGGACAGATACGTGTATGATTTTCTTGGAGTATTCTACCGACATCCAAATATCTTAGGAGTTAAGTAGAATTTTGTCTATTGTTGTTGTATGGTATAGATATTCACAAGTTTGTATTAATATAAATTGTAAGTAGGTAGGAAGTATAATAATTAGTGTATATGATGATTTTTGTAAACCTCTAACTCTTTTGTGATAGTTATGTTTCGTAAAGCACGTCAAGTACTAGTGTTGTTATTTGGTAATTGTTGTGATGTCGTGACATGGTGAAAATAATATATCAAGAAAAATTTTAAATTTCCCCGTAAAAATGGGTTTTGTTAAATGGTAATTCGAGGTTATTTTTAATAAATGAGGATTACCATGATGGATTTTCGTGGGATCTTACACATGCCTTATGCTTCTCCAACACACTAACAAAGCTCAAACCAATTAAAAGGAGACACATGTCATCTTTTGAGCGATGGATCTTAGCTTGGAGGCTAAGCATTTCAACATTATAAATAGAGGAGACCAGTAGCCAAAGAGGCATATCTATCTCATTTTTTTCTTCGTTCTTTTAGTTTAGATTAGTTTAATTTAGTTTTAATCTTTAAATTTTGTTATAAGTTTTTTTTTATGTAAGGCTTTAATCATTATTAGTTTATGTTTATGTTTTATTAATCTCATGCTTTTATTTTAATGTTTTAGTTAATCACTTTTTACCCGCTTAATCACTATTTTTACCTTCTCTAAATCAACTTTTTGCATAACTTTCTTTTATAAAATTCTTAGTTGTATGTTTTTAAATTATAAAGTTTAAAATAACTAATACGGCAGATTTTGTTTTAACTACTTGAACAACATACTAGACTAAGGCTGGACACACTCATGACCCGAAGCGACCTGGGTCACCGGCTGCCATGTCAGCTTTCTCTCTCCGGCGACCAGAAGCGACCGACCTGCCACACTCCGTGACCCGATTTTTTTTTTCTTCAAACATTTAAAAAAAAACTTAAAATTCATTAATAATAAAAACATTACAATACGGAATTAAAAACATTACAATACGAAATTAAAAACATTACAATACGAAATTAAAAAAACGTAAACTAATCAGCTACAAATTGTATTTTGCTTTGATTTCTGCCTTAAGCCGCTTAAGATGATTTTGTTCACTTTCAGGCAATGTTGGGTCGATTTTGGTGTAGTATAAGATAAAATCTTGGTTCCTCGCTGATTGTTTCAAGAGTTCGACCTGTTCTTGTTGAAGTGCTATTTTTCTTTCTTTGATGGCCAACTCTCTTTCTTTCATCGACCTATATTCATCTCCATCGATCTTATTTTTTCCCCCTTTTGTTGGTGGCCTCGATCCCCAAAAGTTCTCTCTCATTGAAGCTACAAACGATTTTGGTGGTTCACGAGAGGAGGACGATGATTTCCTCCTTGCTGCGTCACGACCTTCTGGTCGTGATTCTCTAGTATCATCTTCACTTTCATCATCATCGACTTCATGAAAATTCATAGGACCTTGTGTTGACCCCGAAGTTGTTGTAGAGCCTTTTGTTTTTTTCCTACTATTCGTACGAATAGCTTCCCCCTCCGTCTTCCAAGCATCGTGATGCCTCAAGACTTTCCAACATTCCACCAAGTTGAACTCATGCTTGTACATCGTACGGTATTCCTTCAACGCTTTCCCACGATCATCAACATCATTTTCACCACTACCATGATTAAGCTTGATATTATCCATGATAGCAGCAAAATTTGAAACCCATGGCCTAATCCGATTCTTCCATTTGCTTGCGATAGAGTCGTAGCTTCGATCCGAACCGGTTTCTTTCTTAAAATATCCTATAATCAACTCCCAAAAGCGGTTCTTGTTGACAGCATTACCTCGTTCGGAATTTTTTGAGACAAATACCCAAGCTTTACAAAGAGCGACCTCTTCTTCCTTTGTCCAACTAGTCTGTTTTTGGGACGGTTCGGCCTTCTTCCCTTTGTCCTTCGCCTTCGCCTTCATAGCACGTCGAGAAGTGCTTCTTGGTTTGACGAGTGATATTTCTTCGTCATCGTCCTCAACGGCGAAATCATGAAAAGAACCGTGGAACGAATCATGGTAAGAACCGTGACCCGAACCTTGACCCATCGACGCATCTTGGGTCGGATATTCTTGCGTCTCTTTGTTCGCCATGAAATCTTCAAAATTCAAATCAAGATCAAGATTCTGAATCGGGGAATGTTGTTGATAATGTTGCGTCTCTTGGGGAGCTTGCACAAAATCCATGTTAGGCCGATACGGTTGAACACTTGGTTCTTGGTAATAAACCGTATTTGGAGGATATGGTGGAACATATGGACGATTCACGTAAAATATGTTTTGATTTGGGTTGGGTTGTGGTAATCGTGATGAGTATTCAAGCGAGGGTGCACGAAATCGAATACCCCGTTGTTGTGGTGGTGTTATGCCGTATAGTTCAAAGTTGTTTTCCGGCGAGAAGTTGTTTTGAGGTAGCCGGGATCGTCGGTTTTTTGATGTGGGTGTGTTTTGGTTAGACATGATTAGAAGTATGGATGAGAATTGTGTTTGAAATTGTGTGTTTGAATGTGTGTTTGAGGTGGGTATTTATAAGATTGAAAAAGTTTTTTTTTTTTTTTTTTTTTTTTTTTTTTTTTTTTTTTTTTTTTTTTTTTAATATCAAACCGTTTGAAAAGTTTTGGAAAATGCTTTGTGTATAATCGGTCGGTTATTCGATCGATAGTGGAAAAAAAAGCGACCGACCAAGCCACCACACTCCAAGAGACCTTTCATTTGATCGGTCGCTTTTGCCGGAAACATGCGATCGACCGAACAAAAGCATATGAGTGTGGGTAGCCTAACTACCAAAATTAGATGCTATTAATGTGGTCCATTAAATAGATGCTTTTAAACAACAAATTATGAAAACGTAAGCATGAAAAGGAAAATAAATAAAGCAAATCGTGGGTCAAACTTTGAATATCTAGGCCATTTTAAATGTTTTTATTGGTACCAATTATAGTGAGAACTTTTATAAAAATATAATTTTTAAATCATTTTCTTTTATAAAATTTGCACTTTTATAGTTTTTAATTAAAAATTAATAGTTTTTAGAGTTAAAATTGAGAAATTTATTACTTCAAGTAATGATTGAGGGGGTATTTATGGAGCCAATAAGGAAAGTAATGGGTTTATTAGCTTGAAGATGGGTATTTTTGGCATTGACTTGAGTTATAGTACCGTATTGCTCGTTATTAGCCCGAACTTGGTGACTTCTAATCTCTTTTCAATTATCTCTTTTTTATTATTTATTGTTTATTGCTATGTTTAGACTTATTATGCTTATTTATGTTATTAGTTTAGTAGTTATGAGTAGCGAGTTTTTAGGTTTAAATTCGTTTTTGCTTATTTAAGCTTTACATAATTGTTTTAATTGCGTATTTAGTTTACTTTAGTTTATGCTTTATAATTTTAGTCTTAAAATCCAAAAATTCTCTTTTTATATTTACAACACGTTTCACGAACTCAAATTCACAAAATTCCATTCAATCCTTCGTTGGGGTAAACGACCCGGGTTACACATACTTCACTTGTGTTTCCTTGGAAATTTTTATGCAATTGATTTTCGCGAATCAATTTTTGGAGCCGCTGCCAGGGAAGGTTTGAAGTGAATTTCTCGATTCTCGTTTGTCGATGCGTGTTTTGAAGACCCTTCTTCCGGGAAGTTATCGTTTTCTCTTGTAAATATTCTCTTATAAAAACCCAAAAAGATTTTCTTTTCAAATTTAATTTTCCTTTTTCCTTTTGTGTTTTTCAAAATGTCTTTAAATTATAAAAATCCAAAAATAATCTTTTCATCCCACTTACACGTTTAATTCTTTTTATGTCTTCATCTTACAACTATGGTTGTGAATGGTGTGGGGGACCTCCAAGTGGTGAAAATTGCCCCGGTTGTAGCATTGTAAATTCTAGAAGCGGGTTTGTCTATGACCAAAATCCCTACAATGAAACAACCAATTTATTTAACCAACCCCCACACCATGAGATGGAAACATATTATTGTGAAATTTGTGGAGGTCCACACCAAGGTTTTGATTGTCAAACAAGAAACACGCTTGTCTATGAGCAAATTTCGTGTAACAATCAGAATTTTGGTTATGACCCATATCCATATGATTCACCAAGCCAGTCGCAGCAGTTTCACTGTTGTGAAATTTGTGGAGGTCCACACCAAGGTTTTGATTGTCAAACAGGGAACACGCTTGTCTATGAGCATGGCCCTTGTAACAATTGTGATTATTCTTATCATAACCAACCTCCACAGTATGAAACGATTCAAACTCAGCCTCAGCTATCTCTTCAAGAATCTTTCAAAGATGTATTCCAAAAATTTCAAGATGTGAGGAATGCACTGATGCGTGGTTTTGCGACCTTACAACAGGTTTTACCTCTCGAGGGATCTCAAGAGGCTTGCAATCCCCACCAGGCAGTGTACCTTACCGATGTAGTATAGTGTAGTGGCAAGTGCCGAGGGATTGATCGTTCTCTAGGGGAATAGTGTCGTTAGGATTGAAAAACTACTCTAATAGGTCTAAGGGTGAGGGAAGATTCTTTTTGTATTTTTTATATTTTTATGAAAGCAAGTAAAATCTCGGGTTTGAAGGAGTGGGCGGAATTAGTTGCTAGTCAACTAACCCAAATAACTACAATTGCAAATAAAATAAAATGACTGAAAATAAAAAGGTTGTGGAACTTATATGGAGAGAAATGTGTTTACTTAGATTTCCTTACTCCCTAACTATCTTTTACCGGTTGATTAGTGTGTATTAATTGCGTGGATGACGGGTGTATTCCTTAATACCAATCGTGGGGTGGCGTACGTACTTCCCCAACTCTATAAGCTCCTACTTCACTCCTATGTCGAGCCGGCTAAGAAGCTCCTAACATGGGATCACTAGAATTCGCTCATGCATTAAATACAACCATAATAACCTTAGTACGCATTGGTTCATGTTTCTTAAGACGTTCAAGCAAGTTACCGAATAGGAGGTTAGCCAGTTTTCTTAAGCCTAACATCGATAAACAATCATCCAATACAATTAATAACACACCAACAACCAATAATCAATAGTTAGGTTTCATTAGATCTAAGCAAACACAAGATAAATCTAGCCTAACATGTTAAATAAAAGACAAGAACAAGATATAATCAAACAACACATAGACATATTGAATGATTAATTGATTACTTATCTTCAATTGAACATGGGAGATCCAAGGGTATAAAACCCTTAAAAATGGCAGAAAAATCGTCTTAGGGTTTCTCCTCACAAAGTTGCACACTATGAATGAAAATTGCAAAAGTATATATAGAAAAACAGACTTGACGGCGTCACCCTTTGGGTCTTGACGCCGTCACCTCGCCGCGGTTAGGGTTTCTTGATGGCCTTCTTGACGCCGTCCCTCTTTAATCCTCCAAAATCCGTTCTGGCCTATCAGAAGCTGACGCCGTCAAGGTTAAGCGTGACGCCGTCACTCTTTAATCCTGATGGCCATCTCTCTTTGTCTTAGCACGAGACGGTCTTGATCACCTTAAAGGGTGACGCCGTCAGACTTCCTTTGTAAAACTTTCTGGCGCGTCACGTGTATTTGTCATATCCACCTCTTTTGCCAAGCCGTGACGCCGTCAGGAGCAATCCTTGACGCCGTCACGTGTACTTTTCCAGCAGCTTTGGCATTTTGTCGAATTCTTCACTTTTATGCTCCAAAAACGTCCAAAATGCTTCCTTTTCCAGATTTCTTCTCCAAAGTACCTAAAATGACAAAAGGAACGATTTAGGGCAATATTTGATCAAATAAATACGATTTAGGGCTTAAATGACCCCTAAAAGCGGTACACTTTTCGCTTCATCAAATACCCTTACACTTGAGATTTGCTTGTCCTCAAGCAAATGCGCTTTTATTCTAATCAAAATACAAGTTAGGGGTCATTTAATGCTAATATAAAAGTAATTACAACAAATAGTCGTTCCACTTTAATCATAATAAGCACGGAGATTACAGACTAGCACCTCACAAGTAGTGTTTAGATACTCACATCTCTCAGGTGTCATAAAAGTATATCTCACAAATGAAAATGAATAATATCTCTCACTACCTGTCATAGCAAATAGATTACCATAGGCTTGGGAAAGGATCGAAAACCTCCTCCACTAGGCGTAAGCACCTAAGATAAACTATCAAAGAGGGCTTTTAAACGGGTTATAACGTTAGGTGTAGGGATATGATAAACACAGTTTTGTTGGATAAAGGATATTTTACTGGTGGCGAGTTAAAGATCTTGATTAATTACATGAACAATATGGCGTTGCTAAGCCAAGACTAGACTCGACTTAAGCTAATGAAAAAAAATAACAAAAAGATAAAATAAACATAAAATGAAACGGAATGGTAGTCCGTATGTTTTTTTCTACTTTTTCTTTTTCTCTTTTTTTTTTTTTTTTTTTTTTTTTTTTTTTTTTTTTTTTTTTGCATACACTCTTGCCCTACCATCCGAAATAATACATCGCAGGGGGGTTGTATCCCCCTTACACTTGAACTTTTACATAACTTTACAATTACTATTCTAATGACTCGAATTAAGATAATCGAAACACTTGGAGTACTTTTAAAATATTTAGCACATATGGGGGTAATAATGTTGTTCTTCCCCATTACTCCATTACACTAGTACTTTACCCATGAGTCCCAATCGTCCCAAAACAATATGTACAAGGATATGACTCAACTTAGCAACCACGTAATCAATTAGATAATTAACTTGGGGTTTAAACAAATGTTGTCACAATAATGCACTAAAGATGAGTGCATACAAGGTAGGCTAAGGCGATTTGGGTGTACATTTAAGTGGGGTGTAAACAAATTCTTCCTTTAAGTAAAATGCTTAAAGTTAGAAACGAAAAGATAGGCTCTGAGGGGTGTATTAGGGGTATCGTGTACTAAAAATGAGTACAACGCAAAGGGTGTGGGAGAATTACTTGACCAATGTAGCCAATGTAATTATAACAAAAACACAGGTGTAAAACAATGGGTTAATCCTAATGCCTCTTATCATGTAGTAAATCTAACTACACGAATGTAGTCTCACTTGTGGTCTTGGAATGGTCCTAACACAAGTTCTAGAATCTAAGTGCTACCGGTACACACATCATAGCATAAATGTTTTTCCTACCAATTCTAGGGGCGAACCTCACATATTTGGGGGTGGAAAATTTTTTAGTGGTACGGTTTTGTGCTAGTCATATAACTCCTATCCATGAGACGCTCATTAAGACCAACGTTTCACTCCTAAATGTTGTAAATTTTTTTAGATTTGGCACTAAAATTGCCTTAACAGGTATTTCTCTCAGTTTTATTACACATCTACCATTAAACAAACGAAAAATCAAGCGTAATAGCATTCTCTAAAGTATCGTACTTTACCCCCCCTTACACTTAAGATGAACATTGTCCCCAATGTTCAAATAACAAGATGTAAAAGTAAATAAAAGGTAAAAGAATGAAATCAAATACTCCCCTGATTCGCTCGGTGGATAAAGGGGTAACATGGTTAGATCTTCTTCCAAGGTAATGTTGAAGCTTCAAGACTAAAGCAGCGCCAAAAGCTAGATTCCACATACATCTCCTTGTCCAAAATAACCTGTTAAACCTGAGAAAACAAACACGAAAACCTGCATAACATCGGCGGGATAAATCTATATAAGGATATAATGCTTGTGGAATGATTATTTTGCAGATTCCTGGAGTTTATAAGTTAGAGATTTAATAAAGCATTTTATGATTCCGGAAGAAAAACAAAACTTTCAAAAATTTCAGAAAATTAAAACCTGACGCCGTCAGGTTGTAAGGCCTGACGCCGTCAGAAATGATCTGACAGAATTCTCATGTTAAGTTTCCGGAAAATTTCTGGAAAAACCTATACCTTACTTCCTGGAATTCCTGCAAAATATCATTATGACTCGATACAAGCATTTGACTCAAACAAATACTAATATGTATGTTAATTTAATATTGTTATGATTCATGTTCATTTGTTCTAATAAACCAATTTGGATTTCCCTTACACTTAACTTTTTGCAAAATACCTTTATATGTAGTTAAGACGAAGTTAAAAACAAGATAAAGCATTTTCACAATTTAGTTTTGAACATGAATCAATAATAATAAAAATTAAACATACATACGGAAGCAAATAAAATCAAACAAACAAACAAATAAGCACACAAAGCAAATAAAGCTTGGGTTGTCTCCCAAGAAGCGCTTTTCTTTATTAACGAGTCTTGTAGCTAGACTCAAAGTCCTTTTTAACTTATGTAAGTGAGATCGTCATCGAGGACATCTTTAGGGTTAAGCTTGGATTGAAGTTTTCTATTGGCCCGCATAGTACGATATATCTTTTCAAACCTCTCTCCATCCGGGTCATACAATGTCATCCTAATATGCCATGACCCATCTCCATCTTTGGGTGGTTTGTCCCAATCCCACTTATGATCATTGTATTCACATGTCCACCTATTCATCCCTAGGTTAATTGGCAAAACTCCTAGGAAATCAATCATCTTCCTAAAAACTAGAGGGTCTTCAAATGGATCCAATTCGGTGTCCCTAGCCAAGAGTTGTTCTACCGTATGTGTTCGGCTCACAAAGTCCTCTTCTAAGTAAAATGGGCGTTGGGGTCCTATGAAGTCTCCATCGATCCAGGGTCCATATCTAGATGGTCTCCTATTTAATTCTAACCAATGGGGTGTTGGTTCCTCACTAGTATCATAGGCATGTTTCTTCACATCATAGACTGACCAAGTATCACCTTCTCCTACCGCTATCTTAGATTCCTTACAATCAATCATAGCACTAGCAGTCGCCAAAAATCCTCTACCTATCAACAAGGGGCATGTAGGGTCGCTAACCATATCAAGGACGTGGAAATCGGCTAAAATGGTTAGTTTTCCTATGTGTACTAACACGTCCTTGACTACTCCAACCGGGTAAGCAACACTTCCATCCGCTAAGCCTATTATTACCTCGGTTTCTTCAAGTTTCCCTAGTTTTACAGAGGTGTAGAGAGGTAACGGAAGTAAGTTAAGGCTTGATCCAAGATCGGCTAATGTGTCATAAGCCTCCGAATTACCGATCTTGCAAGGTAGAACAAATAAGCCCGGATCATCTAACTTCTTAGGTAGTTTGTTTTGAACGAAGGCGGTCCCTTTGTCACCTAACTCGAGCTTCTTCTCATATTTTTCTAAGAGGGCATTATAATAGGGGGCTCGTGCTAATACATCAATAACCGGACGTTCAAGGTGGAGCTCCTTGAATTCTTCGTCAAGGTTTTGAGTGAGAGGTGTTTCAACTATGTTGTTGACCAATTTAGTGTTGGATATCATAGCTTCTTGGTCATTTTGAACGACTTGGGTTTGTTTGAAACACGAGCTCATGGAATTAACCGAATAATATTGTGGACAAGAACTAGGAGACGAAACCGATGAAATGGCGTTGACATTTAGTTTCGGGTTCTTGACTGTGTTGCTAGGGAGTGCTCCCATTTCTCGGTCATTGAGGGCTTTCAACAAAGTGTCAATCTTATTGGTCATCTCGCTTTGTTTTTGTTTGAAATCGGCTTCAAACTTTGCTAAACGAGCTTCTTGAGATGTCACGAAGTTGGACATCAACCCTTCAAGATTATTGGTACTACCATAATTGTTGGAAGGATTGTTATTGAAAGTACGGTTTGGGGATGAACCGCTTGATTGGAAACGATTAGGTGGGTTGGAAGAATTGGTTTGTTGTGCGTTTTGGTTTTGTTTCCACCTAAGGCTTGGGTGATTTTTCCATGAGGGGTTGTATGAATCACCGTAGGGGTTTGGCTCGGGTTTGAAAGTGTACCACTTGTCTCCCGCTCCGTCGGTACGCGAGGATGCGTAGTCCGCAAAAGCTTGTTCGGGGAGTTCCATGCAATCACGAGTGTCGTGGGGACCACTACATAATTCACACGAAGAAGTGATTTTGTTCACTTGGCTTGAAGGTTTAGGAGCCTCGTAGGATTTCATAAGAAACTTGACTTGGTCTTCAAGTTCTATGATCCTACGGTCGGAAGTGCTTGAATTGTTCGAAGGCAAAGATATTGCTTTGACCGTTTTATTCAAATCACGGGGATCATTCCAACTTTCGTTGTCATAAAGAGCAAGATCTTCCAAGAGATCCCATGATTGTTCCGCACTTAGATCACGTAGCTTACCATCGGCCGATTGGTCAATGGTTTGCCTCGTGGAGAGATTGATGTGGTCATAGAAGATTTGGACTTGGAGCCAAAGCTCTATGCCATGGTGAGGGACTTTTTGGAGTAAGTCCTTGAATCGGGTCCATGCCTCGTAGAGGGTTTCGCCTTGACGTTGTTGGAACATCAAGATATCATTCCTTAGCTTGGTAGTTCTTCCTGGTGGGAAAAACTGAGCAAGGAAACGAGTGGTGAGATCATCCCAAGAGGTGATGGATCCTGCGGGTAGGCGCTCTAGCCATTGACTAGCTTGGTCCCGCAGAGAGAATTGAAAGAGACGCAGTCGGGTCGTCTCTCGAGTGGCAACATCAAGGTCTATGGAATCAACGATTTTGAGAAAGTCCTTGAGATGTTGATTAGGATCTTCGGAACGAAGTCCATGGAATGCGCATCCGCTTTGCACCAACCGGATGGTGTCGGATCGCAAGGGAGTGACATTGGCTCCTTGAGTGAGCTCAATGGTGTTTCGATAGCCATAGTGGCTAGGACGAGAGTAGTCTCCTAAGGTACGGGCTCTAGGAGGTGGGTGTTGTTGTGGTGGTGGGTTGTTGGGATCGAGGATATTACCACCTTCCATGATGTCGGAAGGTAATGGTTACGAACAAAGAAACGAAGAAAAAAGATAGACTAAAGAAAACCTAGAAAAATAAAATAAAAATCTCACTAGAAAGGAATCTAGTGAGTAGACCTAATAAAATAAAAATTCAACCTAAACAATAACTACTCCCCGGCAACGGCGCCAAAAACTTGATGCGTGGTTTTGCGACCTTACAACAGGTTTTACCTCTCGAGGGATCTCAAGAGGCTTGCAATCCCCACCAGGCAGTGTACCTGACCGATGTAGTATAGTGTAGTGGCAAGTACCGGGGGATTGATCGTTCTCTAGGGGAATAGTATCGTTAGGATTGAAAAACTACTCTAATAGGTCTAAGGGTGAGGGAAGATTCTTTTTGTATTTTTTATATTTTTATGAAAGCAAGTAAAATCTCGGGTTTGAAGGAGTGGGCGGAATTAGTTGCTAGTCAACTAACCCAAATAACTACAATTGCAAATAAAATAAAATGACTGAAAATAAAAAGGTTGTGGAACTTATATGGAGAGAAATGTGTTTACTTAGATTTCCTTACTCCCTAACTATCTTTTACCGGTTGATTAGTGTGTATTAATTGCGTGGATGACGGGTGTATTCCTTAATACCAATCGTGGGGTGGCGTACGTACTTCCCCAACTCTATACGCTCCTACTTCACTCCTATGTCGAGCCGGCTAAGAAGCTCCTAACATGGGATCACTAGAATTCGCTCATGCATTAAATACAACCATAATAACCTTAGTACGCATTGGTTCATGTTTCTTAAGACGTTCAAGCAAGTTACCGAATAGGAGGTTAGCCAGTTTTCTTAAGCCTAACATCGATAAACAATCATCCAATACAATTAATAACACACCAACAACCAATAATCAATAGTTAGGTTTCATTAGATCTAAGCAAACACAAGATAAATCTAGCCTAACATGTTAAATAAAAGACAAGAACAAGATATAATCAAACAACACATAGACATATTGAATGATTAATTGATTACTTATCTTCAATTGAACATGGGAGATCCAAGGGTATAAAACCCTTAAAAATGGCAGAAAAATCGTCTTAGGGTTTCTCCTCACAAAGTTGCACACTATGAATGAAAATTGCAAAAGTATATATAGAAAAACAGACTTGACGGCGTCACCCTTTGGGTCTTGACGCCGTCACCTCGCCGCGGTTAGGGTTTCTTGATGGCCTTCTTGACGCCGTCCCTCTTTAATCCTCCAAAATCCGTTCTGGCCTATCAGAAGCTGACGCCGTCAAGGTTAAGCGTGACGCCGTCACTCTTTAATCCTGATGGCCATCTCTCTTTGTCTTAGCACGAGACGGTCTTGATCACCTTAAAGGGTGACGCCGTCAGACTTCCTTTGTAAAACTTTCTGGCGCGTCACGTGTATTTGTCATATCCACCTCTTTTGCCAAGCCGTGACGCCGTCAGGAGCAATCCTTGACGTCGTCACGTGTACTTTTCCAGCAGCTTTGGCATTTTGTCGAATTCTTCACTTTTATCCTCCAAAAACGTCCAAAATGCTTCCTTTTCCAGATTTCTTCTCCAAAGTACCTAAAATGACAAAAGGAACGATTTAGGGCAATATTTGATCAAATAAATACGATTTAGGGCTTAAATGACCCCTAAAAGCGGTACACTTTTCGCTTCATCAATCGTCATGGTAAATCTATGGAAGATTTACTCGCCGTAGAACAAGCAGCACATAAGCGTTACTTGTTTAATAAGGCTGCCATGCTCGATGACGAAGAGGAGGACGACGAGGAGAGTGCTATTCTTATGAATAATACCAATTCTCAACTCCCTCAGTCCATTGCAACCACATCCATCTTGCCAACTATAGAATCCGAGGACTCTCTCATTATGGGGGATGAGCATCTTAGCACTATTCCTGAAAAGGAATCGGACGAATTCATACAGTCTAGTGTTGAGAACCTTATCCCAATCCCAAGTGAGTCTGAGGATATATCCGACAACGAAAGTGATGGTTCTTTTCGTAGTGATCATCCTCTTGACACTACTGATGATTTTTCCGGGATTTTCTCTAACCCTCTTTTCAATTCAAACGATGATTTTTCCTCTAGTGATGACGAATCACTTTCTGATGAGGACGTTCAAAATGAAAGTCTCAAAGTCTATTCGAATTCTCTTTTTGAATTTGATGATGAGTACTTTTCTAGCAAAATAAATCCTCTCTTTGATGAAGTGTTAGAGAACGATGAGGTCAAGGACTCTATTATTCCTAAACTTGATGATATGACCTCAATCCTTAATCCCGAAATTCATAAGGATACTCTTTCTCTGACATATGTGACATTTCCTTCTGAGGATAGCCATTATATTGACTTCACATATGTCGTTCGATTTTTTCTACCTTTCTTCACCTATAAGGTAGATTATCCTTTCCTTCACTCGTGTGGGAGTGAAGACAAAATTTTTGACCCCGGCATCTCCATTCGTCATCCTTTTGAGCCGGATGTATCTCATCGGAGTGGAACTCTCAAGAACTTCAATGTTTATCCAAACATCTTGAATGAAAGTCCGATGGAGATTTTCTCTTCCACATGCTTCCCCAATAACAATTGAATTCAGGGCGAGTCAAAGCTAACGACTTGATCATAAACAAGCGCTTCGTGGGTGGCAACCCATGCTTATCCATGTGTTTTATATTTGTGTGCTAATAAGTGTGACGTGAGGAGTTCTATCTCTTCCATTTTTTGTGTTTTGTGTCTATTGTCATGTGCAGGATTTGCCCGACATGTGAAGACTCTCGTGCTCATGATTTTGTCTATCTCCACTCGAGTCTCATCATACAGGAAATCTGGTATCCTTAATCTTATCGACAAACCTTATCTATTTGGCATAATTCATAAACGGCCTTAGATTTGTTAGGATAACCCTTGCCCTTTAAAACATTGAGGACAATGTTTCGTTTTAGTCTGGGGGGGGGTGATCTTTCAATTTGATTTTGCCTTGCATTTTGTCGTATACCCTCGCAACCCCGTTTTTCCACCAAAAATCCAAAAAAAGGAAAAAATTTAAATTTTTTTTCAAAAATATCATAAGTGTTTTGACACTTTGTTGATTTTCCGTTGGTTAGAGTAGGAATAAAATTTTGACTTGACCGGGCGTGTTGAACCCTAGCTTGTCCCCTTAACCATTTTGACTAAGCATTCGCGGATCTTTTTATTAAAGATTTTAAATTTGCGAAGAACGAGAAATGATAGAGTTAATTATAAGTTGTGATGCTAAGCAAGGATTAATGGTTATCTTAAAAGTTCATCAGTGGAATTTGTAGTTTTTCCTCCCATAAGCTAAATTAGTGCTATTTTCAAAATTTTAAACTTAGAAATCGTTTTATTACAAACTTTTATACAAATTTGATATAGAGTACGAGTTCAACTTTTATTTAAATTTTCAAACAAGCATACTTTCTGTGGGAAACTAGAAGGGGGGGGGGTTGAATAGTTTACCGGCTAAAAATTCTTTTAAAAATCTTGTTTTAAAAGTTGGCTATTGGAAACTTTGATTCGAACTCTATGTGTAATCAATCAACACCAATATGAACTACACACTAAACAAACAAATACAAAATAATAAAAGTAAAGAGTAGAGTTGGAAAGATCAAACCGAGACAAAGGATTTATAGTGGTTCGGCTACGAAGCTCTTCTTCGTCCTACTCCACTCCCCGAGTACCACACTCAAGAGTTTCAAGCACTATGTCAACAACCTCCCTTCAGGCGGAGAAAACCATACACGTCGCTTATCCTATTACCGACACTAAGCTAAATGTTGAGTGCTAATCTTAGCTAGCACCAATCTACCAAGGTCCACGTGACCAAACACACAAGCCCAATGGCTTCAAGAGATCACCAAGATCTCAACAAGATCACAAAGATCAACTCTCACTTCACTCTACTCAATCTAACTATCTAGATCCTTTGACTACTCACACACAAGCCCAATGGCTTCAAGAGATCTTCACTATCTCTTAAGATCACAATGATCTTCACTCACACTCTCACAAAAGAAAGATAATCTTGATGTATGCTAAGATACAACAAGGAGTAACAAGTGTTACAAAACCTAACAACTACAACTCTTGTATCTCCTTGAATACCTTGAGTTCTTCTCTTGCTAATGAAGAGGAATGATAACACCTTGTATCAACTTGGATACTTGTGTTCTTCTCTTGCTAATGAAGAGGGATAATAACACCTTGTATCAACTTGGATACTTGTGTTCTTCTCTTGCTAGTGAAGAGGAATGAAGAGGATCACTTGAAGGATGATTGGATCACTCTTGAACAAAAGAAAAAACTAACCTAAATGATCTAAGAAAGAAAGTGTGAAGAGAGTATTCAACTCAGAAAGTTTTGTGTGTGTAAGGATGCCTAAAAACTGTGAAAGGGGTTGGTATTTATAGGCAAATAAAATCTGAACGTTACAGAAAATTTTGTACGGACGGCTCCATTAAATTTAACGGAACCGTGGAGCCGTCGTAGACTAGGACGCTCCAAATTTTGTCTTTTCTGGTGAAAACTTATTTGGGGAAGGTTGGAGCTGATTTTGGGGGGGAAAATAGCTGTTGTGATTTTCAAACTTATTTTTCCATTAAAACATTTCTTAATATTTCAAAAATAATTTGTCATGTGTATTTTTGAAAAAATGTTTTGTCCCATTTAAAATGTGAATTCTCAAAACATAAATTCACTTCTTTGATCACTAGTTCAAGTTGTAACTTTGTTCTAGAGTGATTTGCGTAGAAACGGGATCTTCCGATTAAAGACTTGTTTACGTTGATTTTAACGTATCGTGATTTCACATTTTGTCATCCTCAAAACGTGAAGTAATCGAAAGATATAAATAACGTTTTTAGAACATTATTTGCATCAACAATCTCCCCCTTTTTGATGATGACAAAATATAAACTCATGTTAGGTTAAAATTAGTGTTAACAAGTTTTTAATGAGTTTACTCCCATTTTTCCCCTTTTTGTCTAATCAAAAAGGTGACAAAGGCTCCCCCTTGATGTGTACTCCCCCTCATTTGGAGAACACAAAGGAATCGAGCAATGGTTCTTGCTACAAAACAAAGTTAGAAGATACATATATAATATGTAACAAATAGCACATTATGACAAATATCCAACCACACAAGAAGAAAAGTAGCTAAGAGCTAAAAATGATAGCCAACAACCCTCATAAGAGCCCATTCATTCATTAAAAGAAAATAAATGTCATACATGGATATGACTTCATGGAAACATAAAAGAGACAATGAGAAGCATAAATCCCTAATGACTAGAGGCATGTTTCATTTCCAAGAGGGCTCATAAAGACCTATTGTGGGTTAGGAGGTGGTGGAGATTGGGGCTCCATTTGGGGTGGTGGTGGTGTCAAGAGATGTTCTATAAAGTAGAACATGAAATGAATCTCGTCTCTTAAGAAGTAGATGAGATTACGGTTATGGAGACAACATAGGCAATTAGCACTATGTAAATCAAAGGGATGTGGTTGATTGGGTTGTGCCATGATAGGAGATGGTGATTGTGGTAGGTTTGTTGGAGGTGAAATTGGCATGGCATTGTCCAATGGAGTTAAGGGGGATGGTGTGTACTCCATTGATGATGTAGTGTAGAAGGATGATGAAGATGTTGTGTAGGTAGAGGATGTTTTAGAGGGTGCATAAGGTGGTGATGGTGAGTATGGAGTGGTTTGGGAAGGTGGTGTCATAGCTTCATCATCTTTTGTGAGATCCACAAAGAGTGGTTTTGAAGGTGGTTTCACGGTTATCCTAGGTTTCTTGGAGATGTGAGAGGTTGAACCATGTGTGGAGGACATGGTGTTTGTGTGATGGGAGGTTGAAGGTGAAGTGCAAGATAAGCTTGCAAGGGTGAGGCCTTAAATAGGCAAGTTGGGTGAAATTTGAATTAAAGTTGATGGGGGTGTCCTATGGTGTAGGAAGGGAATCCTAGGGTGTGTTAGGTTTGCAAAAATTTGCAGGTTTGAGGTTAGGGGTGTAGGGTTTTTGGTAGGAACAGTAAAAATCCGTCAAACAGGGGTACGGTTCCTTTAAATGAACCACGGTACCGTTAAATTTAATGGTACCGTCCATATTTAATGCTACCATGCCACTATTTGCAAGAAGATTTCTGTGCAGACTAGTTCTGGGCAGCTAGGGGAGTGTTTTCTGGAAATGATAGTGCCTCAATTCACTAGGTACTTATTTACCTAAAATATCCCATTTAAGCTACAACTAGCATATAAAGACTATCATGTAGTTTCCTAGGTTGATCATAAGCATGCAATTATAAGGGACAAAATTAGCTATCATCCAAACATCACATAGATTGATTAAACAAGGAGATAGTTAAGCATGCAATAAATCAATTAGCATTCATTCCTAATAAGAAACATAGATTTCTTCAACACTTATGACTTGAGCATTCCCCCATTCTTGGCATACTCTTGTCTTGAGCATGTGTCTCATTATCATGATTTGGATCATCAAAGGGTGCATAATGGGTGGAGGATTCGGAAATGAGGATTGATGAGACATGTGACTCGTTTATGGGTTGCATGATGGGTTTGACAAGGGAGTATTGAGGGCCGTTAAGGTAAGGGTGTAGGTTCATGAAATGGTGATAGAGACGGGTTAGGAACATCCCATAGGGTATCAGTTTATTCTTGTTACCCTTGAGATGGACAATTCGCTTAGCGAAGAAGTAAGAGAGATTGTATGGTTGTTGGGTTAAGAGACAGTAAATCATATGAGCACAACACGCCGGGAGTTGCTCACGATTTTCTGTGAGACTTAGAACATTTTCTCGCAGGATGACTGCCCAAGAAAGTAGTTCATGACGAACCTCTTCCAAACGAATTTTTGTTGGATTAGGGTAAGAGGGGTACTTAAAAGTACGGATGAGTTTGGTTAGTTCGGTTGGAGAGGGTATGTAGGAACAGTATGGACTATTCTCCTCACGATAGTGAAAGAGAGACTCAAGAAACCAATCTTCAGTATAGGCACATTGCCCATGATTGGGTATTCGAAGGATCTGAGCAAATTGCTCAAGAGTTAGGACGAATTTGAAGTTTTGGACCCAAAACCAAAGTGACAAGGATTGATCCTCGTTACGTACGAGTTCAACTTGTCGAAAGAACTCCAACACAAAATGAGGACAAATGTGCTCGTTAATGTGGAGTAGACAATCGAATCCTATAGCTCTAAAGGAAGTGTTGATGTCCTGATGATAAACAAGGGATGGATCAACGACACGGCCTTCATGAAACCGACGGGTTTCAAGATTGACATAGGCACGAATGTGGTTACCGGGAGTTGTGGGTTCTTGTGATATTTGGGGTGTGTAGGTGTCGGTTAGGAGATGATCAAAATCATATTCATGAGACATTTTTGTTTCCTATAAAAGTGTTTTTAGGAAAAATTAGTATGAAGAATAGTTGCATTGTATACACATGCCTAGTGTGTGCCTATATGCAAACTATGTGGAGGTGCGGCAATCTCGACTCAAAATAAAATAATGAGATTACCCAAACACTCCTAATTTTACTTTTGCTCAAGCAAATAAGTCGAAGAATACATATTGATTATGTAGTTCGATCATGATTTGTGAGATCTTATATGCATAGAAAAGTGTTTTTAGTTCGCATCAACAATGCATGAAAAGAACAATTTCATGGTCCTAGTTTCGTGAGATTTTGAAAACGATGGAATTAGGGTGTTTTGGTAACCTCAATGTTTTGGTACCAAAGATTTTGAAATGTTTTGGTGTTGATGACTTCTAATTTAAAATTTCCTAGAAAAAATTGAAAAACCTCAATTCAATTTTCATCAATGCATAAACCCTAGACCCAAAATTAAAAAATTGAAGTAAGATGACTTACAATTTTTGTTAAAAAAGGGTGAGAAAGATTGAGGATCTTGAAACTCAATGTCTTGAATATGATCTTGAAGGGGTGTAATTAAGTGTTGGGTGTGAGGTTAAGTTATGACAGCAGTTGCTGAGGTTATGAGGGTTTGGAATGAGTGGTGTGGAAAAGGGGAACTGAAATACGGAATGTTCCACATGTACGGTTCCACGGTACCGTTAAATTTAACGGTGCCGTGCCACATTTAGTGGAGCCGTGTATCTTCAGGGATGGTATTCTGTCCCATTTTGATGTTTGACGAATAAGTCTCGCTGTTTTAGAGAGACTCTATGACACGAGGAATGAATTTATATCTAATAAATTCCTTTGACTAGGGAACCTAAACTAGACTTAACGAGACACACGAGATGACTTCAAGAGTCATGAGATTTATGGAACATGTTCCATCATTCCTAGACCTAAACGAAGGTAGTTAAAGGATTCTCGTTTGAGAGGTTTAGTAAGGATGTCTGCGATATTGTCTTGAGAAGGAACTTTCTCAATAGAAATATTTCCTTTCTGAACATTATCACGAAAGAAGTGGTGGCGAATTTCGATATGTTTAGTACGGGAGTGTTGAACGGGGTTCTTGCTCAAGTCAATAGCACCTTTATTATCACACATAATGGGGACGTCATCTAAATGGATGTCATAGTCTATAAGGGCTTGTTTCATCCATAGTGCTTGTTGACATGCCTTTCCGGCGCTTACGTACTCGGCTTCAGTTGTGGAGATAGCAAGAGCCGTTTGTTTCTTGGAGAACCAAGAAGTTAAGCAACAACCCATGAAGGTACAAACGCCACTCATACTCTTTCGATCCACATAATCTCCCGCATGATCAGAGTCGGCATAGACAACAGTTTCTACACCGGTCCCCTTGGGATAAAATAATCCCAAGTGTATAGTGCCTTTAATGTATCGGAAGATACGCTTAACCGCTTCAAGGTGAGAGGTTTTGGGATCCTCTTGAAAGCGAGCACAAAGGCAGACACTAAACATGATGTCGGTCCTACTTGCCGTGAGGTATAGTAAACTTCCTATCATACCTCTATACTTAGTGCTATCCACGGACTCACCTTCTTCATCTTTCGTGAGTTTTATTTCCGTGGACATGGGAGTTTTCATGGGCTTAGACTCTTCTAAACTGAACTTCTTAAGCATCTCTTTACTATACTTAGCTTGATTAAAGAAGATGTCATCTTCCATTTGTTTAATTTGTAAACCAAGGAAGAAATTTAATTCACCCATCATGCTCATCTCAAACTCGTCGTGCATGATTTTTGAGAAATCATCGCACATTTCTTGACAAGTTGATCCGAATATAATGTCGTCGACATATATTTGAACAATGATGAGATGTGAATTTCTTTTCTTTGTGAAGAGTGTGTTATCAACCTTTCCCATGGTATATTCATGTTCAATCAAGAAGGCTTTTAGTCTATCATACCAAGCTTTAGGAGCTTGTTTAAGACCATAGAGTGCTTTCTTGAGTTTATAAACATGATTCGGACATTCGAAATCAACGAATCCCGGAGGTTGCGCAACATACACCTCCTCGTTGATATAACCATTAAGGAACGCACTCTTCACGTCCATTTGGTATAGCTTAAAGTCTAAGGCACATGCATAGGCAAGGAGTATTCTAATTGATTCTAATCTAGCTACGGGTGCATAGGTTTCATCATAATCTATTCCCTCTTGTTGGTTGTAGCCTTGTGCTACCAACCTTGCCTTATTCCTAACTACGACGCCATTTTCGTCGAGTTTGTTTCTAAACACCCATTTAGTTCCTATGATTGTTTGATTTCTAGGAAGAGGTACTAAATCCCAAACTTGGTTTGCGGTGAATTGATTTAGTTCCTCCTGCATGGCAACTATCCAACTTTCATCCTTAATTGCTTCACCTACATTCTTAGGTTCTACGGTTGATATGAAACAAAAGAAGTTACTTTTGTTTTGTGCTTGTGACCTAAGGGTTCTTTGGTTTAGGTTACCTATGACATTTTCAATAGGATGGTTTTTGGATTCCTTAATGTTGACAATTTCGTCAACTTCAACTATTTCATCCTCAATGTCATCTTCTAGGGTTTTCTTGCCATTAACCTTAATGGCTTCATCCTCATCTAAGTCATCATCAACCAATGGTGATGTCTTAGATTGTGGAGGACTTTCATCGAATGTCACGTTGAGTGATTCTTCGACTTTCGAGGTTTCTCTATTTAGGACAACGTAGGCTTTACTATTTTGGGAGTAACCTAGGAATACACCTTCGTAAGACTTTGGGTCAAACTTGGCGAGGTAATCTTTAGTGTTTAGTATGAAGCATTTGCTTCCAAACACTCTAAAGTAATCAAGAGAAGGTTTTCTTCCTTTCATGATTTCATATGGGGTTTTTCCTAGGATAGGTCTAATTAGAATCCTATTTAGAATGTAAGCAGAGGTGTCCACCGCATTACACCAAAACTTTTGCGGAATTGATTGTTCATTCAACATCGTTCTACTCATTTCTTGTAGAGTACGATTTTTCCGCTCAACTACCCCATTTGATTGAGGAGTGCGTGGAGCCGAGAAATTGTGAGTAATACCATTAGCATCACAATATACTCCAAATTGCACTTCATTATCAAATTCCCGACCATGATCCGTCCTAATAGAAACTATTGTACATCCTAGTTGATTTTGGACTTTCTTACTAAAGATTTCAAATTCCTCAAAGGCTTGTGTCTTATTCTTAAGAAATCTAGTCCAAGTATACCTAGAGTAGTCATCAACTATTACTAAGGTGTAGAGATTTCCTCCGTAGCTCCGTACGGCGGATGGACCGAATAAGTCCATGTGAAATAGTTCTAGGCATCTAGAGGTCGAGACCATATTCTTAGCTTTGTGACTAGAATGAGCTTGTTTTCCAACTTTACAAGCGTCACAAAAGTGTGTGTCGAACTTAATCTTAGGTAGGTTTCTAACTAGTTCCTTAGATGCCAATGATTGTATATTGGCATATTGGCATGACCTAATTTCCTATGCCACAGGGTGGTATGATCATCTATAGTTGCTAGACAAATCTTATCTTCAGGCTTATTTCCTATCTTCATGACAAATAAGCCGTTTTTCCTAACTCCTTTGCCTATGGTTTTCCCATTCTTAATAATCTCACTACCCTCTTCAGAGAATATGACTCTACACTTATTATCTACCATTTGACTAATGCTAAGTAAGTTAAAACCTAAGTTATCTACGTGCTCAACATTTCTAATAATAAGAGAGTCTTGAGTAATCGTACCTTTGCCTATAATGTTGCCCTTAAGTTTGCTACCGAAAGTGACATTACCTCCGTTGTATGCCTTGTATGATGAGAATAAACTTCGGTTGCCCGTCATGTGGTTAGTGCATCCACTATCCTTGACCCATTCGTCAGGCTCCAAGTCAATTCCCAAGCATATCTCATTTGAAGCATGAGCCATTAGACATGTTTCGTCCTTGGGCTTCTTTTCTTCATCATCACCGCTATCACTCCAGGAGCCTCCTATGAGAGCTCGTTGGTTGTTGACTTTCGGTGGCTTGGGACACTCTCCTATGAGGTGATTAGGATCTCCGCATCTAAAGCATTTCCTATCACTTGTCCCTTTCTTTTCAGCATGGTTCTTTTGTGATGTCTTCTTCTCATCACGAGGTTGCCTAACAAACCTACCTCTTCTCCTAAAGAACTTTTTAAAGTCCCTAACCGCTAATGCATATTCCTCATCATCACTATCGGAACTTGAACATTCCTCATCACTAGACTCCTTCTTGGCTTTCAATGCTAGAGATCTAACTCTCTCGCTTTTGCCTTTGACAATGTCGGAGTCCTTCTTGATGATCATCTCGTGAACTTTCAAATTTCCTATAAGTTCATCGAGTGACAATGCCGCCAAGTCCTTTGATTCTTCTATGGCGGTGACCTTTGCTCTCCATTTAGGATGTAGAGCTCTAAGAAACTTCCTAACATAGTTCTTACTAGAATAACCTTCATCAAGAGCTTTAAGACTAGTGATAATAGTATTAAATCTAGCAAAAGCATTATCTATTGACTCATCCTCCCAAATGGGGAATTGTTCATATTGTTGAACAAGAAGATCTATCTTGTTCTCTTTGACTTGGTTATTACCTTGGTGAGTGACTAACAAAGTTTTCCAAATATCTTTTGCCGTATTACACATGAAAATTCTTTCGAATTCCTTTTTAGGCAAAGCATTATAAATCATCATTTTAGCCTCATTATTTTTGGCTAATTTCCTTTTAAGTTCATCACTTTGTTTATCATAAGAAACTATTTCATCCTTTTTAGTTTCCGGATTCATTTGAATAGGTCGAAAGTCACCCTCGGTAATAACATGCCAAAGATCAATGTCTTTTGATTTCACATACGTTTCGAATCTTGTTTTCCAATAAATAAAACAATCGGTTTCGAAAAGTGGTGGTCTTTGCATAGATTGCCCTTCTAGATATTTGTCGGAATCCATTGATCGATTCAAGTTTTAAAATACAATATACTTTAAAAACTTGACCGACGTGGCTTCTGATACCAATTGTGGGAAACTAGAATGGGGGGTTGAATAGTTTACCGGTTAAAAATTCTTTTAAAAATCTTGTTTTAAAAGTTGGCTATTGGAAACTTTGATTCGAACTCTATGTGTAATCAATCAACACCAATATGAACTACACACTAAACAAACAAATACAAAATAATAAAAGTAAAGAGTAGAGTTGGAAAGATCAAACCGAGACAAAGGATTTATAGTGGTTCGGCTACGAAGCTCTTCTTCGCCCTACTCCACTCCCCGAGTACCACACTCGAGAGTTTCAAGCACTATGTCAACAACCTCCCTTCAGGCGGAGAAAACCATACACGTCGCTTATCCTATTACCGACACTAAGCTAAATGTCGAGTGCTAATCTTAGCTAGCACCAATCTACCAAGGTCCACGTGACCAAACACACAAGCCCAATGGCTTCAAGAGATCACCAAGATCTCAACAAGATCACAAAGATCAACTCTCACTTCACTCTACTCAATCTAACTACTCTAGATCCTTTGACTACTCACACACAAGCCCAATGGCTTCAAGAGATCTTCACTATCTCTTAAGATCACAATGATCTTCACTCACACTCTCACAAAAGAAAGATAATCTTGATGTATGCTAAGATACAACAAGGATGTAACAAGTGTTACAAAACCTAACAACTACAACTCTTGTATCTCCTTGAATACCTTGAGTTCTTCTCTTGCTAATGAAGAGGAATGATAACACCTTGTATCAACTTGAATACTTGTGTTCTTCTCTTGCTAATGAAGAGGGATAATAACACCTTGTATCAACTAGGATACTTGTGTTCTTCTCTTGCTAGTGAAGAGGAATGAAGAGGATCACTTGAAGGATGATTGGATCACTCTTGAACAAAAGAAAAAACTAACCTAAATGATCTAAGAAAGAAAGTGTGAAGAGAGTATTCAACTCAGAAAGTTTTGTGTGTGTAAGGATGCCTAAAAACTGTGAAAGGGGTTGGTATTTATAGGCAAAGAAAATCTGAACGTTACAGAAAATTTTGTACGGACGGCTCCATTAAATTTAACGGAACCGTGGAGCCGTCGTAGACTAGGACGCTCCAAATTTTGTCTTTTCTGGTGAAAACTTATTTGGGGAAGGTTGGAGCTGATTTTGGGGGGAAAAATAGCTGTTGTGATTTTCAAACTTATTTTTCCATTAAAACATTTCTTAATATTTCAAAAATAATTTGTCATGTGTATTTTTGAAAAAATGTTTTGTCCCATTTAAAATGTGAATTCTCAAAACATAAATTCACTTCTTTGATCACTAGTTCAAGTTGTAACTTTGTTCTAGAGTGATTTGCGTAGAAACGGGATCTTCCGATTAAAGACTTGTTTACGTTGATTTTAACGTATCGTGATTTCACATTTTGTCATCCTCAAAACGTGAAGTAATCGAAAGATATAAATAACGTTTTTAGAACATTATTTGCATCAACAATCTCCCCCTTTTTGATGATGACAAAATATAAACTCATGTTAGGTTAAAATTAGTGTTAACAAGTTTTTAATGAGTTTACTCCCATTTTTCCCCTTTTTTATCAAATCAAAAAGGTGACAAAGGCTCCCACTTGATGTGTACTCCCCCTCATTTGGAGAACACAAAGGAATCGAGCAATGGTTCTTGCTACAAAACAAAGTTAGAAAGTCAGTCTTTTGCAATTGAAATTAATTTCATGTATAGTAGTGGTGGGTCCTACATGCACAATACAATGTTACAAAGTCAGTCTTTTGCAATTGGGTACTCGACAAGTTGATATGAAGAAGAAAAGAAAAATAAAAAAAATAAAAAAATAAAAAAAAAATGAAGAAAAAGGCAGGCGCATGCCTTATGCTTCTCCAACACACTAACAAAGCTCAAACTAATTAAAAGGAGACACATGTCATCTTTTGAGCGGTGGATCTTAGCTTGGAGACTAAGGCTGAGAGGAGTGGAGCAACTTGGGAGGCGATAAGGCCTTGGAACGCCTCCAAGTAGCCTGCTACACCACCCCCACCAGGCAACATGCCTTTCAGGCGATACATATGAGTCTCCTGCCTTTGTTTATATTACCCACTTATTGTCTGCCATGTGTCCAAGGTTTATATTACTCCACTTATTGTCTGCCACGTGTCGTGAGTCGCCCCACCCTCCTAGGTAGCCCCACTCCCCTTTTTTTTATAGGCTACCCAACATGCTGACTAGGCGCCACGTGTCGCGAGTCGCCCCTTAGTTGGGTAGCCTCACTCCCTTCAGTCTAAGCATTTCAACATTATAAATAGAGGAGACCGGTAGCCAAAGAGACATATCTATCTCATTTTTTTCTTCGTTCTTTTAGTTTAGATTAGTTTAATTTAGTTTTAATTTTTAAACTTTGTTATAAGTTTTTGTTTATGTAAGGTTTTAATATTATTAGTTTATGTTTATGTTTTATTAATCTCAAGCTTTTATTTTAATGTTTTAGTTAATCACTTTTTACCCGCTTAATCACTATTTTTACCTTCTCTAAATCAACTTTTTGCATAACTTTCTTTTATAAAATTCTTAGTTGTATGTTTTTAAATTATAAAGTTTAAAATAACTAATACGGCAGATTATGTTTTAACTACTTGAACAACATACTAGACTAACTACCGAAATTAGATGCTATTAATGTGGCCCATTAAATAGATGCTTTTAAATAACAAATTATGAAAACGTAAGCATGAAAAGGAAAATAAATAAAGCAAATCGTGGGTCAAACTTTGAATATCTAGGCCATTTTAAATGTTTTTATTGGTACCAATTATAGTGAGACTTTTTATAAAAATATAATTTTTAAATCATTTTCTTTTATAAAATTTGCACTTTTATAGTTTTTAATTAAAGATTAATAGTTTTTAGAGTTAAAATTGAGAAATTTATTACTTCAAGTAATGATTGAGAGGGTATTTATGGAGCCAATAAGGAAAGTAATAGGTTTATTAGCTTGAAGATGGGTATTTTTGGCATTGACTTGAGTTATAGTACCGTATTGCTCGTTATTAGCCCGAACTTGGTGACTTCTAATCCCTTTTCAATTATCTCTTTTTTATTATTTATTGTTTATTGCTATGTTTAGACTTATTATGCTTATTTATTTTATTAGTTTAGTAGTTATGAGTAGCGAGTTTTTAGGTTTAAATTCGTTTTTGCTTATTTAAGCTTTACATAATTGTTTTAATTGCGTATTTAGTTTACTTTAGTTTATGCTTTATAATTTTAGTCTTAAAATCCAAAAATTCTCTTTTTATATTCACAACACGTTTCACGAACTCAAATTCACAAAATTCCATTCAATCCTTCGTTGGGGTAAACGACCCGGGTTACACATACTTCACTTGTGTTTCCTTGGAAATATTTATGCAATTGATTTTCGCGAATCACGCATACACATCACGGTAAGATTAGCTCTAGAGTCAAAGAAATAACGAACACGTCCAAACGAGCCACTCGAACAGACCAAAGATACCTAACAGATAGCCACGAGCATGTCTAAATGAGCCACTCGAATAGACCAAATAATCACAAGTACCTATCAAATCTACGTGTACGAAGAGGGGAGACCTCTAAGTACCCAAATAGTGAGTGGGGTATAGAGCACATACAGCCAATCACCAATCAAATCAAATCACATGTCAATTACCTAGGATGCATCCATACGCTCCCTGCAAAACAGAATACATATGCAAGTACGAGACTATACATACATATAAAATACATGGGTCAGGTGCGCTATATATAGCAATATAATAATCACAGAAGGGAACGTCGAGGATCAATCACACCTCCCCAGGAAGTATCATGCCATCGGTGCCTCAATGACATGGCAATGGTACCTCCATGGCTAGTTAGCTCGGGCAACAAACACAACAAAGCACATCATATCATATCATCATATCAGAGGGAATCATAGCAATGACATATATCACTGAATCATAACAGATCATCATATAACTGAGATCATATCAAAGCTCATATCAAAATATCGTATCAAAGGATCATAGCAAAGGAATCAAAACAGAGGATCATAACAAATGAATCATATCAGAGGGATCAGATCATATCAAATCAAATGAATCAGAGTCAAAGATCGAAGTCATATGAAAGACACCCTTACTGAGAAAGGGTAGAATATCTGTACCTTATGCAAATCAGCCAAATCAAAATAAGAAAGCACCGAAAATAGGAAGTCACCCCTTCTTCACCGAACCTATACAAATTAATGATCTCGTATTACTTATAAGCTCATTTTATAAGTTTATCACTTATATTTATTAAGGTTTAATGGTTTCTTTCTATTTTTAGAAACTTTCCACTTTTAGTAACTTTCCATTTTTAGAAACTTTCTATTTTTAGTAACTTGCCATATTTAGTAAGTTTCCCGTTTTAGTAACTTTCTGTATTTAGTAAGTTTAGGGTTACATTCATAAATAAATCGAACTTAGGGTTCACAAATGATAATAAGTTAAGTTGAAGGCTTATTATAACAATACCATAATTTAGGGTTAAATATGACAATTATCAAAGTTTAGGGTTAAATGTGTAAATTATCCAAGTTTAGGGTTTAAAACGTAAATAATGTAAATAATTGACCACTAGGTGCTCGTCGATTTAATGAACTCTTTAGACAAGTTTCGGATGAACTAAGTTTGAAATCTAACACATAGCCACACATAACACTTCTCGTTAAACACATACACACCCATACATGCACATACTCGTACATACACACTCTCAAATACACCTATATTCACACCTCTTAATCACCCAATATCATATACACAATCACACGACTCGACATTAAACTCATTGAACCAACCTGTATTTACGAGACCACCAAGCCTTTAATACTTTAACTCCATTATCCGTTTAATACACACACATGCAACTTGATACCAACAATACTGAGAACCCATTTTGCCATGAACTTAATGAGACCCACATCTTTTACACGTGAAGAACTTTTATATAATTTTCCTTTGTTACAAACCTCGACCAATATTACTTTTTAATTTATATTCTTTAATCTCACATCTTTCTTTTTCATTTATATTCTTTAATCTCAATATTTTTTTTTTGTGCTGTTATGCATGTCCACTTCAGATATACTTCAATGATACATATTATATTAAAGACTCCGGTACACCAAATAATGCAACTAGACAAACCCACATGACCATAACCCTTAACTCTTATCAGTCAGTTGTAACATGTCTTAAACAGCTCTTGACCATCTAATGCCCCATGCTCAACCACACAACTCGACATCCAATTTTAATGAGACACGCCATGTTTTAACGAGGCCAATCACAACCCACCCTTGACCATATCTAGCCCTGATTACACACTCCATTTATTAGTTTTAAACCAGGTTTTTAAACCTCATATGACTCACCAAAACTCATGCACAACCACGCCTTTTTTACAGCAAGTATAACGTTACCCATCCCATAAAATAACGAGGCCACAATATGTTTAAACGAGACCAAAAACGACTCTTACATTTAACCTATTCCAGATACGATTAGTAAACTTCTGTATGGTTTAGTTCGACATATACACAAGTGTTTAGCAGCCCTTATATATCACACACACACATAAACAAACCCAACTGATTTCATACACTCACACATATATCAGCCCCTTCATTCACGTATTTAACAAGCATATCCCGTCTTTTATTCATTAAGTTTCACATCCATATTTAGTACATACTTTAGAGGTTAAACTAGTATTTAATGACCAGACCTAATAGTACATGACGACTGATTCAATAAGCGAAACTGAAACAAATATCTACATGTATATATGGCCTACTTCCATGATTTTATGTAGCCTATACTCTTAGTGACCTATAACCCAGTTCTTAACGAAACAAAATCTTTGTACGTACACAGAATTTACAAGTCATATAACATGTTTTGTTTTCAGATTATAAGTTACATGGGTGTGTCGCATGGCTAGAACAAACAAGTGATAGAGATACCTCTTGTCGACTATTAGGAACGAAGACGAGAACACAGCAAGAATCAAACCCCTTTGAACCAATACTATACTAGCACAACCTGAGTATACCCCGATCTCCACACCACCTTTAAACCACCTTCGTCTAGCCCTCTTCGTACCACCTTTAACCTTGTTTTCTTGGAGAGAAAATGATTGCCACCACCAAATTATTTCTAGGGTTTTATTTGTGTTTTGTTGTGTGTATTTCGGTTGGTATAGGAATGAGGAAGAAGTGGGAAATTTAGTAGGATTAGGCCGAGTTTATGGGGAGAGTTAGGAGACTTTTTCCTCACAATTATTTCAAATTATCTTGAACATATTCTTTTCGTATCATGTGTGTACTCCACTCAATAACATGGGTCCTATACACTTATTAAGCATGTGATGTAACTTGTATATAAAGTTAAACGAAAATCAGTTCCCATAACTAAACGTGTGATGTTTAATATAGATGTAAGTTTGAGTCGTTTGGTTTATGATTTATCATACTTGTGATTTAGTATTTTCATTTCGTAGCTTAACTTATAACATAAACTTTTAAGTTAATCACATGTTCAAAGATTCTATGAGATATCCGTATTCAAAAGTTAAGAGGCCAACTCGTATTTCAGGTTATTATAATTCTTCCCCTCTAAAAAGAAAATTTTCATCCTCGAAATTTGAAGTCGCAAAACTTAGACGGAGGCGCATCAATCACAAAAAGAAGTGACAATAACCAGCCTCATGCTCGGAGAGGTTCTTCCAAAAAAAATTTCACAACGGAATGGTTTTATTTCTCATGACTCGATCCCGACAAACTAGGATAGCCCTAGGCTCTCTACAAAACACAAATCATAACAACTCTCGATCTAACGAATACGAAACATATACATGACAGATGATATTTGTAATTTCTCTAAGAGATACCTGATACACATATACACAAGTGGCAATAACGAAGATAGCGCAAAATGATGAAACTTCATCAATTTTATCCAAATTCTGAACGAACTAAGGAACTTGCTAATAATCAGAGAGGCACATATCGAATCTTCAAACGTATCAAGAGTTTCATATCGTATCAACGATCAACTAAGCACAAATCTGGATATCAAAACATATCGGAAACCTAATGGAATAGGTAGAATAATCGCATGGATGAGAACGAATCTAAGGACTAACATATCGCGGACTAAATCTTACCTTTATGCCCAAAACGCCCAACTTTTCTTGTACAAAAACAACATAAGGAACACACAAATTCCCGGTCTCGCATTTCAAAATTTCTCTTCCACAATGATAACTAATCCATTAGTCTCTGAATTAACTCAGGTCCTTCAATAACAACTCCCTGACCTAATTTAGCCAAAAGGTGTTCTTCATCTCTGTCAAAATTCCTGCTCAACACATCTTCCAAGCTCGAATAGTTGTTCTGCTTATCCATCAGTCTGGAGGTGCAAAGTATTACTAAACTTGAGTCTGGTTCCTCAAGCCTTCAGCAGCTCTTCATAGAAATGTGAGGTAAAAACGCGAATCTCTGACACGATCGTCGCAGGTACGCCATGTAGCTTGAATAATCTTCTGTCAAAAAGTCCCTGCTAATCTTCCAAGTGAGCCGACCTTGTCTAACAATCCACTACAACAAACGTAATTCATGTTGTTCTTCCTAAGTGTGCGAGGAAACACCATTACAAAATCCCTGAAGGTTCAATCTCACTTATAGATACTAACATCCAACCTAAGGAAAACTACTTGAACGCTGATGCTGAATCTTGACCTATTGACACTCTAAATACTTCGCCACTGATGTAGTCTCAACTACCTTCATGCCATTCCATCGAAATTTTCTGCTTGAAGACTCTATACATATTAGTACAACTAAGATGAATAGAGCAAATAGAATTTTATGCTTCAATCAAAACCTCTTCCTTCAAGTCTTCTAACATAGATCATGTTCCACCGTCTTACTCCCGAGCTTCTTCATGCCTGTCACCAACCACTCCCAAGTCATGCGTCGAATAGTTCACTTCTTATGGTTCTAGCTGTACTGGTGCATAACCAACAATCTTCCCGTTTTGCATAAGGCCCTAACTAAGTCTCCTTCTTTTAGTAGAAACAAATCTCTTTTCAGCTCTTCAAAATTCTCCTCTCATTCTTCATCCCAATCCAAAATTTATTCTTCGAAAGCACAACATATAGCTTCTTCTGACATAGAAACCTCAACACAGAATACGAAGATGATTTCCGTGTTCCTCTTTCATCTCTGAATATACCAATATGTCATACTATGACAAATTGTCCAAGTATTCATGAAAGACTCGATTTATCAAGTTCATCGAAACAGTCAGAGCAGTAGCCAATATGATTGGCATCACAATACTCATAGAGATCATAACGAATACGAAAAGCAATTCTAAGAACATCTTGCACGTAACTGAAGATAATTAGATATTAGTTCAATCATTGAGAAAAATTCACACTCCGAAATTGATAAGATAAATCATCATTTCGAGGTAACGGATAACAATTTTAACCACCATACGATTTAGCTTCCCGAGTTTCATACACAACTTCATGCTATCCTCATCCTTCTTCATGATTACAACCACAAATACACACTCAGACGGACAAAACCACTTTCTAAAAGCTGGTCCTTCAATTCTTTCCAGTCAACCGATGTCATAAGATACGGAGTTTCAGAATTAGGAAAAAAAATGTTGCTCTTATACGGATAGAGTTTCTAAACCAACCAACTTACTAATCTCCAGCACTGCTCAAGACATACTATGATTCTAATAAGTTCAAGTTATATGATGTAACTATTATCACGTTGGCCAGGCGTCATAATACTTGCATCACATACACATGCCTTTATTGCAATTACAGTCTACCTCGAGTCGTGACAAAACAATTTTTCAACATCAGATCAAAACGAATTCACACTCAGATGGAAATCTTGGTAGTTTATACAGGAATCCATTACAAAAATTTCAAACAACCGAATAACTCTCGAGGCGAGTTTCATCAAACGAAATATCTTCACAACCGCAACGGATTAACGTACGAGTTTTTAAAAAAGAGGTGACCATAATTATTTACCAGGTCGGAAACCATGGTACAGAGTTCGAGTTTCTCAAACCTTCAAAGATTACAAATCTAATATGACTGTTGTTAGCATCCCGATGCCCAGTCAACAAATCCATATTCAAAATAACATCGAATTAAGAATTCCCAAGGAAACAGATTAGCGAAACTTATTCTCAACATCATCAAAACGTACTGAACAATTCTGATACTCGTGATCACAAGATTTCTCATAGCGATGGAACTAGGTATAACAATTTCTAATCGTGCAGAGGGGACTTTAATTGCTTAGCAAAAGCAAAAGAAACCACAAAATGTGTCGAATACTTCAGATTCATACGTATATGAAATCTCTGAACGAATGAAAAGGTATCTAACGAATCATAAACGAATCGGAGATCGAATTTCGAAAGTATGCGGTCACATCAAAGAATGAAACCCGTAAGGCATTACTTCGGAGGTCTCAAAGCATTCTAAACTTATGTTGCGTATCTTGCTAAATTTTCTAAATCTCTGGAATGAATAATCTTATAAAGGCTTAGCTAAAATTAGAGGCATAAATCAGAGTGATGCAGAAGAAATATATCTAACAAACGCCTTATCGCATAATCTACCCAATCCTCACCAGTCATACTGAAGTTCCTACGGGGAGAAACCTAAAGCAAATCCTTCAAAGGTCATTTCATGAGCTCCTATAGTGCAAACCTAACGGTCCAAATCTTCATAGGCCATAACTTATGTACTACAAGTCGCAGCCTAGGATCTGATACCATAATTGTAACACCCCAACCCGACAAGGGTTAAAATGCCACATTATGGTGTCAACAGAACAAACGCAAGCGGAAGACTTTTATAATTATTAAGGTTACAAAGGTTCAAAATGAAACTAAGGACATAATAAATCTAAACAATAATGACTATCAACTAGAATACAAGTCTGAACAAATCTAAATGGAAGATAACTTCAAAGTCTAATCCAATTACAACGGGGATCTATCGTCAGGGTAGTCCACTAAAAGCTCCTATGCACTCTTCACTCAAACCCAGCTTCCAACCTAAAACCTGCCGCAGGAAAAGAAATGCGGTTGAGCTTAAAAAGCCCAATGAACAGATATATATATATATATATATATAACAAACGAATAAACAAATCGTATAAAGGTATAGGAACCGGAAACATAAGCTCTTGCGGAAACAAATATCATCTGTCAAAAGAATGAGAGATAAGATAATACGAATCAAATGGAACACACGCATACACATCACGGTAAGAATAGCTCTAGAGTCAAAGAAATAAACGTCAACGAACACGTCCAAACGAGCCACTCGAACGGACCAAAGATACCTAACAGATAGCCACGAGCGTGTCTAAACGAGCCACTCGAATAGACCAAATAATCACAAGTACCTATCAAATCTACGTGTACGAAGAGGGGAGACCTCTAAGTACCCAAACAGTGAGTGGGGTATAGAGCACATACAGCCAATCACCAATCAAATCAAATCACATGTCGATTACCTAGGATGCATCCATACGCTCCCTGTAAAACAGAATACATATGCAAGTACGAAACTATACATACATATAAAATACACGGGCCAGGTGCGCCATATATAGCAATATAATCATCACAGAAGGGAACTCCGGGTATCAATCACACCTCCCTAGGAAGTGTCATGCCATCGGTGCCTCAATGACATGGCCATGGTACCTCCATGGCTAGTTAGCTCGGGCAACAAACACAACAAAGCACATCATATCATATCATCATATCAGAGGGAATCATAGCAATGGCATATATCACTGAATCATAACAGATGATCATATAACTGAGATCATATCAAAGCTCATATCAAAATATCGTATCAAAGGATCATAGCAAAGGAATCATAACAGAGGATCATAGCAAATGAATCATATCAGACGGATCAGATCATATCAAATCAAATGAATCAGAGTTAAAGATCGAAGTCATGAGAAAGACACCCTTATTGAGAAAGGGTAGAATATCTGTACCTTATGCAAATCAGTCAAATCAAAATAAGAAAGCACCGGAAATAGGAAGTCACTCCTTCTTCACTGAACCTATACAAATTAACGATCTCGTATTACTTATAAGCTCATTTTATAAGTTTATCACTTATAGTTATTAAGGTTTTATGGTTTCTTTCTATTTTTAGAAACTTTCCACTTTTAGTAACTTTCCATTTTTAGAAACTTTCTATTTTTAGTAACTTACCATATTTAGTAAGTTTCCCGTTTTAGTAACTTTCTATATTTAGTAAGTTTAGGGTTACATTCATAAATAAATCAAACTTAGGGTTTACAAATGATAATAAGTTAAGTTGAAGGCTTATTATAACAATACCATAGTTTAGGGTTAAATATGACAATTATCAAAGTTTAGGGTTAAATGTGAAATTATCCAAGTTTAGGGTTTAAAACGTAAATAATGTAAATAATTGACCACTAGGTGCTCGTCGATTTAATGAACTCTTTAGACAAGTTTTGAATTAACTAAGTTTGAAATCTAACACATAGCCACACATAACACTTCTCGTTAAACACATACACACCCATACATGCACATACTCGTACATACACACTCTCGAATACACCTATATTCACACCTCTTAATCACCCAATATCATATACACAATCACACGACTCGACATTAAACTCATTGAACCAACCTGTATTTACGAGACACCAAGCCTTTAATACTTTAACTCCATTATCCGTTAAATACACACACATGCAACTTGAATACCAACAATACTGAGAACCCATTTTGCCATAAACTTAATGAGACCCACATCTTTTACACGTGAAGAACTTTTATATAATTTTCCTTTGTTACAAACCTCGACCAATATTACTTTTTCATTTATATTCTTTAATCTCACATATTACTTTTTCATTTATATTCTTTAATCTCAATATATATATTTTTTTTTGTGCTGTTATGCATGTCCAATTCAGATATACTTCGATGATACATATTATATTAAAGACTCCGGTACACCAAATAATGCAACTAGACAAACCCACATGACCATAACCCTTAACTCTTATCAATCAATTGTAACATGTCTTAAACAGCTCTTGACCATCTAATGCCCCATGCTCAACCACACAACTCGACATCCAATTTTAATGAGACACGCCATGTTTTAACGAGGCCAATCACAACCCACCCTTGACCATATCTAGCCCTGATTACACACTCCATTTATCAGTTTTAAACCAGGTTTTTAAACCTCATATGACTCACCAAAACTCATGCACAACCACGCCTTTTTGACAGCAAGTATAACGTTACCCATCCCATAAAATAACGAGGCCACAATATGTTTAAACGAGACCAAAAACGACTCTTACATTTAACCTATTCCAGATACGATTAGTAAACTTCTGTATGGTTTAGTTCGACATATACACAAGTTTTTAGCAGCCCTTATATATCACACACACACATAAACAAACCCAACTGATTTCATACACTTACACATATACCAGCCCCTTCATTCACGTATTTAACAATCATATCCCGTCTTTTATTCATTAAGTTTCGCATCCAGATTTAGTACACACTTTAGAGGTTAAACCAGTATTTAATGACGAGACCTAATAGTGCATGACGACTGATTCAATAAGCGAAACTGAAACAAATATCTACATGTATATATGGCCTACTTCCATGATTTTATGTAGCCTATATTCTTAGCGACCTATAACCCAGTTCTTAACGAAACAAAATCTTTGTACATTCACAGAATTTACAAGTCATATAACATGTTTTGTTTTCAGATTATAAGTTACATAGGTGTGTCGCATGGCTAGAACAAACAAGTGATAGAGATACCTCTTGTCGACTATTAGGAACGAAGACGAGAACACAGCAAGAATCAAACCCCTTTGAACCAATACTATACTAGCACAACCTGAGTATACCCCGATCTCCACACCACCTTTAAACCACCTTCGTCTAGCCCTCTTCGTACCACCTTTAACCTTGTTTTCTTGGAGAGAAAATGATTGCCACCAACAAATTATTTCTAGGGTTTTATTTGTGTTTTGTTGTGATTGCGTGGTTTTGTAACCTTACAACAGGTTTTACCTCTCGAGGGATCTCAAGAGGCTTACAACCCCACCAGGCAGTGTACCTGACCGATGTAGTATAGTGTAGTGGTAAGTACGGGGGATTGATCGTTCTCCACAGGGAATAGTGTTCGTTAGGTATGAAAGGCTACTCTAATTAGGTCTAAGGGTTGAGGAAGATTCTTTTTATGTTTTTATAATTTTATGAAAGCAAGTAAAATCTCGGGTTTGAAGGAGTGGGCGGAATTAGTTGCTAGTCAACTAACCCAAATGACTACGAATGCAAATAAAATAAAATAACAAAACTGAAAAGTGGTGAGAAACTTATGTGTAGAGAAATGTGTTTACTTAGATTTCCTTACTCCCTAACTATCTTTTACCGGTTAATTAGTGTGTATTAGTCGCGTGGATGACGGGTGTATTCCTTAATACCATTCGTGGGGTGGCGTACTTACTTCCCCAACTCTACAAGCTCCTACTTCACTCCTATGTCGAGCCGGCTAGGAAGCTCCTAACATGGGATCACTAGAATTCGCTTGTGCATTAAATACAACCATAAAAACCTTTAGTACGCGTTTGGTTCATGTTTCTTAAGACGTTCAAGCAAGTTACCGAATAGGAAGTTAGCCAGTTTTCTTAAGCCTAACATAGATAAACAATCATCCAATACAACTAACAACACACTAACAACCAATAATCAATAGCTAGGTTTCATTAGATCTAAGCAAACACAAGATAAAATTAGCCTAACATGTTAAACAAAAGACAAGCATAAGATAGAATCAAACAACACATAGACATATTGAATGATTAATTGATAACTTATCTTTCAATGAAACATGGAAGATCTCAAGGCAAAAAGCCCTGAAAAAGTAGCTAAAATCGTCTTAGGGTTTTATCCCAAAATTCCACACACTAAGCTCTCCCTTAATGACAAAAAATTAGAAAACTATATATAGATTTTTGGATCTGACGGCGTCACCTTATGCATTGTGACGCCGTCACCTCGCCGCTTTTAGGGTTCCCGGGTGACCTTCTTGACGCCGTCCCTCTTTAGCTCTTCAAAAATCCATTCTGGCCTATCAAGGCTTGACGCCGTCGGATCATGAACGTGACGCCGTCCCCTTATGATTTAAGCCGTGACGCCCTTGATTTAGTTAAAGCGTGACGCCGTCAGAATTCACATGCTAACTCACTGGCCCGTCATGAGTAAATTTCACATCCCACTTTTCTTGCCAAGGCATGACGCCGTCCCATGTTAATTGTGACGCCGTCAAGAGTAACTTTTAGCCGATTCTTGAGACTTTTCCGTTTTCTTCACTTTAATGCTCCAAAAACGTCCAAAATGCCTCCTTTTCCAGATTTCTCCTCAAAAGTACCTAAAATGACAAAAGGAACGATTTAGGGCAATATTTGATCAAATAAATACGATTTCGGGCTTAAATGACCCCTTAAAAGCGGTACACTTTTTGCCTCATTTGTGTCATGTTGTGTGTATTTCGGTTGGTATAGGAATGAGGAAGAAGTGGGAAATTTAGTAGGATTAGGCCGAGTTTATGGGGAGAGTTAGGAGACTTTTTCCTCACAATTATTTCAAATTATCTTGAACAAATTATTTTCGTATCATGTGTGTACTCCACTCAATAACATGGGTCCTATACACTTATTAAGCATGTGATGTAACTTGTATATAAAGTTAAACGAAAATCAGTTCCCATAACTAAACGTGTGATGTTTAATATAGATGTAAGTTTGAGTCTTTTTCATTTGTAGCTTAGGTTTATGATTTATCATACTTGTGATTTAGTATTTTCATTTCGTAGCTTAACTTATAACATAAACTTTTAAGTTAATCAAATGTTCAAAGATTCTATGAAATATCCGTATTCAAAAGTTAAGAGGCCAACTCGTATTTCAAGTTATTATAACACTGCAGGGATTTAAAGTTGAAAGGAGACAGCTGGCCTATGGGGAACAATATATGCACGTGGGCAATGGAGCACATGCAGCTGTTGAAGCTATAGGAGTATTTAAATTAGTTTTGCCTTCGGGTTTAGTACTATTTTTGAATAATTGTCATTATGCACCTTCAATTGTTAGGGGTGTAGTTTCCTTTTCGTGTTTATTGAATATTGGTTTTCAACATACTGTTTCAAGGAATGAAATTTCTGTTTCGTTAAATAATATTTTTTATTTTAATTTTATTGCTGTGAATGGTGTAATTGAGATTGATATGAATGAATGCAATGATTATAATTCGATGTATAGCATCAATAATAAGAGAATCAAGAATGTCTCGGATTCATCTTATCTTTGGCATTGTCGACTTGCTCACATACGCAAGACTCGTATGCAAAAGCTACAACGTGATGGGCTTTTGCAAGATATCAATGATGAATCATTTGATAAATGCGAATCTTGTATATCTGGGAAGATGACAAAGAAGCCTTTCAATAATCGTATGGAAAGGGCAAATGATCTACTTGGTTTGATACATACTGATGTATGTGGACCACTTAGACATGTGTCAAATAGAGGTGCTACCTACTTCTTAACCTTTACTGATGATTTCAGCCGTTATGGATATGTTTATAAACATGAGGTGTTTGAAACATTTAAGGTTTTCAAAGCAGAAGTAGAACTGCAACTTCGAAAGTAGATTAAAGCTCTTCGATCCGACAGTGGTGGTGAATACCTAAGTCAAGAGTTTTGTTAATACAAATATCGTACTAAAAACGTTATTTATATTTTACGATCTTTGCTTAAGTTTTGTTCATGACAAACACAAAGTATATCCCTTAAGCAAATTATAAATACTAGTTAAAGTCTTTTTCAAAACACATCTTTCATTTAACATTATCACTAATATTATATTGTATGCATATACATAAGTATTTCCTTAAATGGAAACTTTAAATTGAAAATTACAAAGTGACATCATGGTATACATCACAAATACAATCTTGGTAAGATTGTGTGATATCTTGATTAGATACTCAAGTTATATAGTTGACATTGGAAGATATTGATTTGACAACACAAAGATATGGAAAGATTTGAAGAGATTTCATGAGATACATTAGCTGTCAAATACACGGATCCAATTCTATACAAAGACGGATCCCTTCTGAGGGATCCGCCGGATCCGTGGGTTGTCTACCAGGTTTGCCTATAAATAGCAGACTTGGCATTTGAACTAATCATCCACTTAGAAAAGAAAAACACATACATTCACTTTAGTTACTAACCACAGTAGTTATATCTATATCATTGATGTTTCTTTTGTAGCAAAGAAGATCAAGTTAACAAGCTTCAAACAAGCAGACTGTTTGCAAGTTGTAGTATAGGTTCTGTGTAAACACTTTAAGTGTTTCTTATCATTTGTATCAGTTAGATCAGTGAGTGTGGTTAGTGCTTTAGTCCTCAAAGCACAAAGAGAGTAGGGAGTGGTTGTACCCTTGTAAAGAACTCGACATCTAGCTTAGTGTCGGTAAAGTATTTAGGCGACGTCAGGTTGGTTCTGCCTAGTGAAAGAACCCGGTGTTTAGCTTAGTACCAGAAAAGGAAGTAAGCGACGTGTAAAGGTTTTCTCCACCTAGAAGGGAGTTTGTTTCTTAGTGAAAGATATCTCTCGAGTAAGTAACTCGAGGAAGTGGAGTAGGGCAAGGATAAGGATCTCTTGCAAGCCGAACCACTATAAACACTTGTGTTGTGTGGTTTGATCTTTCATCTCTTTACCTTTCGTTTATATTGTGTGATAACTTAATTTGTGATTGTTTCCTTTGAAATAACAAATAACAAAACAAATTAAACTCGAAAAACGGGGAAAACTATTCAACCCCCCTTCTAGTTTTCCACAATTGGTACCAGAGCGGGTTACTCAAGATTTTTAAAATAAATTGTATTTTAAAACTTGAAACGATCAAATCGATTTTGAAAACTTTAAAGAAGGGAAATTCTTGCAAAGATCACCAACCTTTAAAACAAATAGCTTTCCGGAAAATCCATTTTTGAAATGTCAAAACACTCAGATCTAGAAAATGAAACTTTTGATAGTACTTTAGCTAGACACAATATTTCACCTAAAGCTCTTGATGAATCCATTTCTAGTAAGTATTTTGACAGGAAATGTCTAAAAGATCTTAACCCAAAATGGAAAGCTAAAGCAACTAATATTGAAGATTCTACGGATCATTCAAGGATGACACTGGACGAGCTCATAGGATACCTCAAAGTTCATCTTGCAACAATGGAAAAAGATTCGGAGATACCTAAAAAGGAGATAATAGCCTCTAGCACTATAGCCAGATCTAGTAACAAAGATATGCTAAAAGACAACAAAGTGGATCTTATGGCTAACAAAACAGAAAAGGTACCCTCTGACTCTTCATACATGTTTAATAACTATGACACATTAGATATAGAACACAATAGATTGAGTAAGCTCATTATAAACGTCATAAACAAAAATAAGATCTTGAAAACCAAAGAGGAATACTTGATAAATAAAATACATAAGTTGAAAGAAAAAGTTAAAAGTTTGGAAGACAATATGGAAACTAAATGTTGTGTATCATGTCAAGAAATAAAACTTAAATTAGAATTGCATAAACTCACACTAAGCAAATACATAAAACAAAATCTCAAGTTTCAAAGATTCAATAAACACATAAACTGTGCAGATGACACTATGAGAATTCTTAAATCATCTCATGGTAGCTTCAAGCCTGATTTCATGAAAGATGGTCATTTAAGTAATTTTGAGAGTCACATGATAAAAGAAAATAAAATCACACCAACTGAGTTGGTAACCCACGGATCCAAAACTTTGGATCCGCGTAGTATTAACAAAGGATCCGTGAGTACAGTTGAAAAACAGAAAAATCAACATTCAAGAAAAACTAATTCTAAAATGATCAAAGATAGGGATGTAGTTAAAACAACAGTAGAATCATCTTCATACATAGAAAATGAGCTTAGTAAAAAAATACCATTTGACTGTCTCGGAGATATTAGTGAACCATGGTAATATGTTGTTTAACCTAAAACGGACCCATGAGATATTGGGGACCAAACACTCAAGTTTTCTTTAGGTATGCTTAAAAGGATTTGGTCTTTATAATCTTACTTAATCCCAAGATACATTGATGAATACAAAGGTATCTTCTCAAATCACAAAAGTGCTCATCTCGATCAATAGCACTCTTGGTATTAATCATCAAAAAGGTATGAACTCTCATAACTCTACTCATGATGATTATTCTCTTAGATAATTCATGATTTCATAACTATTTCTTTGTGGTATGATTAAATATTACTACCTATGTGATAATTGAAATTCTATATGTATAAGATAGTATGATTACTAGGAAACGGTTTTTAAGCCTTTGCTAAAACCAGATATATTACCTCAAGACAAATGTTGTCTCATATTCTTGTGCTATATCTCAACACTTAGGTAATACCCATACATGGATAAGTTCAAAGAACTTGCAAGGACTCTAACCAAGATAAAATTTAACCAACACACTTGTGATTATCACATCCATGAATGTTCCTAAGTAAGTTCTAACTTAATTATTCATAACCTTGAGATATCTTGAAAGCACTTAGGAAGAAAATTAATTTTAGGATAATCTCACCATATTATAAAGGTTTATCTCTCCAAAACTCATAAAGATAATACATAGGTCTAAACAATGTTGTTTGTGATAATGTTCAAATCCCATCCATTAGAAAACATTGAGATAAAAATAATTTAGTTTTTCTCTAGAATCTAAGTAAGCTTGATAATATAAAAATTCTAGAAATAAGAGCATAAATCAAAGCTATCTAATTAAATTTGAAAAATTAATTTACAAACATATAGGAAAAGCATATTCTCCTATTCCCGTACACACTAGCTTGAGCAAAACATTTTAAAGTTATGAAAACACAAACGAACTTAGTAGAATCCACTCTTCGTTAAGAAAAATTTCATTTCCTTATCAAGATATGCTATGATCAAAAATCATGCATGATAAGTAAAACTTCATTCTAGATCTCTAAGTGCCAAACAACTAGGAAATAAAGATGTTTTCACTCATCTCAATAATGCAAATTTACGATAAAAATCATTCACATGAAGAACACTCATATTAAGGATCAAAATAGTAAATTCATTAGATAACCTTAAAAGTAGTGATACATTAAGTAGAATATGCTGTCATATAACTAGAAAACCAAACCTTGTGTATGACTATCCTTCTTAGATCATAAAATCATAACAATTAGGTGAATCTCTAAACATGTTGTGTACCAATGTGAGACATTGTACCACAAGTCACTAAGAAACTAACGTTCCTTGATACTTAAGTGGTTAAGGCAAAGTGTGGAGAAAATACCTTTAGTTTATAACTTTAGTCTCTATTACCAATCTTCTTCTGTTTCATCAATCTTGCAACCATTCATCTTAGCTAATACTTAGCTCGACTGTTTTATCTTTATTCCTGATTTGAACAGTGGATACAATATGTTGTATTGAGAAAGTCTCTCAAAAAGGATTACAGTGCTAAATCCTCGTACAAACACCTCATGAAAGAAATCTCCGTTCCTTATAAAACATACCAAAATTTAGAAGTACTCAAAACATTCGTCCAAATCTTAGTTTAACCAAAAACAAAAATATCATAACCTTGTTCTGATCCTGCGGATCCAATTAATAACAAGGGCGGAACCCTTTTTAAGGATCCGCCGGATCCGTGAGTTGTAAAATCAGACCATGAATTACCAAACACTCCTTACTGCACTACACACTTAATTAAACCTTCAATATCAACTCATAGTCGACTCTCACCATCTCTAACTCAAAAATTAGGTCCTTCATCTCATATTAACTCGTGCTTGATCACTCACTGTAAGTTCACTAATTCATTTCAATTAGGGTTCATGCATTTCAATAATACATTATTATTAATTAGACACTACAGATACCTTTCTTCTTGATAAAAGTTAATAGGAATTCTATCTTGTTAAACTTTTTAACAATTCAATACAACCTAATCTTCTAAACAATTAAAATAAGTTTTCTTGCACATTGTAATAATTTAACAAAAACCCATGAGAAATCTTTTCATAACTAGGTAAAATGAATTTCAAACATTGCTAATACAAAATCAAACGTCAAACAGGAATGTTTGGGGTATAAAGTGTTTTGTCACAAAACGTGTATTTTCAAACATCATAATAGGTCAAAGATAAACACACCTCCATATTAGTTCACATTTCATGTATCTTAGATTATTGTAACTAAAATTATAAAATTGTCTATGATAGGAAAATCATGCCTCCTGCCACTAATTACGATCACAAGAAAACTAAGAAGTACCTACCCAAACATCATCAAACAAAAGGACTCACAGAAGCACAAGTCCAACTTTTCAAAGCTTTAGAAAGTCGGTATGTTCATGAGGGTAGAACCGTAGACTCTTCATTTTTAGAAGAAACAAACATTCGTGAACAAATGGCCACCATTCAATTTGACTCACTTCTCGACATAGATGAACCTATCATCCCTCAATTCATTCTCGAATTTTATGCCTCAGTAAAACTTGTTTCTGATGACAATGGATCATTTAGCATCAACTTCAATGTGAACCAAAACTCCTACAAATTTCCTTTAGACCATTTCGGGAAAGTGTTACGCATCCCAAGTGAAGGAACATGCTTCTACTCTGACAAATGGTCCCTAACCATTCTTAATTCAAACCCAGGACGGGAACATCCATGTGATACTCCCCTAACTCCTAAAGAAATTATCCGAGATCATCTTTTCAAAACTAGAACCAATCCAATTAAGAAACTTCGGGGCAAAGATGTCAATCGATATCCATTTGCCATGGAACTCAATGAACTCAAACCTGAGTTTAATAGACTTGAAGAAATTCTAAGATCAAATGTCATTAGTACTATTGGTAACAAAGATCACGTGAATGTTGGACTGTGCTATATGCTCTATTGTATTTCAACTCGTCAAAGATTCAATCTTGCTTACTATATCGCCAAAAGGATGGTTGATATACGTGTCCTAGGGAAAACCACATTGCCATATGGAATGCTACTCACTCGTTTGTTCAAAGCTTCCACTCCTATCCTTCCAAATTCTGTTGGTTTTGTCCCAGATTACCCCGAAATCAAACACACCTTTGTCCCTCTTAGTGACCATAGAGTGGCAGTAGGAAAAGGGAAACGAGCTTACCTCTCATCTTCATCTTCATCATCTTCATCAGCTAGTGACGAAGATGGACTACCTAACTCAAAGCTCCCGCTACTAGACTACTTGAGTCAACTTCCATCTCTAAATAATGAATCAGCGGAAAGCCGACAAACAAAGGGAGTTCTAAAGTGTGCAGGACGATGGATGATGAAACTCCGAAAAGATCAAAAGAAAATACTCAAACTATTAAAAGATAAGCGAGAATAAATGAGTGTTTGGAACAGTTGTCCTTTAGATCCTATATGGTCATATTTCTATGTTTGTTAAGACATGTCTTTAGTACTTTATACTTATGTGTTTTAGCTCTACTTAAACTGATGATAACACGCATGGTTGTCAATTTTCCAGACTTATGCCACTGTTTGGCATAACATCGTTCATGATGAAGTTTAATGATCAGGTTTATTTTCATACATGATTGTGTCTTATTTTGTGTATGTGAACTAACTGAATATTGCAGATTGATAACACTCGGGGTTATCAATTTTCCAAGACTAAGCCTATGTTTGGCTTAACTCCTACTAAGGTAAATTTCTAAGATCGGATTAATCTATGATCAATCGTGTGTTAATATTATCACATTTAGCTGTTTTGCTATACATATTAGTTGTTAAATAAGTTCTAGGAGAATTTTCGGGTTTTCGTCGAAAAACAAGAAATATGATAAGTCTTCTGTTTAGTTTTAGTATTTGGGAGACGGATCTGGCGGATCCCTAGATATGGTTCCGCCAGGTGTTATCGTTGGTTCCGCCATCCGCCAACCTGCGGATTAGGCGGATCCCAAAATATGGCTCCGCATTTTATACAATTTGGATCCACTGGTTACTCAGTAAAATTCTAAAAACCTTTCGACTAATCCCGATTCTTAGATTTTAATTTCTAATACCATTTAGAATTCATCAACTGATCATAATTCATCTTAGAATCATTTAGGAATTCTTAGAAACTTAGGAACAAAATTTCCCACCAAAATTTAAATTTTTGAATTTTAGGTGTGAGTTACCAAACTGATACAAAGAAGGAACCCTTTTTGGGGATCCGTCAAATCCGTGGAAATATCAAATCATAAGATTTTCCACTATCTCCTTGTATTTACTGCAAATCCACAACACATTACTCAACCCAAGCTCAATGGATTGACTTCCTTGATATGACCTGCACAAATCTTTGTTCCAAACCATTAGAAACCATTATGAAATTCAAAGAATATTTCCCTGCAAAATTTGATTTATCTGTTCTGTCCCATCACACACAGACTGCACTTACTCCTATTGAAATCTGTGAATCAATCAAATTAACCCTTTTGAGTCATTTTTCTGCACACTCTTATGTCAACTCTATTTCTATGGTTTGACTTTATCAATAGGACAAACTACTTTATCTTGTTTCAAGTCCTGGATATTCACACTCATTTAATCCAAACACCAATTTTCATACAATTAGGAAGTATAAATTAGAACCTTAGAGATGATCATAGCACACTAAACCTCCACAAAATTCACATATCATCTCCAGGAAGTCTCCAAACAACCTCACATGTCTAGACCGTACAGACGAACGACTAGAATTAGCGTTAGACCTTATTGGTATGCAAACCCACTTCGTAATGTAACCTTTCCTGTCATATCCACAGACACCAGAACAACTCCTATTATGACTCCCATAGTCAACATATCCTCTTCTTCAAGATCAACTTCATCCGCTACTATTTCATCTAGTACAACAACATCACCCATACACAACACTTCATCTTCTAGAATCACATCAATTATCACCACACCAATTACCACCACACCAATTGTCTCTTCACCGAATGTCTCCACAACAATTGTCTCCTCACCACAATCATCATCACCTAAAGAAAGAATCTCATCCCCATCTTCAAGCTTACTAAATGTTCCATCACATAACATACTTACCACACTTCAACACTTAGATGAATCAATGTGGATTAATGAAACAAACACTCAAGATGACAACAATCTTGACTCTAACCTCTACAACACTAGTGATTTAGAAACTAAATGGCTTGCCTCTATCATGTCATCATCAAAACAAGCAAATTCCACTCCATAGAAGTTTGTAGTATCATCGCAATAATTATTCTTAAGATTTTATCGTCTCTAGGAACCTTCGTGTGTAATCTTATGTTTGAGACTTTTGTCACAAACAAATTTTCAATGAATGATTATGCTTTAATATAATTAATAGTTATCTAATAGTATCTTGTTTTGTCACTAAAATTGATTAATCATGACTCAAGCTTGCTTACACTTTTTAGGCATACAAGATGAACACCTTTGGTTTCATTAAGATTAGTCAATACTATCATCATAAATACTCGTGCACAATACTTTTAAATCAAGAATCACTTCTATCACCACCACTACTCCTCCGCTCGGTAATCTCTTCCATGATTTTAGCATATGTGAAAGAACCATCCACATAGCTCAAAGGACAAACATTTTTGGTGCACAAGCTCCAAAATAAAATGAGGTTCATTTTGAATCACATTCTTGAGCATCTAAACGTCATATATCATCCTCCTAAATATAAGCTTTCTAGATTAGTTATTTAGGACCTTTTACATTGTTGGTTTAGGATTTTTTTAGGATGTCTTTTTGTACTTGTAACATCATTGTGACTTTTGTCACAAAATTTTCAATATATATGAATATATTGAAAACCTTTGGTTATGAGTGATCAACATATTGCATATTATCATTATCCTTATATAGCTTGTTGTACTTTATATCATTACTTTAGGTACAAATAATGATCAGACACTTACTTTGACTTTTTAAAACATTTAGAAAGGCTTGTTTGGAAGAACACTTCAAATGCATTTCTACTTCTTCATTGAAGTTATTCATTACTAACACCTCATTTGCAGCATATCATACCCTTCATAAGTATACGTTGGTACTCGAATAATGAGGAGTATACATCGAGGGGGAGCATTTCATGAAAATTTCATATTCTAACCATTTGTTTTGTAGGTTCATGCATCATTTACTTGTTACTCCATTTAGGGGGAGTATAAAACAAGGGGGAGCTATTAAAGTTCTCAAAATCGCATTCCGCTACGCACCTCTTCTTTTTGTTTCGACAAAAAGGGGGAGAAAGGAAAAGGATTAAGTTTGCATAATTAGATTCATACTAAGTTATTCATAATAGTAATCAAAATTTTAATAACTCAAAACTTAATCTATATTTTTAAAAGGACTTAAACTATATTTACTTGTTTGCTTAAAAATATACTTTAGGTTTTGTCATCAACAAAAAGGGGGAGATTGTTAATACAAATATCGTACTAAAAACGTTATTTATATTTTACGATCTTTGCTTAAGTTTTGTTCATGACAAACACAAAGTATATCCCTTAAGCAACTTATAAATACTAGTTAAAGTCTTTTTCAAAACACATCTTTCATTTAACATAATCACTAATATTATATTGTATGCATATACATAAGTATTTCCTTAAATGGAAACTTTAAATTGAAAATTACAAAGTGACATCATGGTATACATCACAAATACAATCTTGGTAAGATTGTGTGATATCTTGATTAGATACTCAAGTTATATAGTTGACATTGGAAGATATTGATTTGACAACACAAAGATATGGAAAGATTTGAAGAGATTTAATGAGATACATTAGCTGTCAAATACACGGATCCAATTCTATACAAAGACGGATCCCTTCTGAGGGATCCGCCGGATCCGTGGGTTGTTTACCAGGTTTGCCTATAAATAGCAGACTTGGCATTTGAACTAATCATCCACTTAGAAAAGAAAAACACATACATTCACTTTAGTTACTAACCACAGTAGTTATATCTATATCATTGATGTTTCTTTTGTAGAAAAGAAGATCAAGTTAACAAGCTTCAAACAAGCAGACTGTTTGCAAGTTGTAGTATAGGTTCTGTGTAAACACTTTAAGTGTTTCTTATCATTTGTATCAGTTAGATCAGTGAGTGTGGTTAGTGCTTTAGTCCTCAAAGCACAAAGAGAGTAGGGAGTGGTTGTACCCTTGTAAAGAACTCGACATCTAGCTTAGTGTCGGTAAAGTATTTAGGCGACGTCAGGTTGGTTCTGCCTAGTGAAAGAACCCGGTGTTTAGCTTAGTACCGGAAAAGGAAGTAAGCGACGTGTAAAGGTTTTCTCCACCTAGAAGGGAGTTTGTTTCTTAGTGAAAGATATCTCTCGAGTAAGTAACTCGAGGAAGTGGAGTAGGGCAAGGATAAGGATCTCTTGTAAGCCGAACCACTATAAACACTTGTGTTGTGTGGTTTGATCTTTCATCTCTTTACCTTTCGTTTATATTGTGTAACACCCCAACCCGACAAGGGTAAAGATGTCACACTAATGGCTTCATATCAGATCAAACAAAGCATATTTCAATAGTAATACAATAAATTTCGATGGTTACAAGTGAAATACTAACATTACAAGGTTAAAAATGAAACAAAACTAAATACTAAGCCTGCAAATGCAATCTTTCTAATGACTTCTACTTCAGAATAACTATCAAGGTCTTCTAAGTCCAAAAGTCTCTTCACTCATACCCAAACCCGTCGTCCTGCTTATAACCTGCCGCACACGAAAAGAAAACGTGCGGCTGAGCTTAAAAAGCTCAGTGAACAGATACATATACAAGGCAATGATAATGAAACAGAAATAAGGTATGGTACACTGGGAAAATATCATAAGGTATAAACAATGTAAAGTTATAAGGAGTAGAGTAGGATAGTAATCCACCACGAGCCCAGAAACAGATCATATCATATCGTAACCATAATCTTCATAATCATATAGAGGGGAGACCTCTCAGATAATCAGATAATATGAGGGGTGTCCTCATTCTTCAAATGGAGTAGCTAGCTCCCAGAAATATGTGAAAGGCATGTATTGCACACAGTACCAGTCACCAGAACAGAAATCATATCATATATAGTTAAATCCACTAAACAGAACAGATCTAGGATGCATCCATACGCCCCTACCCAATCACATGCAGACCAAATCAAGGGACGGTGTAACCAAATCACTAGGGCTACACACTAGTCATGCCAGTGGTGCATCACAGACACGGCCATGTTACCTTCATGGCTAGGGTCACAAATTTTGGCTCGGGTATCAAACTAAGAGTCAGATATCATATCAAATCAAAGTATCATAATCAAAGGTTCATAACAGATGGTCCATAACAGATGGTTCATAACAGATATATCAGATGTAATGCCAAAGATCCAAATCAGAGTTTAACAGATCAAATATACAAAGCAAAGGATCATATCAAGGGTTCACAACAAAAGGAAACATAGCAATGGCTTGGGAAACTTAAACGAATCAGAAATCAGAAATCATATCAAGGGATTAAGACGCCCTTACTGAGAAAGGGCAGAGTATCTGTACCTTATTCGATAGCTAAAACAACCAAGGACAAATCACGAGACATCGGGTCACTCCCGCTTCACGGAACCTATACGAATTAATAATCAAGTATTACTTTAAATTCATATGAATTAGGTTACTCTTTTTAGTATGCTTTCCCTTTTAGAACTTTTCATTTTTAGTAACCTTCCAGATTAAGTAACTTTCCATAATTAGTAACTTTCCAAATTAAGTGACAACTTATTAAACTTAAAGGTTAATATTACCAATACCATAGTTTAGAATTTATTGTGACAATTTTCAAAGATTAGGGTCTAATATATCATTTAGCAAGGTCTAGGGTATAAACATGAAAAACCACCAAAGTTTAGGGTAAAATGTGTAAATTTTGGATTTTAGACTTTATATTACCATGCTAGGAATTCATAATGAAAATAGTTTGACGTTAGTCTTTTCTTAACGAACCCGTACTCGAAACCGTACCGAGACCAAATTAAACAAAACCCGATCTCGGTACACTATGCATGCCGAGACCATTAACAAAACACACTTTCTATGGGACTTATTCATATCGGGACACAATGAGCACACACACTCTCGGTAGTCACCATAACTAGCTAGAACACAAACGAGGCACAATCAATTTCTAAAAACCATGCATCCATACAGGCAAACACAAACCAAAACTCTACTCTCGATTTACCCCATATACGTGACATCTTTAGAATACACATGATCGAAACTTTATAATTTCCATGTATTATATATATATCATTAATATATTTAACTCGTCCAACTAATGGTTTGCATGGTTTAATACTGATACAATAGTTTTAAGTACAAATTAGGCTGATTCAAGGATCGATCTAAGAGACTGGACTAGATTATGACTATGTAGTAACGACATGATTATAACGAGATTTCGCATGATCGGATCTGGTTGTATTTCATACGTATTAGCAAAACCTTCATGTTTAACAATTCTCTTTTTTTATTTTTATTTTTTGCATGATTCCATGCTAAGGCTATGACATGTATGTCTTCTGTTATATATATGTACGGTATATATATATATATATATTGATATCGTTAAGTTTACGTAAGTGTTACCAAGTTTCAGGAATTACCTTTAATCGAATGATATAATGAGGTTGAAACAAGGACGCAAGACGAGACCGATTCAGCACGCGAACACAAGAATAAATGGAGCATGGTCGAACCCACACCTAGGCGTACACAAACCCTTCTCATACCATTTACGAACCAAGGATAACCGGAATGCGAATGTGGTGGAGATCATCAACATGGTTTAGTTTTAAAGATTATCATAGGATATGTTTCTCGACAAAGTAAAAATGGTTGTTCTCTCTTTTGTTTTTCGATTCAGTCAGGCAAAAGCAACAAATGTTGATCACTGAAATAGCGTGTGTCGACAAGGTAATATGTTTTGTGACTAAAATAAAGGTAGACGTATCATACTAAAATAAAGGAAATAGCGCGTTTTGTGATATTATCGTATATGTGTTTTGTGATATTATCTTATAATTTGGAAGGAGCTGTGATTGGCTATAATTTTGGGAAGACAGATTCTAAGGTTGAATTTCAATATGGTTATGATCATTAACGTGTGAAGAAAAGAAAAAAAATGGGTCCAAGATTGTAGCAAAATTTAAGGAGTGAAATAAAAGATGTAGCCGCCCATGAATGGTGAAGTTTTTTTAGAGTTTTGTTTAGCAGTTTTGTGTTAAGAGAAAGTTGGCATATATCAAAAAATAATAGGTGAGCATGCATAGCATATAGGCAGACGTGAGAAGGATCTCTTCAAATAGGGAAAATTGCTGATTTAGTGGGATGTGATTGACAGCAATATGTGCACATGATTTGGTCATTTAAAACAAAATAAAAACGTGTGCAGGATTATTTTCTTTTCTCCAAAATAGGAGCATACTAAAATTGTGGGGTTATGGTATCTTCAATTTTCAATGCATACTTATCTTCTTGATCCATTTCTTAGCCGAATTTTGTGTCTTGGTTACAAAGATAAATCGCCTAGTATTTCCAAAGATGTGTAGAATTATGTTTTGTGACCTTTACTTCATAATGTAAAGTTTTTATTAATTTAACTTGTTAGGTAACTTAGGTTATTGATTATCTTAAGTTAAGTGCAAATGGTGTTACTTATATAAATTTATAAGTTCTTAAAAGTTCAAATTTAGAGGGTATTTTGGTCACTTCGGATTGTGGTGATTTTAGGGTTTTATCTCATTACCTTTCGTTTATATTGTGTGATAACTTAATTTGTGATTGTTTCCTTTGAACTAACAAATAACAAAACAAATTAAACTCGAAAAACGGGGAAAACTATTCAACCCTCCTTCTAGTTTTCCACAAGTTTAAAGATTATTTGGCTGAGAATGGAATTGTCCAGCATCTCACATCTCCTTATACTCCACAACAAAATGGTGTATCTGAGAGAAGGAATCATACATTGTTGGACATGGTGCGATCAATGTTTAATCTTACAACTCTTCCTTTATCCTTTTGGGATTATGCCTTGGAATCTGCGATTCGCATATTAAATCTGGTTCCGACCAAGAAGGTTGATAAGACACCTTATGAGTTATGGTTTGGGAAAACGCCTAACTTGTCTTATTTAAAGGTATGGGGTTGCGAGGCGTTTGTTAAACGTGCCTCAACAGATAAACTCCAATAGAGATCTGTAAAGTGTATCTTTGTAGGATACCCAAAGGAAACGATGGGTTACTACTTTTACTACCCACCTGAAAACAAAGTAATTGTTGCTAGGTATGGAGATTTTCTTGAAAAAGATCTCATATCTCAAGAATTCAGTGGGAGGATCTATGATCTGGAAGATGATCAAGAGGATACATTACCTTCTGAAAACACTAGCAAACTTCCTGTGGAACCTGAAAGTCTGGGTCCTCCACCTGAAGTAGTTCCCATTCGCAGATCTGCAAGGACTGTGAAAGCACCTGAATGTCTATGTCTTAACGTAGAGGTTGAGGAAACTATATTAGGGGATCTTGGAGAACCTGCTAATTATAGAGCTGCCATGAATGATCCTGAAAAGGATAAATGGCAGGTTGCTATGAATGGGGAAATGCAATCCATGAGAGATAATCAAGTCTGGATTGAAGTAGACCTTCCTCCCAATGCCAAGGTAGTTGGAAGTAAGTGGCTCTTCAAGAAGAAAATTGACATGGATGGCAATGTACACACCTATAAGGCCCGTTTGGTAGCTAAAGGCTTTACCCAAACATATGGTGTTGACTATGAGGATACCTTTTCTCCTGTAGCTGACATTAGGGCTATTAGGATTCTCATAGCCATAGCAGCGTACTATGATTATGGGATTTGGCAAATGGATGTCAAAACCGCCTTCTTAAATGGTCGCCTAGATGAAGACATCTATATGGCGCAGCCTGAGGGGTTTGTGAATCCAGAATTTCCAAACCGTGTATGCAAACTTCAAAGATCTATTTATGGATTGAAGCAAGCATCACGGCAATGGAATAAGAGATTTAATGAAGAAATCAAAAGGTTTGGATTTACTCAGGATCTTGATGAGCCATGTGTATATCACAAAGCTAGTGGGAGTGATGTTATTTTTCTAGTCCTATATGTTGATGACATATTAATCATGGGTAAAAATATTCCAAGATCAAAAGAGGTGAAATCCTATCTTGGAAAATGTTTTTCCATGAAGGATCTAGGAGAAGCAATATACATTCTGGGAATCAAGATCTATAGAGATAATCAAGGCGGTTGATTGGGTTAAGCCAAAGTGCTTACATTGATAAAATATTGAAGTGATTCAATATGCAAAATTCCAAGAAGGGATATTTGCCGATGCAAGAACAACATGGCTTAAGTAGCAAAGCATGTGCTTCAACACCTGAAGAGGTGGCACGCATGAAGAGAGTCCCTTATGCTTTGGCTGTGGGATCTATTTTGTATGCGGTGAGATGCACAAGGCCTGATGTGGTGTTTGATCAAAACATAACCAGTCGATATCAGCAGAATCCAGGAGAACTCCACTGGACTGCTATTAAACATATTCTCAAGTATTTGAGAGCTACAAGAGATATGTTTTTAGTATATGGGGGAAATCCAGAAGCAGAACTTGATGTTACAGGTTACTGCGATGCTTCCTGGAAATGTGATAAAGATGATACGAAGTGTCAGACGGGTTATGTCTTTGTCATTAATGGAGGAGTTGTGGATTGGAAGAGCAAGAAGAAGAGTACCATAGCGATGTCTGCAACAGAAAGTGAGTATATTGCTGCCTCAGAAGCTGCATTGGAAGCTGTCTGGATTAGGAAGTTCATTTCAGGGCTTGGAGTTATGCCCTCAATCGAAAGACCTATAAAAATGTATTGTGACAATTCAGCCGCAATTACATTTGCCAATGAACCTGGAATCATAAAGGGCACCAGACATTTCCCGATTAAATATCACTATGTTAGAGAACAAGTGGAGATAGGTGAAATAGAGTAACTCAAAGTTCACACAGATAACAACCTAGTTGATCCTTTAACGAAGGCTTTACCTGGTGGAAAGCTTAATCAACATGCTGAAGGAATAGGACTTCGTTTAGCTAGTAGTTTCATGTCCATCTGTGATTAGTGTTTGGATAATGGGATGTTATGAACAATTATTATTTTAATGAAATAAAATATTAGTTATGTTTTATTATCATTTTCTTAATAATATATCCTGTATTTACATGTTTAATCCTTGAATATATTAATTATTCTAAACTGTCCGTTGTCGCTTAATGATATGGGAATATCATTAAATTAAGACAAATTTGAGTATTGGTAGAATATACTTGAAAGTATATTGATGCATTGTCATGCCAATTTCACATGATATTCAATGAATTGAATATAGGACTTATCCCAACTTCATGAGTTTACTTTATGGATCTTGTCATCAAGTAAATCATGTATATATAGTTATCCTCAGACTTGAGATGCCAGATAACTGTCATGGATGTAGTGCATTTCTGTGAAGCAATTTACCGCTATACGTAACTGGTAGCTATAAAGATTGTTTTCAGGAGTGTTGCAAAGTTCATGGGTTAGGCTCGTAGTCAAGAGAGAATTTGTTCCTTCAAATTTGTTTGAAGTTTAATACTGCTGGGCCCCTCGTAGGGTTGGCAAGATGTTTGTGTGGCCACACCCAAGATCTCCCCTGAATATGTTCAGAAGATTTGGTAATCTTGCTCAATCAGAAACAACGAGAAACAGAATGGTTAATAAAGAATGACTGAGATCCATATCTTTATTAATGTAGTATTAGAAACAAAAGGATAAGTATGATGATGAATCATCGAATGGTTTTTCCAGGAGACCACCACCCGAGTTGTACTAAGGGCATTGGAGTGTTGCTAGACGCTAACCAATGTCATTACACTATTAATAGATGTCCAAGTGGGAGCTGTTAAGTTTATGGACAAATATTAAACGTGTATGACTAGAATCGAACTCGGGACCATGGGATTGCACACATTACGTATGAAGGATTAATGTATAATTGATATATATAAACCGTTATATATTTAATTATTTGAACACGAAATAACGACTAACAGACGTTAAGTAATTAACGGGAATTGACTAACGACCGTTAGTGAATAAAGGAAGGACTATAGGTATAATTAGAGGGTCAAGAAGGTTCCGGAATCCCTTTAGGGAGGATGGGCCGATCGGCTAGGGGTTATGGAAACCCAATCCTTAGCAAACTTGTCCTCCAAGATTAGCACACTATAAATACAAGGCTTAGGGGTTAGGGTTTCTTGATTCTTGCACTCTTGCTATAACCCTAAACCTTTTTGTTAATACAAATAGCGTCTCAAAAACGTTATTTATATTCTTTGATCTTTCATTAGTTTTGTTAATGACAAATAAAAGGAATATCTTTTAGCAAATAATAAATACTAGCTTAAGTCTCTTAAGTATAGATTTTACACTTCACATATTAACTAAGAATTACAAGTTTAGTAACTTGTTTCCTTAAAAGGAAACTTTAATTCTAAAACCATTCCATGACATCATTGCATGCATCACATACAATATCTTTGATATATCTTGGTTAGATTTGCAAGATACATAGTTGACATTTGAAGATCTTGGATGATTTGGTAAGATACAACTAAGATATGGTAAGAGACAACTAATCCTTAGCTGTCACATCCCACGGATCCAAACCACATAAAGGACGGATCCCTTGTGAGGGATCCGTGGGATCCGTGAGCTGAAGATCAGCTTGCCTATAAATAGGAAGCTGACCATTTGGGCTCTCTCATCACTCATATAGCTTTAACACACATATTCATTCAGTACATATCTTACTAACATCATTCATAGTTGCATTTCACTTTGATCTTTCATTTTGTAGAAAAGAGATCAAGCATTCAAGATCTACAGAACCGTAATCCTTTAGTTGCATTACTGTGTGATATTGTAGTTAGTTTCACACATCATATCTTTCATTTGTAATTAGTGAGTGTGGTTAGTGCTTTAGTCCTTAAAGCACAAAGAGTGTTGGGAGTAGTTGTACCCGTGTAAAGAACTCGACATCTAGCTTAGTGTCGGTAAAGTAAATAGGCGACGTCAGGTTGGTTCTACCTTGTGAAAGAACCCGGTGTTTAGCTTAGTACCGGAAAAGGAAGTAAGCGACGTGTAAAGGTTTTCTCCGCCTGGAAAAGGAGTTTGTTTCTTAGTGAAAGATAAACTCTCGAGTAGGAAACTCGGGGAGTGGAGTAGGGCAAGGAAGAGAGTCCTTGTAGCCGAACCACTATAAACAACAGTGTCGTGTGGTTTGATCTTTCCTCTCTTTATCTTTTGTTTATATTGTGTGATTATTTATTTGTGATTGTTTCCTTTGAAATTAACATATAGTAACAAAGCAAAGAAAACTTTAAAACGGTAAAAACTATTCAACCCCCCTTCTAGTTTTCCACAATTGGCATCAAGAGCTACGTTACTTAAGATCTTTAAAATATATTGTATTTTAAAAATTAAAACGATCCATGGATTTTGAAAACTTTAAAGAAGGGCAATCTATGCAGAGACCACCTCTATTTGAACCAAATTGTTTTATATATTGGAAAAATCGCTTTGAGACTTATGTAAAGTCAAAGGACATAGATCTATGGTATATTATAGTTGATGGTGATTACAAACCTATTAGTAATAATATTTCGGGTAGTCGGGATGAAGGAGCTTCTCTTACTCGTCACAGTGATGAGCAAAAGAAACTAATTGCCAAAAATAATGAAGCCAAAATGATGCTTTATAATGCCTTACCTAAGAAAGAATATGAAAGAGTTTTTATGTGTAAAACGGCTAAGGATATTTGGCAATCTCTTATTATCACACATCAAGGGAACTCACAAGTAAAAGATAACAAAATTGATCTTCTTGTCCAACAATACGAACAATTTGTTATCTCTGAAGATGAGACCATTGATAGTGCGTTTGCTAAGTTCAATACTATTATTACATCACTTAAAGCACTTGATGAATCTTTTTCTAGTAAGAATTTTGTCAGGAAATTTCTAAGAGCACTCCATCCGAAATGGAGAGCAAAGGTGACAGCTATTGAAGAATCTAAAGATCTCTCAAGCATGACACTGGATGAGCTCATAGGAAACCTTAAAGTTCACGAAATGATTATGGAAAAAGACTCGAAAATTGTCAAAGGCAAAAAGGAGAAGATTAAGTCTATTGCCTTAAAAGCCAAAGTCGAGTCAAGTGATGATGATGAGTCTTGTTCAAACAGTGATGATGAAGAGTATGCTATGGCCGTGAGGGATTTCAAGAAATTCTTCAGGAGACGAGGAAAGTTTGTTAAACCACCTCGTGATGAAAAGAAATCCTCTCGGAAAGATCGTGACGATAAGAAAGGTAAGGTTGATAGGAAATGCTATAGGTGTGGTGACTCCAGTCACTTAATAGGAGAATGTCCAAAGCCTCCAAAGACCAAGTCTCAAAGAGCCTTCGTTAGTGGAGCTTGGAGCGATAGTGAAGGAGATGATGATGATGAGCCTAAGAACAACGAAATGGCACTTATGGCCAATGACACAGAAGAGGTACATTCTGATTCATACTCCTCTATAGATGACGAAACCTTAGAAATAGAATATAACAAACTGTGTGACGTTACTTTAAAAATCATAAACAAAAACAAGTTTTTGAAAACAAAGACAACACTTTTAGAAAATGAAGTATTGTGGCTTAAAGAAAAAGCAATACGAATTGAAAAGGTAAAGATAGTAAAGAAATGTGTGTGTCTTGTCAAGAACTAAAACTTGAATTAGAAACCTTAAGAACCACACAGGAAGATTTGATCAAACAAAATTCAAAGTTTAAAAGGTTTGATAAAAACATAAGTTGTGTAGATGAAATAATGAAAATGCAAAAACTACCTCATGATAAAACAGGACTAGGCTTTATGAAACTAGGAACCTTAAGTGAGTATAAGGAACAGACTGTGAATAAAACTGATTCAACCAAGTTGGACACTCACGGATCCGACGGATCCAAAAATTTGGATCCGCCAAGTGTATCCAAAGGATCCGCGGGTACTCAAGTTGAACAGAAGGTTCACAAAGTCGACCGTTCCGAATTTGTTAAAGTTACTAAGAAACCTAACAGTAGTATAACCAATAATAAACATAAACCAGCAGTATCTTTAAGAAGAGGACAAGCTAGAAATGAATATAGAGTTAAAACGGATCAACAGAGACCTCAAATGAGTTTTCCCAAACACCCCTTTCCAAAGAGTATAGTTAATCCACAACATACTTATCAAAATAATTGGAACCAAAACATGCCTAGAAACTTTCATGGTCCTAGCTATATGTCATGGAACAATGGTCCACCATTTACATACATAAACCATGATAATGTCATGTTTAACCCAAACGGACCCATGAGATATTGGGGACCAAATGCTTGAGTCTTTTATGAACTTAGGTATGCTTGAAAGTTGATCTTGAACCTGATGAGTGGATCAAAGATAGTGGGTGCTCAAGACACATGACGGGAAACAAAAATCTTTTCTCAACCTACCAAGTGTATGACGGAGGTAATGTCACATTCGGTAGCAAGCTTAAAAGTAAAATCATCGGAAAAGGTACAATCTCTCATGACTCTCTATCTATTGATGATGTTGCTCATGTAGATAATTTAGGTTTTAATTTACTTAGTATAAGTCAATTATGCCGCAAAAAGTATAACGTCCTTTTCAGTGAAAATGAAAGTAAAATACTTAAAGATGGCATAACCGTAGGAAAAGGTGTTTTAAAGAATAATGTCTATGTTATGAAATTAGATAAAACACCTAAAGATAAGTTATGTCTTACCACCTTGGACGAAAACTCAACTCTATGGCATCGACGCTTAGGTCATGCTAATATGAGGCTTATTCAATCTTTGTCATCCAAAGAACTCGTTAGGAACCTACCCAAGTTGAAATATGACCAACACTTTTGTGATGCTTGCAAAATTGGAAAACAAGTACATAGTAGCCATAAGGCTAAAAACATGGTATCTACATCTAGATGCCTAGAATTATTACATATGGATTTGTTTGGCCCGTCGGCTATACAAAGTTATGGAGGAAATTTTTACACTTTAGTTATAGTAGATGATTACTCTAGATATACATGGACAAAGTTTTTAAAAACTAAAAATGAGGCATTCGAAAAATTTGAAATTCTAAGCAAGAAAATTCAAAATCAAATATGAAATAATATAGTATCCATTAGAACTGACCATGGTCGAGAATTTGACAATGAAATTCAATTTGGAAATTTTTGTGATAATAATGGAATAACTCATAATTTCTCGGCTCCTCGTACACCTCAATCTAATGGTGTAGTAGAACGTAAAAATAGAACAATTCAAGAAATGAGTAGAACTATGTTAAATGAACAAAACATACCACAAAAGTTTTGGTGTCACGCTGTAGATACTTCTACCTATATCCTAAATAGAGTTTTAATTAGACAATTTTTAAATAAAACTCCTTATGAAATTTATCGAGGCAAAAAGCCTACATTAGGATATTTTAGAGTTTTTGGAAGCAAGTGCTTCATTTTAAACACAAAAGATTATCTCACTAAGTTCGACTCAAAGTCGTATGAAGGTGTATTTCTTGGGTATTCACAAAACAGTAAAGCATACATTGTATTAAACAAGGAAACATCAAGAGTCGAGGAATCGTTGAACGTAACATTCAACGAAAGTCCACCTCCCTCTAAGACATCACCTTTGGTAGATGATGACTTAGTTGAAAGTCAAATGGTTAATGATATAGAAAACATTGAAAATGACAATGAACCCGTAAAAGGAGAAATAGTCAATATTAAAGAAACTAAAAGTCATCCATTAGAAAACGTCATAGGAAAACTTAATGAAAGAACATTAAGATCCAAAGCTCAAAATAAAAGTAATTATTTTTGTTTTATTTCAACCATTGAACCTAAAAATATAGACGAGGCAATAAAAAATGAATCATGGGTAATTGCTATGCAAGAAGAACTTAATCAATTTATTAGAAATGATGTTTGGACTTTGGTACCTCCACCTAAAAACCAAACCATAATAGGCACCAAATGGGTCTTTAGAAATAAAATGGATGAAAAGGGTATTATATCTAGAAATAAAGCTAGGCTAGTAGCTCAAGGTTACAATCAACAAGAAGGTATAGATTACGATGAAACCTTTGCACCAGTAGCTAGACTTGAGTCTATTAGGATATTACTTACATATGCATGTGCACATGATTTTAAGTTATTTCAAATGGATGTCAAAAGTGCTTTCTTAAATGGTCTTATAAATGAAGAAGTATATGTTGCACAACCTCCCGGCTTTGTCGACTTTGAAAGACCAAATTATGTTTTCAAACTTAAGAAAGCTTTATACGGACTTAAGCAAGCACCAAAAGCTTGGTATGATCGACTTAAGACTTTCCTAGTTGACCATAAGTATACCATGGGCCTAGTAGACAATACTCTCTTCACCAAGAAAAAGGGATCACATATTATCATAGTCCAAATATATGTGGATGACATTATATTCGGTTCAACTTGTCAAGAGTTATGCGACGATTTCTCAAAAATCATGCATGACGAGTTTGAAATGAGTATGATGGGGGAACTAAACTTTTTCTTAGGTCTCCAAATTAAACAATTAGAAGATGGGATATTCTTCAACCAATCAAAGTATATCAAAGATATGCTTAAGAAGTTTGGTCTTGAAGACTCAAAACCCATGAGAACACCCATGTCCTCCGAAACCAAACTTACTAAGGATGAAGAAAATGAATCCGTAGATAGCACTAAATATAGAGGAATGATTGGTAGTTTACTCTATCTTACGGCTAGTAGGCCTGACATTATGTTTAGTGTTTGTCTATGTGTACGTTTTCAAGAAGATCCAAAAACTTCCCATCTTGAAGCCGTTAAAAGAATCTTTAGGTATATCAAAGGTACTACACACTTAGGATTATGGTATCCCAAAGGAACGGGTGTAGAAACCATAGTGTATACTGACTCAGATCACGCAGGTGATTATGTTGATAGGAAAAGTACTAGCGGTATTTGTACTTTTGTAGGATATTGTCTAACATCATGGTTCGCTAAGAAACAAACTGCCCTCGCAATCTCAACAACAGAGGCAGAGTACGTGTCTGCAGGAAAGGCGTGTCAACAAGCACTATGGATGAAACAAGCTCTCGTCGACTATGGAATTGAACTCAACAACATTCCCATTCTTTGCGACAACAAAGGTGCTATCGATCTAAGCAAAAATCCAGTCCAACACGCTAGAACCAAACATATTGAAATACGCCATCACTTCCTTCGCGACAATGTACAGAAGGGAATCATCTCAATTGAGAAAGTTTCCTCAGAGGACAACATTGCCGATATTCTCACTAAACCACTTAAACGAGAACCTTTTAATTATCTTAGACTTGGATTAGGATTAATGGAACCTAGTGATTAGGAGAAACATTATTATAAACATTAGTTTAGCCACACACGACACTAAACCAAAACATGTGTTCTGAATCCACGGATCTAATCTATAACAAGGACGGATCCTTTGTTTGGGATCCGCTGGATCCGTCGCATGCTGAGTTCAGTTTATTATTTAATAAACAAGAACAACTACTATTCATTCCTCACTCCAAAACATATCACCTTACTGCATTCGACACACACTTAATCTCCATCACATTTTAGACCATTTTCTTCCACAAATTTGTGCTTCTAACATCACTGTAAGTATTCTTATCATATTTATACTCCTGATCTGCGTCTAGGATTTCCATTTCATGCACAAAACATAAACTTGGGGTATATGCATAATTCTTGAAAAATCATGAAGCATATTTATTGCATTATACTTAAAAACATGTTTTTCTTAGTTAGGAATTGCATCTCATAGCACATTGTCTTAATTTAACAAAAACCCCATGAAAATCTTTCACTAAAATCTTCTAACGACTAGGTAAAATGATTTTTTCTTACATTGTTCATACAAATGCAAAAAACGTTATCTTTTAGACTTCACTTGCATAATGTCTCTTGAATGCTAAAGGGAATACATAACTAATATGTATTTTCGGGTACATTCAACCGTAGCTACATTGAAATAGGAGCGTTTGAGTTATCTCTCATTTGTAAACAAAATTTGCATAAACTAATTTTTCTTGCATAAAAAGGAGTCGAGATAACCGCACCTCCACATTGTCCCCATGTAGGCACACACTAGGAATTTTACACTTCCTTTGATCATTTTAACTAAAACTATGTAACTTTTTGTACTTAGGAAAATCATGCCTCCCGCAACCAACTACGATCACAAGAAAACCGTTAACTACTTACCCGAAGTCCACAAAACCAAAGGTCTAACCAATGCCCAAATCGAAATTTTCAAAGCCTTAGAGAAAAAGTATGTCCATGAGGGTAGAGCCGTAGATTCATCATTCTATGAAGGAACTCAACTTAGGGAACAATTAGCCGCAATTCGATTTGATTCTCTTTTAGACATAGATGAACCAATCATTCCTAGGTTCATACTTGAGTTCTATGCTAGTGTAGGTCTTAGTTCGAGTGATGAAAGTTACTTAAATCTTCATTTTACTCTAAATGGAAATCTTGTCAACATCCCTCTTGATCAATTTGGTGAGGTCTTAGGAATTCCAAGTCAAGGGACATGTATTTACTCGGACAAATGGTCCTTAACAATCTTAGACTCCAATCTCGATAGGACGGCACCATATGCCACTTCTCTCGTTTGAGTTATCTCTCATTTGTAAACAAAATTTGCATAAACTAATTTTTCTTGCATAAAAAGGAGTCGAGATAACCGCACCTCCACATTGTCCCCATGTAGGCACACACTAGGAATTTTACACTTCCTTTGATCATTTTAACTAAAACTATGTAACTTTTTGTACTTAGGAAAATCATGCCTCCCGCAACCAACTACGATCACAAGAAAACCGTTAACTACTTACCCGAAGTCCACAAAACCAAAGGTCTAACCAATGCCCAAATCGAAATTTTCAAAGCCTTAGAGAAAAAGTATGTCCATGAGGGTAGAGCCGTAGATTCATCATTCTATGAAGGAACTCAACTTAGGGAACAATTAGCCGCAATTCGATTTGATTCTCTTTTAGACATAGATGAACCAATCATTCCTAGGTTCATACTTGAGTTCTATGCTAGTGTAGGTCTTAGTTCGAGTGATGAAAGTTACTTAAATCTTCATTTTACTCTAAATGGAAATCTTGTCAACATCCCTCTTGATCAATTTGGTGAGGTCTTAGGAATTCCAAGTCAAGGGACATGTATTTACTCGGACAAATGGTCCTTAACAATCTTAGACTCCAATCTCGATAGGACGGCACCATATGCCACTTCTCTCGAATCAAAAGAAGTGATTAGGGAACATCTCTTCATTCCTAAGAACAACCCCACAAGAATGTTTCGTGGTCGTGAAGTTGCTAGAGATCCATTTGCAATGGAGCTTAATGAACTCAAACCCGAGTTCAAGAAGATGGAGGATGTATTAAGGGCAAATGTGATGTGCACCATAGGAAACCGTGATCATATCAATGCTTGTTTATGTCACATGATGTACAACATCTCTACTCATCAACCCTTCAATCTTGCTTATTATGTTGCCAAAAGAATGTGTGACATTCCGGTTCAAAGCAAGATTGCAATGCCTTATGGTATGCTCTTAACCCGACTTTATAGAGCCTTTGCACCCGCTCGTCCAAACCATTTAGGCTTTGTTCCGGATTACAATGAAATTGAACATACCTTCGTTCCTTTGAGTGACTTTAGGGTTAGTGTTGATAAGGGCAAACGTCCTCGTGTTCCAACATCATCCTCATCATCTTCAATGAGTGAAGATGATGGTATGCCAAATTCTAGGATTCCTCCACCCGAGTACTTGAGCCATCTTCCTCCAATTCAACATGAATCCGCTGAGTATCGAAACATCAAAGGAATGGTGAAGAATCTGGGTCGTTGGATGATGAAATTACACAAGGGGATGAAGAAGTTGAAGAAGAAGCTTAGTTGATGGAGTGTTTGATTTTAAACAATGTTGGATATTGTGTTGTTAAACTTCTATGTGTCTAGAATTTATCTGATAATACTTGTTATGTATGTGTAATAACTAACACTTGCAGGTGGATAACCATCATGGTTATCAATTTTCCGGGTTATAGCCAGTGTTTGGCATAACACCTAAAACGGTAAGTTTCTAAGTACGGATTAAACTATGTGCAATCATGTGTTAATGTAATCATATTTAGCTGTTTTGCTATACATATTAGATGCTAAATAAGGTCTAGGTGAATTTTCGGGTTTTTGTCGAAAAACGAAAAATATGACATATGTTCTGTTTAGTCTTTAAGTTTTAGGCATACGGATCCGGCGGATCCCAAAACAGGGTTCCGCCAAGGCTTATCGTTGGATCCGCCATCCGCCATCCTGCGGATTTGGCGGATCGCTAAACATGGTTCCGCATTTGCAACCATTTGGATCCGCAGGTTTGCCAGTAAAATTATAAAACTTTTTCGACTTATCCCGATTCTTAAATCTTAAATGTTTAGTATCACTTAGGCTTCATTCACTGATCACAATTCCTCTTAGAATCATTTAGGAATTCTTAGAAACTTAGGAACAAAATTTCCCACCAAAATTTAAATTTTTAAATTTTAGGTGTGAGTTACCAAACAAATACAAAGAAGGAACCCTTTTTAGGGATCCGTCAAATCCGTGGAAATATCAAATCATCAGACTTTCCACTATCTTGTAATAACTGCAAATCCACAACATATTACTCAACCAAAGCTCAATGGATTGACTTCATTGATATGACCTGCACAAATTTTTGTTCCAAATCATTAGTAACCAACATTCTCTATTGGATTCACATCAAATCCAAACACACAGACTCACAAACCTTCTGTCTATAAATTAGCACTTTAGGATCATCCCTTCACACAACAACCATTTCCTCTCCTGTACATCTTAGCTAACATATTTCACCATGACTAAGTCAAACAACTCTTCCACATCTAGACCTTTAAGAAGATCAGCCCGCATTAGTGTTAAACCCTGTTGTTTTATCAACTTAGCAAACTCCTCATCTGAGGAAAATTCTCCTCTCAATATATCATCACCCATTGCTAATGAAAATTTCCTTACACTCTCCACCCCAACACCATCAAATGTTGTTATACAAACACCACCACCAACCATTACTCCAATAGCCTCTACTCCACCACCGGCTCCATCACAGCCTGTTAGATCACCATCACCACCAAAATCACCCAAACTCCAACCCTTGGAATTATTTAGGACTCCTCCTACATCACCACATCTTGATGACTTAGAAGAACTTTCACCAAAATTACCCAATCTTCCACCCATGACCTTTGAAGGTCAACAACCAATGCTTTTTCACCCGGTTTACCCGGATATCCATGGCCCTTTATACCATGATGCACAATCATCCCAACCTCAACAACAACCTCTATCACCCACATCCACTCTAGTTGCCATTGACTAGGCAATGTGGATGAATATGCCTCAAACCCAAGAAGAGATTAGTGAAGAGCTCAACCGTCTCTACACTCTCTCGGGTATGGTTGACCATCGCCTTCATGAAGCAATGGACATTCAAAACATTCTTATGAACTCCCTCCAAACACCACAACAACCATCACCCAACAACAACAACCAACCACCACCACCACCACCACCACAAAACTTGGAGCCTAGTCTTCCTCCTGGTTTTTCAAGTCATGATTGCGCACATTGTGAGAGAACATCTCACTTGGCCCAAAGGACCAACCTTTTGGTCCATGAGCTTCAAAATGAGATGAGGTTCATTTTGAACCATGTTCTTGAGCGTCTTAATGCAATCTCTCATCCGCCTCAATAAAAGTGTTGTTAGGAACTGATGAGGCGAAAAGTGTACCGCTTTTAAGGGGTCATTTAAGCCCGAAATCGTATTTATTTGATCAAATATTGCCCTAAATCGTTCCTTTTGTCATTTTAGGTACTTTTGAGGAGAAATCTGGAAAAGGAGGCATTTTGGACGTTTTTGGAGCATTAAAGTGAAGAATACGACAAAGTCTCAAAATCGGCTGAAATTTACCTTTGACGGCGTCAGAATCATCTCTTGACGGCGTCATGCCTTGGCAAGAAAAGTGGGATGTGAAATTTACTCATGACGGGCCAGTGAGTTAGCATGAGAATTCTGACGGCGTCACGCTTTAACTAAATCAAGGGCGTCACGGCTTAAATCATAAGGGGACGGCGTCACGTTCAGGGTTAGACGGCGTCAAGCCTTGATAAGCCAGAATGGATTTTTGAAGAGCTAAAGAGGGACGGCGTCAAGAAGGTCACCCGGGAACCCTAAAAGCGGCGAGGTGACGGCGTCACAATGCATAAGGTGACGCCGTCAGATCCAAAAATCTATATATAGTTTTCTAATTTTTTGTCATTAAGGGAGAGCTTAGTGTGTGGAGTTTTGGGATAAAACCCTAAGACGATTTTAGCTACTTTTTCAGGGCTTCTTGCCTTGAGATCTTCCATGTTTCATTGAAAGATAAGTTATCAATTAATCATTCAATATGTCTATGTGTTGTTTGATTCTATCTTATGCTTGTCTTTTGTTTAACATGTTAGGCTAATTTTATCTTGTGTTTGCTTAGATCTAATGAAACCTAGCGATTGATTATTGGTTGTTAGTGTGTTGTTAGTTGTATTGGATGATTGTTTATCTATGTTAGGCTTAAGAAAACTGGCTAACTTCCTATTCGGTAACTTGCTTGAACGTCTTAAGAAACATGAACCAAATGCGTACTAAAGGTTTTTATGGTTGTATTTAATGCACAAGCGAATTCTAGTGATCCCATGTTAGGAGCTTCCTAGCCGGCTCGACATAGGAGTGAAGTAGGAGCTTGTAGAGTTTGGGGAAGTAAGTACGCCACCCCACGAATGGTATTAAGGAATACACCCGTCATCCACGCGACTAATACACACTAATTAACCGGTAAAAGATAGTTAGGGAGTAAGGAAATCTAAGTAAACACATTTCTCTACACATAAGTTTCTCACCACTTTTCATTTTTGTTATTTTATTTTATTTGCATTCGTAGTCATTTGGGTTAGTTGACTAGCAACTAATTCCGCCCACTCCTTCAAACCCGAGATTTTACTTGCTTTCATAAAATTATAAAAACATAAAAAGAATCTTCCTCAACCCTTAGACCTAATTAGAGTAGCCTTTCATACCTAACGAACACTATTCCCTGTGGAGAACGATCAATCCCCCGTACTTACCACTACACTATACTACATCGGTCAGGTACACTGCCTGGTGGGGTTGTAAGCCTCTTGAGATCCCTCGAGAGGTAAAACCTGTTGTAAGGTTACAAAACCACGCAATCAGGAACCTTCTAGGATGATGTTGTAGTTGTCTTTATTTAGGATTTATTTTATGTAACATCATATCATATTTGTGACTTTTGTCACATAATTTTCAATTAATGAATGTGATGTTTTTATGCTTATGAGTGATCAACATATTGCATATTATCATTATCATTGTGAACTAACATTCTTATATAGCATATAATATACCTTGATTATGATTACCCTAGGTACAAATAATGATCAGACACTTACTTTGACTTTTAAAAGTCAAAACTTATTGAAAGGCTTGTTTGGGAGAATACTTCAAATGCATTCTACTTCTTCATTGAAGTCATTCATTACTAACACTTCATTTGCAGCATATCATACCCTTCATAGTATACGTTGGTACTCGAGAAGTGAGGAGTATACATCAAGGGGGAGCATCTCATAAGCATTTCATATACTAACCGTTTGTTTTGTAGATTCATGCATTATTTCCTTGATTACTCCATCTAGGGGGAGTATAAAACAAGGGGGAGCTTTAAAGTTCTCAAAATCGCATTCCGCTACGCTACTCTTTTTGTTTCGACAAAAAGGGGGAGAAAGGAACTAAGTTTGCATCAACTGTGATTCATCACAGTACATACATTTTTTACAAAACTTTTCTTTAATAAACAAACTTAATATATATTTTTAAGAACTCATGCTATATTTATTCTCTTGCTCAAAAATATACCTTATGTTTTGTCATCAACAAAAAGGGGGAGATTGTTAATACAAATAGCGTCTCAAAAACGTTATTTATATTCTTTGATCTTTCATTAGTTTTGTTAATGACAAATAAAAGGAATATCTTTTAGCAAATAATAAATACTAGCTTAAGTCTCTTAAGTACACATTTTACACTTCACATATTAACTAAGAATTACAAGTTTAGTAACTTGTTTCCTTAAAAGGAAACTTTAATTCTAAAACCATTCCATGACATCATTGCATGCATCACATACAATATCTTTGATATATCTTGGTTAGATTTGCAAGATACATAGTTGACATTTGAAGATCTTGGATGATTTGGTAAGATACAACTAAGATATGGTAAGAGACAACTAATCCTTGGCTGTCACATCCCACGGATCCAAACCACATAAAGGACGGATCCCTTGTGAGGGATCCGTGGGATCCGTGAGCTGAAGATCAGCTTGCCTATAAATAGGAAGCTGATCATTTGGCTCTCTCATCACTCATATAGCTTTAACACACATATTCATTCAGTACATATCTTACTAACATCATTCATAGTTGCATTTCACTTTGATCTTTCATTTTGTAGAAAAGAGATCAAGCATTCAAGGATCTACAGAACCGTAATCCTTTAGTTGCATTACTGTGTGATATTGTAGTTAGTTTCACACATCATATCTTTCATTTGTAATCAGTGAGTGTGGTTAGTGCTTTAGTCCTTAAAGCACAAAGAGTGTTGGGAGTAGTTGTACCCGTGTAAAGAACTCGACATCTAGCTTAGTGTCGGTAAAGTAAATAGGCGACGTCAGGTTGGTTCTACCTTGTGAAAGAACCCGGTGTTTAGCTTAGTACCGGAAAAGGAAGTAAGCGACATGTAAAGGTTTTCTCCGCCTGGAAAAGGAGTTTGTTTCTTAGTGAAAGATAAACTCTCGAGTAGGAAACTCGGGGAGTGGAGTAGGGCAAGGAAGAGAGTCCTTGTAGCCGAACCACTATAAACAACAGTGTCGTGTGGTTTGATCTTTCCTCTCTTTATCTTTTGTTTATATTGTGTGATTATTTATTTGTGATTGTTTCATTTGAAATTAACATATAGTAACAAAGCAAAGAAAACTTTAAAACGGTAAAAACTATTCAACCCCCCTTCTAGTTTTCCACACTTTTCTTTCTTCTTCTTTTGCTAGAACTGATCGAACATAACCCTTGGGTTAGTCGATCCTTGTTTTTTCTTAAACAAAGTTTGTTTGGTTTAATTTGTGTTCTTAGATCTAGCAATCTAATTAATCGGTTATAGTACGTGTGTACAAGACCTTGGTATAAACTCACTATAGTTTATACATCTTGGATTGAGATACAAAACGGTAAGGGGTATCTCGCTAATCCACTTTGATTATTAAAGAAGAAGATTTGAAGTTTTGATCCTTGTTCTTGCTAGGATCAAAGGTACGTGTCTTTAATTTTCGGTTAATCTTTTATATGTTAAATATGATCTTACGCTTCCGCATACGTGTTTGATTGTTATTAGAATAAATATATGATAGTCATGGTTATTAAATTCTAACATAATGTACTACTTGTAGTAAACTAGCATGGTAGCCGTTGCTGCAATGCGAGTACACTGTAACTAAGTTTTTGGCAAGCAACGTTTTTACTATACGCTTTTTGTGACAATAACACAATGGATGGTGAGACTTTTAGATTAGAAAAACTTGTATGTAATAGCAAACTTTTTTTTGGGTTTATCAAATATACAAAAATGAAACTGCATTATTTTTGTGCATGTCTTCTACTCATTTTTCACTTATATAGTCCATACTCCTTTTTACCAAATGGGTTAATATGGTGTTCGTGTGTATAAGTGCATGGTCATATGTCACGTTTATAGAGTGGCTAGAGGTTAATGATATACTAGTAGTTGATATCTAGATCTATTAAGCATTGTGTGAGGTAAGTTTCAAAAATGCTAACCTTTAGCAACATGTAGTAGCATGATTGTAGAGACGACTTTTATTGACAATGAATTTAAAAGTAGTTATAGATGTTTCGATTTAAAATAAGAGTATTAGTTAATCGTGACTTCATATTGTTGTACAACGAGCTGGGAAACCCGTGCGTTGCAGCAGGAGTGTTTGTGGCACAATTTTTTTTTTTTTTGCGCGCGTTGTTGTGTATTTGTGCGTTCTTAATAGGAGTGCGAAAATGTCATTTTGTATACATGTATGTTTGCTAATGACTATTTACAGGCAGGTTTCAACTTCACTATCCTTTTCTGCACCACTATCTACATTCTGTGACACAGCGGGTTACAGCACTGGTGCAAAAGTGTAATCATGTCTGCTGAATGAATCATACGTTTGTTAGTGCAGCTTTCACAGATGGCTGAACACCATCAAGTAGATTTGGATACCCCTAAACCACACATATACTTACACAGATAAGATGGGATAAAATGGAAATATGATCGCATAGTAGGACAAAGTGATACTTGAAATTATAAATCCATAAACTTTATAACCTTTTCAACAGCTTCACCCTGCCAATCATCCCATTTCCTCCGGAACACAACCTAGAAAGCGTGAAACGAATCGAATTTTGCCAAATAAATTGAATTCTGGAAAGTTATGCATATTTATACTCGTTTTTATCAGAAAAATTATTTCGTGAACAATGGTGCAAGTTTCGTTAATTTTCGAGTCCGTTTGGTATGTCAAATGAGTCCCACGGTATTTTTATAAAAAAATTAGCCATGTTGGCAGTTTTAGTCCCTCCGCCCCCTATTTTCGTTTCACTACCCTCACTCCCATATTTACACATTTAGTCCCTCCCTCAAAATTATATATACCCCTAAAATAATATTTTATTTCATTTTCTCACACACACACCCATAGCTATCTCTCTCTCCCTCTCTTCACCCCACCGCCGGCGACATCCACCGTCCGGCCAACCACCGTTGCCGGAATATTTTCCGGCGATACCTTTTCTTTTCCGAATCAATAGATCGGTGTATGTAGACCATTTCTGGAGCTCGTGAGCTTGTGACGCGCCTCGTATCACCGTCACGTGCCACCACCGCCTACTGCCACCCTCCCCGCCACCACGCCGACGCTTCACCACCCTTTCTCTTTGGTAAAAACCCCTCATGCGCTTACCCCCACCCGTCTTGGTTATTATTTTCTAAACCCTAATTTCTAATTTTTTTTTATAAAACCGATTTTAATATAAAACTTTTTATAAAACCTTTGTAAAACAATGAAAAATGTGTGGATCTAGTGTTTTTAACCCCGACTCGGTCTTGACTCGGTGACTCACCGAGTCAACTCGCGTTGACTCGGGCGAGTTACCTATTGTTTTGCTCTCTTTTAATTCTAATCTCTTGTTTATGTTGTAGTTTGGATTTTTGGATTGGTTTCGGGTTTCTTTGTCTCTCGGTAGTTGGTACGAAGTGGGGCCGATCCGTGACTCGTGTTGAGTCACGACGAGGCGAGGTTGAAGAGTAGGGTTAGGATTTGGTTTTATTCTAAGATCTTTTTTTTTTTTTTTTTTTGTATCAGATGAATGATGTATAGTTAAATGTAAATGAAACTCCGTATGATGTACCATCAATTATTTTATATCAGTTTTGATGATTCAGATTCCGGCTGTGATTTTTTTTTTTTTTTTTAATTTAGTGTACAATTCTTTCAATATGTGTTAGTATATGTGTTGTGTAATTAATAGGGTTAGGATTAATATATGTGTTATGCGGATGTACAACTTTTTGTAGCACATTACTGTTGCTAGCAACAGTAACATACAATCATTCCAACCACATGTACAACACTTTGTAGCAAAAACACTGTTGCTACCACTGTTTGGAACAACCATTTTAAGCAGCCCAACATCCTGGGTTTTAGTATATATAGTAATAAGTATTATCCACTACAAGAAAAAAGTCTTTTAGTGACACACAAAAAGTGTCAGAAAATGTCAAAAAAAGTGTCGCTAAATAATTTTTTTTTTCACCTTCACTTATAAAAAGTGTCATTAAAAGTCCAGGCGGTAAAAGTTTATAGTGACAAAGTTTTCTGACACTTAATAGTGTCAGGATAGGTTGAGACTATTTCTGACACATATATGTCACTATAGGCTACTAGTAAAGCAACAGGCCATATGTACTCTTTATAGATACATCTTAGGCTGCTAAATTTACTGAAAAATAACACATGAAATACTAAATTAATAACAAAAAAAACTGTTTATTATTTCAACCATACATCAATATAGACCAAGTATTTTGCCAAACCACAAACAAGAAACGAACATCTTTCTCAAGTATGAAATGCAAGTACAATGGGTATCGCAATCCAACTAACTAAGCTAAAAAAAGAAGAAAACGTGTTAGCCCATATTGTTGTGTATTAGTATTGTAACGGGCTCAAGCCCGCATCTAGATCCTTCCTCGTTTGATTAAATATTTGTACATTGTATCATTGTTTCAATCAATCAAAATCATCCTTATCTCACAATACCGAACATGGTATCAGAGAACATCACTTCCTAAATAAATTTCCCACCACGCTCCTCTAACCTTAGAACATCTCTCAATCATTCTCCATCTGTAAACAATAATCCTTTAACTGTGTTGGTGATTTGTGCAAGGTCACAAATCCACACGTATTTGTTTCCTTGGTGTTTCGTGCTTTAGGTCACGATTCTTTGTTTGGTGTGTTGGTGATCGTGCATGGTCATAGATCCACACACCACGTTACTTTCTTTTTTTCTTTAACCCTACATATACACATCACTGTAATGGCTACACCCCTTCACCCATACATTGTTTTATACGACCCAAATTAGAAACCTAAATAACCTTACTATTTTCATTCGACTCATCACCATGACTGGCAATTGCTGGACCACGGATAGTAGTAATACTGAGGAGGTTATTGTAAGGCTACTAGAAAAGTTGGTAATCACTGGCCAGAATACACCTGGAAATATTAACAATCGTAACACAATTGCTAGACCTTCGGCCTATCTTACTCAGGCCCACTTGACACCCTCTTCACCAAGCCCAACTCACCACCCTTATTACTTCCACCAACTGAGCCCAGTCCACCACCTTCTTCTACCACCACCTGGTTTTAACACCCCTCAAGCCCAACTCACTCCTCCTACAAACATCCTAAGCCCAACCACCTTTATTCACCCCACTACTCAACCCAATACCCTCATTACACCTCCAACTACATCAACCCGACCCAACAACCAACTGGTACTGTTCATCAGACTCACTTTGGCCCGATAGCCCCCCACATTGCACTTGGTACTATTCATCAGGCCCTCGCAGGCTCACCATCTCAATCTAAAGGGCAATCTGTCACTCCGGGACAAGAAACTATCCTACTGCATGCTTTCAACGTCGGGACACTTCATAATCCCACTACTGGAGCCTGGAACATGGATACAGGTGCGAGCTCACACCTTAATGCATTTGTTAATAGTCTTAGTAACATTTTTAATACTTGCATGTATCCATCTGTATCGGTTGGTGACGGGCATAATATTCCGGTCACCAATACGGGTCGTAGCATTTTGCCTACTCCTTCTCGACCCCTTTATTTAAATAACGTCCTTATTACCCCTCATATTGTCAAAAATCTTATATATGTCCGTCAATTTGTCTGTGACAATAATTGCACTGTTGAATTTGATCCTTTTGGGTTTTCCGTCAAGGATTTCATGACACGTCGGGTGCTTCTCCGATGTGACAGCACGGGTGACCTATACCCTGTCACGGCCCCCTGTCCTATTCCCCAAGCTCTACTTGTAATCAACATACGTGGCATCAGCGCCTTGGACATCCAGGGAGCGAAGTGTTACGCCGTCTAGTCTCAAACAATTTTATATCTTGTAATAAGGAGAAGCCGCCTATGCTTTGTCATGCTTGCCAGCTTGGCAAACACGTTCAACTTCCATTTGTCAGTTCCGATACTATTGTTAATGCATGTTTTGATGTTATTCATTCTGATGTATGGACTTCACCAATTTTGAGCCTCTCGGGTTTTAAATATTATGTTTTGTTTTTGGATCACTATTCTCATTTTGTTTGGGTCTACCCGTTGATAAACAAATCTGATGTATTATCAAAATTTGTTCTATTTCGCAAGTATGTTCACACTCAATTTAAGTGTGAAATCAAATCGTTTAAGTGTGACCATGGCGGTGAATTTGATAACCGCACTCTTCATAAAATTTTTGCCGACAATGGCATTCAGTTTCGTTTCTCATGCCCCAAGACATCTCAACAAAATGGGAAGTCAGAACGGATGATTCGCACCATCAACAACCTCATTCGAACCCTACTTTTCCAGGCAAACCTTCCACCAACTTTTGGGTTGAAGCTTTAAACATGGCTGTCCATTTAATCAACTTCTTACCTTCCACAGCTATTGCCAACGAAATCCCGTATACCCGACTGTTTGGCCAAAACCCGGATTATAGCCTTATACGCACATTTGGCTGCTTATGTTACCCCCACTTATATCCTAATCACAAACTTGAACCACGCGCTACACCCTCCATCTACTTGGGACAAGCTTCAAATCATTGTGGGTATCGTTGCCTCGACTTAAACACCAATAAAATAATCATTTCTCGTCATGTAACTTTTGATGAAACAGTTTTTCCATATGGCACCCCTAAACCAACATCGGCACCCAAATACAATTTCTTAGATGACTCACCGGATATAAATCCTCCATTCATTCCATCCGCCCCCGTTGTGCAACCCATTGTGCCTCAACCCACAAACGAGCCAACAACACCAATTCCCACCAGTCCTAATACATCCCAACATCACGTAACCCATGACCCATTACCATCCCCATCACCACCCGCCGCCCAACAACAGACACCAAATACATCACCGCCCGCGCACCAACACCAACATATTATCCCAAATCCTACTAATAACCCAAACCCTGTCTCAATTCATCCCATGGTCACACGATTTCGTGTAGGGACTAATCGTCCTACTGAGCGTCTCAATATGCATGTGTCTTCGGTCTCACCATTACCAAAAACCTATCATGATGCGTTTACTGATCCTAATTGGCAAAATGCTATACGTGATGAATACACTGCACTTATTAAGAATGGAACTTGGACTCTTGTGCCTAGACCCACGGACACCAACATTATTCGCTCTATGTGGCTTTTTCACCACAAGTATTTGGCTGATGGCACTCTTAGTCGCTACAAGGCTCGTCTTGTGGCCAACGGTAGTAATCAATTGGAGGGGGTTGATGTGGATGAGACGTTTAGTCCGGTGGTTAAACCGGGCACTATTCGGACTGTACTAAGTTTAGCTACTTCTCGACATTGGCCGATCACCAGCTTGATGTCAAGAATGCTTTCTTACATGAAGATTTGAACGAGACTGTTTATATGCACCAGCCTACGGGATTTCGAGACTCTGTACACCCTGATTATGTGTGTTTATTGAAGCAGTCTCTGTATGGGCTCAAGCAGCCCCTAGAGCATGGTTTCAGCAATTTGCATCTTATATCACTCTGGTTGGATTTTCACATAGTCGCTGTGACTCTTCATTATTTATATACAGACAAGGGACGGATACTGCCTATCTATTATTATATGTGGATGATATTGTTCTCACAGCTTCTTCTGATAATTTGTTACAGCGGATTATTAGTTCCTTACATCAGGAGTTTGCTATGACTGATCTAGGTCCTCTTAATTACTTTTTGGGTATCTCTGTTTCTCGTGATTCTACAGGGTTGTTTTTATCTCAGAAGCAATATGCACTTGAGGTTTTGGAGAGAGCTCATATGGTTAATTGTAATCCCAGTCGGACTCCTGTTGACACTGAGTCGAAACTGGGGGATGATGGTGATCCAGTCTCTGACCCTACATTATATCGGAGTCTTGCAGGTTCTCTTCAATATCTCACATTCACTCGCCCAGATATATCATATGCAGTTCAGCAGGTCTGCCTTCATATGCATGATCCTCGAGAGCCTCATCTATCAGCTCTTAAACGGATTTTGCGGTATGTCCGGGGTACATTACACTATGGGTTACAGTTGTTTGCTTCTTCTACTTCATCATTGGTAGCATATTCTGATGCGGATTGGGCTGGTTGCCCCACTACTAGGAGATCCACTTCCGGCTACTGTGTTTTCCTTGGCAACAACCTTTTATCTTGGTCATCTAAGAGACAGCCAACTCTATCTCGTTCTAGTGCCGAAGCAGAATACCGTGGGGTTGCAAATGTTGTTGCTGAAACTTGTTGGTTACGGAATTTACTTCATGAGCTGCATACACCTTTATCTTCCGCTACGCTAGTCTACTGTGACAATGTTAGTGCAGTCTACTTGTCATGTAATCCGGTTCAGCATCAGCGAACGAAGCACATAGAGATTGATATTCATTTTGTTTGTGACTTGGTTGCCACTGGTCAGGTTCGGGTTCTCCATGTTCCCTCACGTTACCAATATGCAGATATTTTCACGAAAGGCTTACCGTCTGCACTGTTTGAAGAATTTCGCTCCAGCCTCAGCGTCCGGTGTCATCCCGCTTCGACTGCGGGGGAGTGTTAGCCCATATTGTTGTGTATTAGTATTGTAACGGGCTCAAGCCCACATCTAGATCCTTCCTCATTTGATTATATATTTGTACATTGTATCATTGTTTCAATCAATCAAAATCATCCTTATCTCACAATACCGAACAAAATGATCATGCTTAGTCTTCGCAATGCTCATGTCGCTTACTAGCAGAACCGCATTACCATATCGCAATCCTTCATTGTTTCCTGTAAATATTGCACGTACAAAAACTACTCAAATGCTTGCACGTATAAAAACTACATAACTGTGTTTAGAATAGTGCAATCACAAACACCCTCAAAGATTTCCAATACATTACCATTCCTAGAAACTTTGAACAACAAATCGCCAATTAGAATCTGCCAAACAGGAGCATTTGAGCAATCTTATTCTTACCTAACAAACTTATATCAGAAAGTTGTGAATTCGTTCTTAAAAACTTATAGCAGTCTTTCAACTTCAGTAAATGTGACATGTCAACACATGTTCAGCAAATTATAAAAAGCATATTGTAAATATGCATTCATACAGAACGATAACTTCGTCCTTTCTAGGAACCAAAGAGTTACGGAAACTAGAGAATCACCTTTCTTACAGTCTCTACTTTTTGAAAGCCTAATTAGAGATTACAAAGAGTAAAATTTTCCTTCGCAACTACAAAGGAAACTTGCAGTGGATGTAGACATGTAATCATGATTCACAACTAAACATTAAGAGTAACGTTACTAATAAGCTGACATGGTAACAATAAAAACGCTTACCAACAGAACACGTAACAAGCTGTCATCATTCACTCATCTTCAGTAAATCTAACACATCCCAATGTCGCAAACTACAGCACGTCCCAATCTCGCAAACTAAAATAATAAAAAACTTGCAGCAGCCCGTCAACATTCATTCAGACAAAACAAAAACCAGTCCTACTTCCTTTCCAAACACCAACGAGTCACAAAAATTATTACGATCACCTAATCAGTAATCCTAGTCCCTAGACTCACATACCAACCAAATACTTCACTAAAAACAGCTTCGCCAACAGCAGCTACAAATGTCACAAATCTAACATTCGTGTTTCATCTAATAATGAACTAATTAACTTGAGTTAGGCATATCATCAAACACCTTATATGCAACAATTAACATAACAATTTTAGACTTCAAAATCAAACGAATCACAACTAAATACATGTAACTACAAACCTATAATGAACTAATTAACTAAATTCAACTAAATTTCAGTTCAAATTCGCAAATTTAACTACTATTTGATGAAGAAATGAATACCTAAGCAGGTTTGTTAAGCGCAGGTGAGACGTTTGGTGAATTAACGAAATGAAAAAACGAAATGGAATGGATAAAGTGATGAACAGAAGAATTAACGGCTATTTGAAAGGATTAACTAATAGGAATTTGTTTTATAGTGATTAATTAATAAAAAACAAATGAATTATTGAAGAACAGTAAATAGTATTCCCAGATCCTCATTGTTTTGTAGAGAGATGAAGTAACTTTAGAGCACCAGGTATCGTCTTCGTTCTTCTTCGCCGTGCTGAGGTGGCATCCTCGCCGTGCTCCGCCATGACACCGCCCGTGCTCGCCGCTGCTCGCCGTCCAAGCAAAACTCGTGCAGACGGCGAGCTCTTTTTCCCGACAATTTGAACATTTTATTGGATATTAAATTGAAAACGGTAATATTAACCCCTCGCAACCTTTATCAAAATCAACAATTTGCGTTTCAAGGATTCGCAAATTACCCATAACGTCCAGTTTCCTAATCTCAACCACAGTTTTTTAACCCCTCGCAACCTTCATCATTTCCGACACCACCATCTGAACCTCAGTTCAAAGTACCTGCGGACCGTGATAGACGTCCTCGTCCTGACGGCGCCTACAAAGAAGTCGACTTCAACGTCGAGCGCGGCGAGCTTGGGTGGGAGTCAAACGAGTTCTTTTCCGGGCAGCTTGTCCGAAAAATATTTTGAAAAAGCGGGCGTTCAAATATCCGCGTACGCGATGAGGAGGGAGAAGGATCGGAAGACGTTAGAGATGGAGGAGATGAAGTTTCTGATGATAGATCCCGACCAAACCAAACCGGCCAAAGCCGTTATCATTCGCCGGAGACAAAAAGAAATCATGAAAAAATATAAAGTCAACGACGACGACGAAGACGAGGATTAAGTTTATGTTTAGTATGTGTTATTAGTATTTGTTGTATCGTTATTTTTAATTCCCGTATCGTTTTTTTTTTTTTTTTTTTTTTTCCGTATCGTAACTTTATTATTAGTATGTGTTTAAATTTGTTGTAATGTATTTTTATTTGAATGAAATTAATTTAGTTTATTTGGGTATTTGAAAAAAAAATAAAAAAAAAAAAAAAAAAATAAAAAAAATGGTGGGGCCGAAATGAGTAAGTTGTGGTATGTTATGGGAAGGCGGGGGGGGGGGGGGGGGGGGGGGGGGGGGAGGGTTGTTAGTTGTGGTATGTCATGGTGACGTGGCACCCGTAAGGCCCGAATGAAGAGCTTGGGGTATGTCATGACACCTACTGGTCTTATGGTACGTTTGGTAAATGATATATGTATAATTTTATGGTGCGTTTGATTTTTATAAAATATATTTTAATTATGTTAATAGTTATTAGAGTTAATGATATATTTTTTAAAGTGTAGCAAAACTGGGCCAAGCATCGGGTCAAAACCGAACCGAATTGAAAACGAATTTTGAGAAAAACATTAACCGAGAACTGAGTCAAACCGAACCGAGTAAGGTTTGTTCGGTTTGGGTTGGACCGGTTCATTTCGATTTTCATTTGATTTAATACACTTAAAATCTAACGATCTTGTAAACAAAAACGAGCCTCATATTTACATTTTTCAACAAGTACATATACAAGTTAGACTTTTCATAATATTTTTTTTAAATAAATAAATAAAACTACACTTTTGCTCACACTTTTTAAAGAGTGTGGGTAAAAGTAAGACCATTACTTACACTTTTCAAGAAGTGTGAGTAAAACTACACTTTTTCTCACACTCTACATAAAGTGTGTGTATAAATTAGACTTTTACTCGCACTTTTTAAAAAGTGTGAGTAAAAGTAAGACTATTACTCACACTTTTCAAAAAGTGTGAGTAAAACTACACTTTTTCTCACACTCTACGTAAAGTGTGTGTATAAATTAGACTTTTGCTCACACTTTTCTAAAAGTGTAGGTAAAAGTAAGACTATTACTTACATTTTATGTAAAGTATGAGTAAAAGTTAAACTTTTGCTTACACTTTTTGAAAAGAGTGGGTAAAACTAAACTTTTGCTTACATTTTTTCTAAAAGTGCAAGTAAACATGTACTCTTACATTTTTTTTGTGTGTCATTAAAAGTCCTTTTTTTTGTAGTGATCTCTTAAAACATTTTAAGACTTTTTATTGGCGAGTTAAAAATAAGTAAGATAATATAGCAAAGAGCTCACCCAAAGAGGCGACGTTGAATAATTTTTGGTATGATTATTTATATTTTTGTAGTAGTGAGGTCGTGGTTAAATTGTGTAGGAGACCATATATAAATTTGAACAATTAAATTAGTGATGTTACACTAATTGCTGGTGAACTAAATAACCATGATTATGAATGTGACAAGCTATTAAATTGTTAGTTACAAAAGCGTGCATTTTAAAACAAGTTAAAATTTGTGTGGTTTTAAATTGACAAATATTTTTACTATTAGCAATAGTGTGCATGCTTAAAATTTTCTAGATTTCTAATAATAAAAAGCATAAAATGCTTTATAAATAGTATACTTAAGATATCCACAAAAATGAGAAAGGGTTCAACGAGCTAAGTATATAAAAATGGGATAATATATTGGGAGGTTACATCAAACTTTTCATTCGCATTGGTTGGATAAGTTAGAGGTTGGTTCGTTATTTCTATTTATAGTTTTCAGGCATAAATTTGGCCGGAATTGGTGTAAACGAAAGCAACCATATAATTGGACGACCTATAAGTTCATTTCAATAAATTGGTAGCTTATATGTTAAAGGTTGAAAACTTTAGTGGCACCCAATGGCGGATCTAGGATTTTAGAGAAGGGTATGCACTATATAGAGTCACTTTTTTGGGTTGGTTTTTATCGAGTCGGGTTATTTGGGATTGCAATTAGGATTGACTTTTTCATTTTTTTATCAGAGTTTTATACTGACATGGCCAAAACAACAACATAATGATAATTTTACATTTAAAAGTTCTAAAACTAGATACTTTAGATTACATATACAAATGAACTCCATTTTAGGAATGCATAAATTCTATAAAATCTACTCCGTATAACGTTTGCAACACTAATAATTTGATCAAACTGATACTAATGGTAAATTGAAAATTTAAGCAGTTGGGCCTCAGCCCTTGAAAATAGAAATGGTGGGCTAAATTTCGATATCATATTTGTATTTATAAATGGGCCATGAAAAAAGATATATCCTTTAACTATTCGACTTATTTTGACCTACATCATCTCTTTCTTCTTAAAGAGCGCTAACCATTCATATTTTCTGCTACTGCTCATTTCTATTTAACTGAATCTATCTGTTTTATCAAATTGAAGAACCCAACAATGGTAAGTTGAATATGGGTGTGCACTCATAAATTTCTTACATTTCAGAGGGTGAGCACTCCTGAATTTTTAGTGTATTTTGTAGTACCTTTTGAGAAAACATAATTTATTTTACATTGGTGAAATTTAACGCAGGGTATGCACGTGCATACCCTGTGTTCCATGTAGATCCGCCCGTGGTGGCACCAATATACATTATCTCCAAATTTGATTATCCCACTTGCTACAAAGGTCGCATGCTTCGTGATAATTTGGGATGCTTCGTGATAATTTGGGCTTATATAGTTTCCTCATGCATTCCGATCCTTTCATCCTAAGTACTACGGGGTAGTATTTTTCTACTGTGGGCAATCATGTCACATTATTGGCCGACATAGGGACAAAAAGTACCAAGTGCATTTCATTAAACTAAACATGACTTATAACACAAAAGTTTTGGACTTGGTGCATTTACAAAAAATCGAGCTTTTTTCCTATATTTTACACTACGCGGGGATTAATCAATGTGGTTAATGGGAACATCCAAAAACCACCCTCAGTCAGCCCCCGTGTCACACAATAGTTCACGACCAACAAGTTGGTTACCAGCTGAGAACTCTACCATTGAAGCTGAAGTTGCTTTAAGAGATATGTGAACCACTTGAAAACAAAAGGTCGATTCAAATGAAGAAACCTTGACGAATTAGTGTAACCAATGGCATTTTCCATGCATTCATCTTTAGTCTCTTAAGAACATCCATACTAAATTAAGTGGGGTTTGATGTAACAGGAACCTAAACTATACTACATATATTGTTTAGAAAAGGGAGAATTGTAATTCATAATTACAATCCATAATTTGTTTGGTTGCCTAAGGAAAGGAAAGTAAAATTTTCGAATTATATACAACAAAAGAATTTATAAATACCTAGAAATATGGAAAGAAAGTTCATATTTTCATTGTAATTACTTTATGTATTATGTTAAGTTACATATGTCTACGTTCTATTTCACCCATTTCCTGCTACGGCTGGGTTGCTGTTGATATTCTTGTAGTTCGAGTTGTTATAATTTTAGTTAATTATATAATACAATATAAATAATGGTATATAATATATTTATTAATAATAATAATATAAAAATACATATATTTTATATATTAAAAATAATATTAAGAGTTAACTACATTTTTGGTCCTCGTGGTTTACTAGATGTAACGATTTTGGTCCAATAGTTTGAAAAGTAACGGATCTTGTCCTGTTTTCGCTGACCCTTAACACTTTTGGTCCATTTTCACTAACACCGTCAGTTTGACTTATGTTGACTGTTAAAAATGGGGATATATTTGTCTTTTCATATATTTTGCTAAATACTGTAATCAATAAACGCAAACTAAAACACTTTTTTTTTTTTTTTTTTTTTTTTTTTTTTTTTTCATTTAAACTAACCACTATCAATTTTCTTTCTTTTCTCTATATTCTTATCTCATCATCATCCACCAAAAACCACCATCACCCAACCGCCACCCCTACCATCAAACCACCACCACCAAAAACCACTGCCGTCTCACTACTAAACACCAAAAACCCGCCACTACTACGCCACAAACCCGCCACTGCTACGCCACCAAAAATCACTGCCACCACTACTAAACACCACAAACCCGCCACTGCTACGCCACCATTACTAAACACCACAAACCCGTCACTACTCCGCCACCACTACTAAACACCACAAACACTCTTCATCTTCTTGAATCCCATAAACCCGTACATCAGCCACCACCAACACTTCTTTTTCCAGATGTGTGACCATTACTAACTCTTCTTTTTCCAGATCTGTTTCTTGTTGTAGATTATCATCGTAGTTGACTAGCTGCTATGGGGTGGTGTTTGGTATAGTTTTTTTTTGGATAAATGAAAGAATATAGAGTTTTAAAGTGTTGGTGCATCAATTTATGTACTATAAAGTGTTGGTGCATCAAAAACCAAAACATACCATCATCTTCCACGCAAGATACCCAGTCGGCCCACCTTTCCGGCCACTCTCACCACCCCAAACCCCCCGTCTCCCTCTCACCCATCTCCCAATACAACGAAATCATACTAAAACCCGGTTTCAACCCAACACATTCCATATCAACAATCACCCCAATCACATCCTCAATCTCATTCCCTCCTTCAATCATCTTCCTAACCCAACCACACATTAAACTCACCATTAACTCCATTGTCTCATCATCAACTTTATTCTCTTTTTCCAACCATTCGAAAACTTCTAACGCGCACCATGAGTCGCGCCCCTTTTGCGAAAAATTAACCAAAACTAGCTGCAATTCCCTAGCACTTAACCTACTATTCATTTCCTCTAAAATATCAGATGGGTCTCTGGTCATTCTTTCAAGTTCCTCAATTGCTTCAAAGAAACCATCACTCATTTCATCCTCATCCTCTTCTGTTAAAATCCCACTTGTTAATTTCACTCCTTTACAAAACCCATGTTTTTTATTTCTGTAAAAGGTCCTAATTTTGAAATTAGGGTTAGGGTTTGGTGTAACCCTAGAAGCAAAATTGACAAAATGGGTGTTGTTAAAATTGGGGAAAATGGGATTTTGATTCTTTTTAACGAAAACACAGTTGGGATTAGATGTTATTACGTTAAAATAATGAAGGAAAGGGCATTTTAGTCATTGTACATAATCATCCGAGGGTATTTTAGTCATTTCACGTTTTTTTAACTAGTCAAACTAACAGTCAACGAAAAATGGACCAAGAGTGTTACGGGTCAGCGAAAACAGGACAAGATCCGTTACTTTTCAAACTATTGGACCAAAATCGTTACACCCGGTAAACCACGAGGACCAAAAATGCAGTTAACTCTAATATTAATTTATATTAATATAGTATTATATATATTGTATAAAACTAGAAATATTTGTATTTATAATTTAATATTAATTTAAATTAATATAGTACTACTAGACTATAGACCCGCGGGTTTCGCGGGTGGCAATAAAAAAAAATTGTATTGTAAGTAAAACAAAGTCATATTTAAAAACAAATAAACTGTCTTGTTTTGACAGCAAAATGCAGGTAGGATTCAAAACATATAGTTTGATATGTCATATAAAGGAGGTCGTCCACGTTTTCGTAAAGGAGGTCGAGCTGTATACTACAAAAGAACTTAAGATTAATGGTCTAATGCATCAAAACGGCCAGGTCGGGTTGATTTGACATGTTTACACTTATAGTCCTTTTTCTAGGATTATATGAAGAACAGAAATGTAAATAATATGCTTAAAATAATCTAGTATTTTGGAACAAAATGATAGGAGAGGTAGTAAGCATTTAATAACTTTGACGCATTACATTGCTGTTGTAATACTTTTGATGCCACAAACTATCATTTTTAGTATCTAAGAATGGACTTCAATAAAAGATTTCAGTATATTACCTATTTTGACATCGGTGAAAAAACAAAAAAAGATTGGGTCAACCCGAATGGGATCCGTTTTTATTAAAAAAATACCCGTCTTGACCCGTTACCAAATCCACCCGTTTTACCACCTCTAACAAAAAGATAGAAAGAATCAGTGCCCCCATTTCCTGTGTTATCAAACAAAGGGAAGTGATGCAGATATCCACCTCGTGGGAATTTAACAATATTAGTCCCAGATGCATATCTGCTACACTCATACTTAATCTTATATCTACCATTTAGAATCCTTTCTCCAAATGAAATCCCAAAGGGTGCCAAAGCCCAAAAGATCATTTAATGCTGGCACATTAGCTCCGCCAGTGACAGGAGTCCACCAACTTCGCGTATTATCATCGAAAAATCTCATCTTTGCCATCTTGTTAACATTATACCAATCACCGAATACTGCCAAACTTAATCCACTAATTATTACATCATCCATTACTGGTATGCATCAAAGCATGTCAAGGGTGAACCAAGTATTTCAACATAAAATCCCGCTTCTCTTAATGTATTAAACATAATACGAAAATTGGTATCCAGATGATCTCCATGCGACCATGCCAGTCAAGAATGTCATTATGAACATTTAATGAGTCTCGCGGAACATAACCGGTCGGGTACTTGATATAATGAAACCGATCCCACAAAACGCACTTTGACCTTTATGGGGTCGGGATCACTTTTAATTTCAATTTCAGCACATATATACTATGTCGAGAGGTCGTCTCCCCTAAACCAGGAGGGCCATAAACATTCACCATTACATTTCCCACAATTTCACCAGAAAATTGAGCTCCTCCTTCTTTGATTGGCGTGTGTAGTGCAAGATAATCAGTCCATGGCCAAATAATGTCTGAATATGTGAAATGGATACTGAGAAGATTACCTTCTTCATTTAAAGGATGCCATGCTGGTGGCCCTTCAAAGTAGCCAATAACACGATTTCGTTCAATATGGTGGTGTTAATAAGAACAGGCATGGAACCCGCGTAAAGTGGTTGTTTACAAAAAGGCCAGGAGTAAGGGCAGTCTGTATAATCAAGAACACCTGGGAAGATTGACGTTCGAGGCTTGTAGCTCTTCAGGATTTCATATGATTCTAATCTGGTATAGTGTACATAAGAAAGACGTACTGCATTAATTTATATTCTCATGATAAATAGAAATGAGCTCTGCAAATTCGACGCACATGCTATATAAAAATAACTTGGTACGCACAAGAGTCAAATTATACAATAACTCACAGATATGGTAAAAAAATTCACCAGGATACTCATTATTATATATCCTTCAAGGTTATAAAACATTGATATTGCTATTATTTTTTAATACGAAAGTCAAACTTCAAATCATTTAAAAACAGCAAATAAGATCATATGGATACTTGAGCAAAATAGGAAACTAAAGAATAAGATCTAGCGATGGCATACCAGTTGCTTTAGAGTCATGTGATGTAGATTCTGAAACATCAGGCCAAGTGGGATAAAGTAACGGTTGAGATGTGGTTCCTAAAACCATATATAGCCTTTGGGGAAGGAAAAATACACCCTTAAAATCTCGATATTTTGATATTTTATCAACATTATTCTTTTCAACCAACATTTTTGCTTCATGTGGAGCCACAGCGGGTGTGCGGGGCTGATCCTGAACGCCAATATATTTAGCATAGAATGTAATCTTTCCCTTACCAGTACGCCAAAGACCAGCAATAGCTCTTAACAAAGATGTTTTCCCACTGCCACTTGGTCCAGCAACCTGCCATTGATTTCACATAATTAGTTTATAATAAAGAGTCAACAAAATCAAGGCATGAACTTGATTGTAAGATGCAAGGAGAGTTCTAACCAGCAAATGCTCATTGTTGCAGACTTCTAGAGATAAATCCCTGATAAGCAAGGCTTTATTTGTGGGAGTCTATACACTCTCACTCTCGAGTTCCAGCAACTTTTGGGTATCTGGAGCTTTGATTGATTTTGAAAAGGTTGAATTAATCAGGTATCAATCGGCTTATTTTGAGGTGTTTATTTCAGTGTAACTAAGCAAATAAGCCTTTTTTTTTTTATTTTAGCAAACACTTGTTTCTGCTTATATATAAGCAAATAAGCACTTAAATAAACAATCCTAAACACCCCGACAGATAATGATAGATAACCCTTTTAAATTTGAACAAACTGAAGAACTAAACACTATGCTGCAATATATGACTATAATTATGCAGCCCATATTCAGTTTGGCATCTAACAAACAGATTGTGGGCAACACTATAAATGCTTATATTTCGTTAAAATCAAGACAAATAATCTAAAAGAGCTTATCCCCCTAATTGTTTGAGCTTATTAAGAACCTTTATTTTTTAATATTCAAACCAGTTATGATTCACTTTAGTTGTGGTTCTAATTCTTGGTTGCAAACTCTGTTGTTAGCTCATTGATTTTCATCAATGGACTCTAGTTCGCGTGAGTCACATCTTTTAACCAATTTCATATTCAATGAATTTGACAGTCAGCCGGGGACAAAAGGATCAGAGAACAAACAATTTGATGACAAGAAGAATAATCATCTCAGCAATTAATATACTTATAAGAGAATAAGTTAAGGAGTTAGCGAAAACCTCAGCATCATGGCCCTTCAGCTCTTCTAGAAGCTGTGTGGTCTGTTTATCCCATACAAGCACATAGTGATCATCATATCCTGAAACAATTTTTCCTCGATCAGAACTGTATACCATGGAAAAAATTAATGTGAGAACTTCTTAGACCCAGTACCAAACTAATGCACCTCATTTGACAGGTTTTATACTTCAAAAGCATCATCACCTTGTATGCCCTTTTAGAGTTGCTCTGAGTTCATTACCACGAAGACTTGGATCCCAAATCTTAACCTGCATTGCATCAAATTTAGGTCAAATACCATAAAGGTGGAAATATTGAAGAATGTACTTATACATGGATAAATTCGTGTGATTTAGCATAAAAGAGGTCAAATAAAAGATAGTTAAAATGGTAAGGGGATAAGACTGGTCAATTGGATTGAAATCTTCCAAAGAATACTTTTATACGACCCACTAAATTGTTGTTATATTATGAAACCAATTTTGCATCAACACCTAATAAAACAATTTGAGAAATGGACAAGAAACTGTTTCCAGAACAACCCCAGACCCAGTCTGGCATTAAGAAGTGACCCGTTTGACCCATTAACTTTTTAACCAGCCGGCGCCACCATCTACAATCTACATGCAGTCTTTAAGAAGGATCGTGATTTTTGAAGAACTGATTTGAGAGTATAGCAAACTTAAATTTATCTTTGAATAAATCAAATAAAACCTGGTAAAAAGATGAGGATAGAAAATAGTTGATAGAATCGAGGTTTTCTCAAATGGGTGACAGCTGTGAATATGACGTAAGATTATGACGTTAGAATAAGGGGATTGTGGCATTCAAAAAACTTTTGTTTTATTATATATAAAGATGTTATATCAGAATAAAATTTTAAAATCAGTTGTTTTTGAAAAATGCAAATTTACAGTATTTTTGTGAATGTCTTTTTGAAATTTTCCATGTTTTTTTTTTTTTTAATAATCTTGATTCTTTTTTTCTTTTTTTTGCCAACCAAAAACATTACAGGTTTCTTAAAATTCCCAACTCCCCCAGTTAACAATTATAGAAGATCCCAAATCATTTACATTACAATTCTCCTTGAATTGATAAATTACACTTTTTTCAAAAATATTATGTGAACCAAACGAGGCCTAAGTGTATAAATAATCCGTACTTGAAATTGAGTGTACCAATAAGTATGTAGGCAAGATCATGACAATTAAAACATATGACATGAGGTTGTTTCACATTTCTCAGCAAACAAATACGAAGTACAAGATAAGTTAGCCTAGTGGAATTTGTACTTAATTCTATAGTTAGTCAATTTAGCTCGACTGCCTTTTCACTCATCCTTGTTTTAGTTCTTTAAGTCTACTCAAAAGCCATACATGAACATATATGAAAGTAAGGTTATGTAAAATGTATGTTAAATGGATATTAATGATATCAGACATTTTAATCAACTAATCCACTCGCTTAAGCCTACAACCATATAAACTCAAACATGGGTAAAACACTTTTCTTTTTACCCCTTAAGATTTAGTTGCATTAATAACGATAAAAATAATAATAATAATAAAATTTTCACCAATAATTAACAAAAGAAATAAAACTAAACCTGACAATCTAGACGAGGTTAACATAAACAAAAGTCTTAACACCTCATTCGTATGTCAAGGTCAACATGTTTGTTAGACTAACATCAACGTACTTCGTACAATTTAGGGATTATGTACTGGGAGGCCACCAAACTATTAAACTTTTATCATTTAGGCCACCTATTTATCAAAACTAACTTATAGGCCACCCATCTATGTGTTTGCTTTTGTTTATACCAATTTCCAATAATTTTTTCTCGAAAATCTTTGAAACAATGAGAATAAAACTAAACGTAGCATATTAAAACAACATAAATAACTGTTGAAATGTAAAATATAAGTTTTCGTCATTATCTAAGTGCAACTTCATTTAGTCAAAAGCGAATTATGATAAATTAATTAATGTTTTACGTTTGAATTTATAATTTTATTGTTTTGATATGTTAAAGTTAGCTTTGTCATTCAAGTTGTACAAATTTTCGGCAAGAAATATAATGAGATCGGTATAAACGAAAACAAACACATATTTGGATGGCCCATACGTTAATTTAAATAAATGGATGGCTTAAAAGAAAAAAGTTTAATAGTTGGGCGGCCTCTGCATACATACTTCGTACAATTTATCATTTTTTTCATATAAACCCATTTAGACTTGTTTAAATCTAAGTTGCCACGTTTTGGCAAAATATGTATCACGGGCTTAAAAGCCCATACATTAGCCAACAACAATATCCAATCTCGCAAAATGAAAAGCCCAAATATTTATTGAGCAACACAAAACCCTAATAAAATAATGAATGCGAGGGCTATATATATAACCACTTTCATTTCCTTCCTTCTCACGAAAACATCATAACTGCCGTTGAGAGAAAGAACAAAAATGCAGATCTTCGTGAAAACATTGACAGGGAAGACAATAACCCTTGAGGTCGAATCCTCTGACACCATCGACAATGTTAAGGCCAAGATTCAGGACAAAGAAGGTAGTATATTTTTATAAAAATATATAAAGTTTCGTTTTTATATATATATGTCTGATAATAATAGTTTTTTTTATATATAAAAAAAAAAAAAAAAAAAAGGTATTCCACCGGATCAGCAGAGGTTGATATTTGCCGGAAAACAGCTTGAAGATGGTCGTACTCTTGCTGACTACAACATCCAGAAAGGTTGTTTTTTTACTACTTATTTTTAATATATAATTTTTTCTATTTTATTATTATTATTATTATTTTGGTACTATGTGGTTGTCGGATGTTTGTCGGGCACTTTTCTTTGTCGGGTTAGAGGTGACTATATATATATATCGGATGAAAAGTTTTATTTAACAAATTTCTTGTCGGCTAAGGGTTGTTTGTTTAAGCTTATTTATGGGCTTATGAGCTTATTTTTGTTCGTCTTGTATCTCATAAGCTCAGTTTTTTTGGCTTATTTTAAAACTTTGTGGGGTTATATAAGTTTCTTATGGCAAAACAAACTTATATAAGCCAGCCCTTAAAAACAAGAAAACTTATATAAGCCAAGTCGCAAAATAAGCCAAAAAATGGGGTTCATGAAATATAAGCCGATAAAAAATAAGCTTATAAGCCCATAAATAAGCTTCAACAAACACTTTCTAATTGTTGGTGTGGTTAGGATATCGGGTATAAAGTCACTATAAAGGGTAAATAGATATCAGATGTTTAGGGGTGTTGGGTGTTCAAAATCACAGGCTATCCATTGATTTGCTGAATGGTTATCAGGTGATTGAAAGTCATTGATTATATCGGTTAGTATTGTTCAACGGGATATTGGCTCTTAACTTTTTAACAGGTTTATAAGATAAATGGTGATTGAAAGTTATCAGGAAGAAATTTATTTATACGACAGTGAATTAGTAAACGTATTACTTACAACAGAATGATTGGTGATTGAAGTTTATTACTCCGTATTCAACATTGTTTGTCATTAGTTTATTAATTTTCAAAGGTTTTTTCAACATCATTTTGTTATATAAAAATTGTTACGCTGTGGTATTGATAGTGAATTTGTGGTTTACTAGTGACTTTTTACCATAAGTTTAAGTTGATTTAGGAGTTTGTGCTAAATGTGGCTGTTTATACAATAATTACGGAGTAAATGAAACCCATGTTGCATGGAATCGCCCCTCGGGTGCCGTGTCCCGCACCCGAAACGTTTCGGAATCGGGAATCGCCCGGAATCGCCCGGAATCGCCGTGGAAACGTTTCCCGAGAATAAGAAACGTTTCACATGATATGGAAGCGCCAGCTCATGTTTAAGAATCGGCTGGAAACGTTTTTAGTCCTATTATTTGCGTTTCTGGGCCAGCTGTTATTTTTTTGGCCCACTAAACTATATTTTATGGGCCATTACATACTAAATACGCTTCTATTTAGATTAAACCTAATAAATTCTAAAGTCTAACATGTTTGTTGACTTGACTTATCTTCTATCAAGATTCAAGAGTAACTAGTACTAACTAACAGTAACACAGGTATGATCCATTCCCTAATTCTCAAAAGTAACTACTGTACTAACTAACAGTATCACGATCATCAGACCATTACTTATTAGATCACGAATTCACAATCTTTTGCCTCTATTTTGATTAATGACATTTTGGTGATAACAATTTGATGTCGGATGTTTAATGTTTATTTATTTTATTATCAATATATATAAAAATATATAAAATCCACAAACGTTTCCAGCCGTACCCGCTTCTTGTATTTTGGGACATCGGCGTTTCCCCGTCCCCGTCCCCGTTTGCGTTTCCGTTTCCGTCCCCGTGCAACATAGCTTGAAACACATGTTCAATTCAGTTTTTATTATAATCGGATAAGGAAATGAAATTGCATCACTGGTTTGATTGTTTTACTACAATTGCTTGACATGCATACTTGCACAAAGAAACATACATTTGATGGTTTATTCAGCTGGATTCTGGTCGTATTTATTGTTGTGTTGTGTTGTTTTGTTTTTGATTTTGCGTTGCTTGTTCAGAGTCGACTCTTCATTTGGTCTTAAGGCTGAGGGGAGGAATGGGGAAGACGATAAAGATTGAGCCTTATTTGATGGCGTTGGCTAGGAAGACCAACCAAAACAAGGCTGTGTGCCGCAAGTGAGTCATTCTCCCAGTTTCCATATAAGCAATGTTTGTTATATCAATATCTCTTTTTTTGTATTTCTCTGTCACTATTGCTTGCATATGTGGATTTCTGTTGTGTTTCATATCTAAAAATAACTGTGAATATGGTTTATAGCATAATTGTGTAGTAATTAGTGCCTGCTTTCATATTGGCCTTGGTCTTCATTAATTTTGAACACCAAGAAATTATTTGAGCTTCTGGGCATCTTGTAAGATTAACGTCAAGAAAGTTGTTTTAGTCATGTTTAAGGCATCGCTGATTATCTTATTCTTGCAACAATGATATGATTTTTTTAAAGCTTTTATGGATTCTATAATATGTGCTTCTAAGACTTATGTTTATTTTGTGTATTCTCTAAGTTGATCATTGCCTTATTTGTATTGAATTGCTTGTTCTTAGGTGTTATGCCCGTCTTCCCCCAAGGGCTGTAAACTGCAGGAAAAAGAAGTGTGGCCACAGCAACCAAGTAAACATTCCTATTACTTCATTTGGTTGTCTAATCTGTGTTTGATTAGAATCTAGTTTGATGTACTTTATTAGGATCTGCTCTATTTGCTCTTACTTTCACTGACTAGCTGTTTTATTTTTGTGGTTGCAGCTAAGGCCGAAGAAGATGATCAGGGTGGAATGAGTGTTTAGTGTGTTGGAGAGGAACTTGTCTCGTTATCTTTAGAACTTGTCTTGTTTTTAACTACGTATGAAGGTAAACTTGTTGAATTGTTTGTTTAAACTTGCTGAATTGTGTGTTTAATTCAAGAAGCATTCTTGATTTGATATTGTTAAGTCTATTTTTGTGATGGGGCTTTTGTGGAATTTCCTTTGCATATTTCGCTGATCTTTTAAGCTTAATATGTTGCTTTAAGTTTGACATTGTTCTTTTAGCATAAAACCCAAGTGGGTTGTGATGAGGAAGTTGAAATTTCACCTTATCCTTAAGGCAGGTTTATACCAATGATGGTATATAAGCTTAAACTTTTAGAGGTGACAAAATTGACATGTTAACAACGTGAAATATTGAGCAAATGAATGGTGAATACCAAGTGTATTGTGTTACATGTTCAAATACTTGTATGCGTCTATGATAGTAACTAGGTTTTTAGCATTTCTTCAGTAACAAATATACATGAATCTTGGTTGGTGTTCTAAAGGCGCGCCAAGGCGGCCGCCACAAAATGGATCTTGGTGGCGACTCTATGCGTAGCGTGGGATAAGGCGTGAAAATGCGCGCCTTTTGGTAAGGCTTTAGGGGATTTACGGATTTGGGCTTGAATTTCTAGTATTTGGGCTATTTCCTTATTGGGCCTTGTAATTTAATTCCTACTTGGGTTTCGTATTTGAGCCTTGCTATTTGGGATTTAGGTTTTAGTATTTGAAATTGCTCTTAAAAAATGATATAAAATCATAAATACATAAATTTATAAATATTTTTTTGCCGCTTTAAGCACGCTTTACGAAATGCCAAGGCTTCACAAAGGCTCGTAAGGCTTGAGGCGTGACTATGCCGCCATGCCATGGCTTACGCTATTTATAACTTTGATCTTGGTTCACTTATTATACATTTTCAAAAATCGTCCCTATACTCGACCGGGTTTAACACTTTTAGTCCCTGTAAGTAATTTTTAACGGATCTGCTCCCTAATATTGCGACCCATCATGGGTTTAGTCCCTTGACCATAATTTCACTCAATTTGACCGTAACCTGGGTTAAGTTAGTGAATATTGAGGGGTAATTTAGTCCTTTTACATTTAGTTCCCTTCTTCTTTATCACTACCCACCACTAAAAAACCATCATTAGTTATTATTCACACACTGATCATAAAAAATCCCAATACAAGTTTGAGTTCATAACACACTCACTGATTTAGGTAACATCACAGTGCCATAACACATTTAAATCAAATCACTTCATAACACAATCTGATAAAACATCATCACTTCATGTTCCAAAACATTACATAGTACTTCCAAAACATCATCACTTGATTACATTCAAAGCTACCATCAAAAGCATTAATCTAAAAGCTACCATCAAAAGCTACCATAGCTGTTTCCCTTTCCCTTTGCTCTGGTTCCCTTTCCCTGTTGTGCTTGGCATGCTTCTTTTGCCTCGGCCTTTGATTCCTTCCCAAGTTTGCTCATTGCAGAGCCCTAGAACCTGTTCCCGTTTACCTTCAACATGAGGGACTGAGCTTGTACACTTTTGAATGAGCTTTGGAGCTTTGGAATGAGCTTGTTCATCCTCAGAAGAAGTTGAATGGTAACTGGAGATCCAGCTAGGCAAAGAACTAAGCTCAGAGGAAACTTGGGATCCAGAGTTTTTGTTAACGGATGTGGAATAGTTGTAAGGTAGGTTCCATGGGGGGGAGGGGGAGCCATGAGCTCATCGGATGATGTAGAGTCTGAGGAAATTTCAATGATGGGTGTATTGGAAGTCATGGGTGGATTGGGGAGACTTTTTGTTAACTAAAATGTTGGGTGAATACAGGTTGTGTGTATGCATAACCCCTTTTATAGTCAAAATGGTAAAGGATAGAGTAAATGCAATTGAATGTTCAGTTGGTAAAGTGCAGATTGTGTTAAATGGAATTGAATGATAAGAGACCTTGATTGTGTAGTTTGACTTTTAGACCATAGCTGTGTAATTTGTGCAGATTGTGCAAATTGTGCACATTGTGCAAAAGATGGTGTAAACCATAAGTTTGTGCAGATTCTGCACACTATTAGACCATAACAATGTACCAAAATTACAATGTACCATAACTGTGCAGACTATTATACCATAACCATAACTGTGTAATTTGACTTTTAGAAGTCAAATTACAATGTAGTTGGGCAATGGTAAGAAAGCTTCTATGTGGTTTGATATTGCAGATGAGAGTTTAAATGTGAAGCTGCAAATCAAAAGCAATGTAACAGTGCTCAGTAATTAATAAGGGGTGCTTGGCTGTGTGGATAACAGAAGCAAAAGTACCAAATTGACTTTTACAAGTCTTACAAACATATACAAAAGTCTAATATGTTGACATAAATAATGCCTAAAAACATTATCAATATTTATTCATATCTCTATGTTTTGATGATCACAAAATGTAAACTCATTAAAACATAAACTTATAAAATAAACAATTACTTAGTTGTAAATATTCACTTCTACAACTAAAATCACTTAAGATATGAATGAACTAATGCTTAATGCATTATATGATCAAATGAACATTTTCTTAATAACTAGATTTTTTATAAAATGTCAAAAACATTTTATATCTTTTAGAAAAACATTTTTGGTAATAAATAAAAAGGTTTAATTCATTATAAATTTATGAATTCAAATTTTTAACCAAAATCAGTAAAAATGTTCCAGAAAAACCTTCCCCACAAAAAGACAAAACTGGGCAACGGACGGCTTGGGCGGCCCCCTTAATTTTGCTAGGCGGCCCCCTTAAAATTAAGGGGACCGCCCCTATTTAAGGGGGCCGGCCACGCTCCTGTAAGTTTCAGCTGTCCAGTTTTTCTGCCTATAAATACCAGCCTTCCCCTGGATTTTTACTCACCCTTTTGCACTAAAACTTTCTGTTGTAGATCTCATTTCATATCTTCAAAAAAAACCTTTAATCATGTAATCTTAAGCATTGGTTTCCAAGTGATCCAAGCTTCCACCATCCAAGTGCAAAAGAAGAATACTTCTATCAATCAAGACTAGAAGTATTATAACTTAGTAGCATCTTGTTACTCAAGTTATTTGTTTTGTATACTTTGTAAATCTTTCATTCATTTGTGTAAAGTGTGTATATAAGTTGTAAACATAAGTGATTAGGCTAGAGTAGTGTGTAAGTAGTGAAGAAGGTGGATAAGTAGTTGTGGAGTAAAGAAGTAGAGTAGAAGTCTTGTAAAGTTGTGAAGTAGAGAAGTCTTGAAGCCGTTGTGAAGCCATAGCCTAGAAGTCGTGAAGCCGTAGCATAGAGGTTGTGTAGCGGTCGTGTTGAAGCCATGAAGTCCTAGTCGTGAAGTCCTAGTGTTGAAGTCGTGAAGCCGTAGCATAGAGGTTGTGTAGCGGTCGTGTTGAAGCCATGAAGTCCTAGTTGTGAAGTCCTAGTGTTGAAGTCGTGAAGTCGTAGCATAGAGGTTGTGTAGCGGTCGTGTTGAAGCCATGAAGTCCTAGTCGTGAAGTCCTAGTGTTGGAGTCGTGAAGCCGCAGCATAGAGGTTGTGTAGCAGTCGTGTTGAAGTCGTGAAGAAGTCGTGAAGCAGTCGTGAAGCCGTTGTGAAGTAGTCGTGAATAAGTTGTGAAGAAGTTGTGTTGTGAAGTTGTGAGATTGGTTCTAGCTACGATTAGAACTCGACATTTAGCTTTGTGTCGTTAAACCCGTGTAAGCCAAAGTTGTGTACGGTTTTCTCCGCCATAAGGGAGCTTATTGAAGTTGTGAAGAAAAATCTCGAGCTTGGTGCTCGGGGAGTGGAGTAGGGCAAGGAAGGTGTCCTTGTAGCCGAACCACTATAAATCCCTCGTGTCTCGGTTAGATCTTTCCATCTCTTACTTACATCTTTATTTATATCGTCATTACTTTTATAACATATAGGCATATATAACTGTTAGTAATAATTAGAAGTTGACTTCACATATAGATCAAATTGAAACTCCATTCAAGAAACCAAAACTTTTACAATCAATTTAAAAGAATACATATATAACTAATAATAAGGTTCAAGTTTTATTTTTCATACAAACTTGAATCTAAGTGTTTTAAAAATAAACAAAGGTTTTCATAATAAAATTAAAAAGACATAAAACTATTCAACCCCCCCCCTCCTTCTAGTTTTCCACAATTGGTATCAAGAGCCACGTCAATCAAGATCTTTAAAATATACTGTATTTTAAAACTTGAATCGATCTATGGAATTCGAAAAATATCTAGAAGGGGAATCTTTGCTAAAACCACCACTATTTGAAAACTATACTTTTCTTGAATGGAAAAATAAATTTGAAACTTATGTGAAATCAATTGATCTAGATCTTTGGCATGTCATTTCGATTGGTGATTTTCAAAGTCAAACAAAAACATATTTTGAAAGTCAAACAAAAACGGATTTTGAGAGTCAAACAAAAACGGATTTTGAAAGTCAAACAAAAACAGATTTTGAAAGTCAAATTGAGCATTTGAAAACAAATAATGACATAAATAATAAAGCTAAAATAATTATTTATAAAACCTTGCCGAAAGTTGAATATGAAAGAATATTCTTCTGTAAAACGGCAAATGATATTTGGAAAAATGTCTTAAACTTTCATCAAGAAAAATGTCAAGCCAAAGATGAGGATTTTGATCTTGTACATGAATTAGTTATCTTAGAAAATTTAATAGATAAACATTTAGATAAAATAGATACATGTGCTACCAGTTCAAATGTTGTTAATGAAGGTGTTAACGACGAAGACTACATGAATCAACTCCAAAGTGAACTCAATCCAAAATCATGGAGTGACACAGACGAAGGAGAAGATCATCATCCGACAAACCTATCATTCACACGTCGATCATCATCTGAGACATTACTAAGAAAAGCTAGGACGTGAGGTAAGTTCTCTTTTTAAATTTCATAAGTAATTACTTCATGCATATAATCTTATTAATGCCTTAGGATACGCTTAGTCTGATTGGTTGCTTTGCCTCTACACTTTAGTTATATTCGTTCTGTGGCTTAATGAACTAGAAACCCCTTAGTTAGCCCCCCTAAGTATTAGTAAACCAAGCAATCTTCATATTTGGTACTCTTCGATAGGTAAATTTAGGAACTTAATTTCTTCTAAAAAGAGAATGACTACTGGAGAATCTATTGACTAGAAACTCAATTTGACCTAACGGTTGAATTGCTTCTATGTGAGAAGTTGGGTGTGTGTAACCCGTAAAAACGGTCGTGTTTAGCCTGAATTGAGCACCACTAGTAATAGTCTCATATTCATTCTCCAACTTGAATACATTATTCTTCCTAAATATACCTAACGATAGTTTACTGTTATGAACTTTGCTTTTCACTAGATCTTTTTATTCCTAGATTTATGTCATCTTGCATATATAAAATTTCTTGATGTTTACTTGCTCCTATGTGATTTGACTGCATGCCTTCGTAATTATTTGTTTAGTTGTTGAATGCATTGTCATTATAATAGCTTTTGTTTTTCTCTAACTACTCTGACATGATGTATTTTTGTATTTAGTCATAATACATGCTTAAAGACCATAGGATATGTAGAAAGAGGTAGCATGTGACAATAGACTTAACTAATACCCTTGAGCATGAGATCTTTTATAAACCACTATTTTTAAACCTATAATTAATGGGACTTATTTTTAAATTTGCAAAAACTTTACATTTTGGAAAAATGATTTTTCAAAAGATTATGACACATTTCTATTTTACATGTTTCACCATCCTACCTTTCTTCCAAACTTGTGTCCATAATTACGTGTTTATCAAAACCAAAGATTAGAAAAATATGTTTTCTTTCCTCATAAAAACATTTTGAAATAAAACCAAAACTATTTCATTAAAATATTTTTCACATCCACATAAAAACCCACTTTCAAACATTGTTGAATAATGCCAAAAACATTTCTTTAAATCATGCATGGTGATCTCATATCTGTCATCTATATTTATGTATGTGACATTTATTAGTGAACTAAATTTGAAAATAACCATAATTTATTCACTAAGATCTCACTTGGTACAAGTCTAGAAGTCCATGCTATCACAACTCTACATTCCCATGCACATAGATATTCATTAGGATTATTTAACTAGCTTATTAATCTTCCTAAATATGATACTATGAATTACTTGGTGCTATGTAGTGTTTTCTTGTCTAACATATATATGTTACATGCTAAATGAGTTGTTTGCATGCTAGATAATAATGTCTAATGAATATGCTTAGCATACATAAGTTATTAAATCCTAAATTTCCTCAAAAGAAGTTGGACTTGCTTGAAACTAAACCCAAAAATACAACCCTTTCAGCAATTTTCTGCCAAAAACCCATTTCCAGTAACCTGGAAATCAGCAGATGGGCGGCCCCCTTAATTCATTAGGCGGCCCCCTTAATTTTTAAGGGGACCGGCCCCTTAATTAAGGGGACCGACCATCTGATGGTCGAAAGTGCTGCTCCATTTTTCTATTTTTTAGCCCATTTTATCCTATACTTCCCAAAATTCACAAACACATTTTGTCACAAACCACCCACCAAAATTTACCTTCCACAATCACATCATCACTACACCATAAATACCCAACTCCATCATAAATGCTCATCCATATCATCCATCCAAACATGTCATCATCTAACCACCCAAGATCCAAGCCTTCAAGAGTTGCTAAAATCTTAGTGAGGCCCATTTGGAGGAGGAAGCTTGACATTTGCCATAACCCAACAAATAAAGTTGTTCAAACTCAACCAACACCTAAACCTCATCCTAATGAACCCTTTCATACACATAACCTATCATCCATATGTCCACCTTCATTCACTCATAATTACCCAAGTTCACAAATGTCTCCACCACTAAAAGTGTCACCACCACTTCCACCAAATAACAACCACTCTCCATTATCATCACCTTCCACTCAACACTTGAAGTTCATTGAAGAACTCAAGGAAGCCCATGAGCTTAATGCTCAACTTGCTTTGCACCTTGCTCAAAGCAACTTAGACCCATCACCATCCATCTCACCATCATTACCATCATCACCACATCACTTGAGTCAAATTGAGAAATATGTCAACAATTGTCCTTGTTGCATCTTTCTCCAAAATCAAACCATCCCCTTAAATGAGCGTCTCACTTGGATTGAGTATCTTCTCACTAGATCTAATCCAACACCACCACTTGAACAACATCAAAACCCTCATTCAACATGGTCAAGTCCAAGCTCTCCACCTCCAATTCCTCCATCAACACTCTCTCCAACATCCATACACCCAAACTTACAACCCCATTAATCCAACATTTCTACCCCCTCTTTACCATCATCCATCCAAAATAATTCAAATTTTTCATGTCTCAAGCAAGTCAAATGGATCTCTTAGGCAATTTAAAACTTTCTACTTATTGTATGCTATAAGCAAAATATGTGTTGTATCAATAATTATGTTTTTAACATAATTATTTTCAACTAATGAATGCTTTATTTCTTGTCTTTAATATATGATTGTTATGCTTATTGCTTGTATACTCAATATCATGATATATATACATGCTTGATGATTAATAACATGCTTATTCCATAATATGTTTTAAATGTATGCATGCGTATTTAACATTTTTATGCCACTATTTAATCATTCTTGATGTACATGATTCAAATGGAGCTTGCTGCAAAAACACCCTAAAAATGACCCTTTTCTGGAAATTTTTCAAATTTGGTCGCCTGGGAAAACACCAGATGGTCGGCCCCCTTAATTCCCTAGGCGGTCCCCTTAATTTTAAGGGGGCCGGCCTACAATTAAGGGGACCGGCCATCTGGGCAGTAAAATTTACTGTTTTCTTTTGCATCTTGCGACCCCTTTTATCTAGCCCCAGCTACCATTTCTCTTAAAGGACGAATTGGTATTGGAATTTTACCACAAAACCTCCAAACCTTACCTAAATCAACCATCACCTCCATCAAACACCCATTTTCGTTCACCATGCTATCACCAAAATCATCTCTAAGACACCAAAACTCCATCACCACCACCTCAATGTTCATCCCCAAGTGCACCAAATGCACCATCAAAAACACCCTCTACTCATGGCACATTATCTTCATCCATACCTTCCACTTCATCCATCAATAACCACATCAACTCACACCTATCATCACCACCATCAAGAGCATCAACTCCACCTCCTACTCAAGAACCTCCATTCACCCAACTTGTCATTTCCATATCACCAATAACACCTCTTGATGCTCATTTCTCATCATCACCAATACCACTGATGAGGCGAAAAGTGTACCGCTTTTAAGGGGTCATTTAAGCCCGAAATCGTATTTATTTGATCAAATATTGCCCTAAATCGTTCCTTTTGTCATTTTAGGTACTTTTGAGGAGAAATCTGGAAAAGGAGGCATTTTGGACGTTTTTGGAGCATTAAAGTGAAGAAAACGGCAAAGTCTCAAAATCGGCTGAAATTTACCTTTGACGGCGTCAGAATCATCTCTTGACGGCGTCATGCCTTGGCAAGAAAAGTGGGATGTGAAATTTACTCATGACGGGCCAGTGAGTTAGCATGAGAATTCTGACGGCGTCACGCTTTAACTAAATCAAGGGCGTCACGGCTTAAATCATAAGGGGACGGCGTCACGTTCAGGGTTAGACGGCGTCAAGCCTTGATAAGCCAGAATGGATTTTTGAAGAGCTAAAGAGGGACGGCTTCAAGAAGGTCACCCGGGAACCCTAAAAGCGGCGAGGTGACGGCGTCACAATGCATAAGGTGACGCCGTCAGATCCAAAAATCTATATATAGTTTTCTAATCTTTTGTCATTAGGGAGAGCTTAGTGTGTGGAATTTTGGGATAAAACCCTAAGACGATTTTAGCTACTTTTTCAGGGCTTTTTGCCTTGAGATCTTCCATGTTTCATTGAAAGATAAGTTATCAATTAATCATTCAATATGTCTATGTGTTGTTTGATTCTATCTTATGCTTGTCTTTTGTTTAACATGTTAGGCTAATTTTATCTTGTGTTTGCTTAGATCTAATGAAACTTAGCTATTGATTATTGGTTGTTAGTGTGTTGTTAGTTGTATTGGATGATTGTTTATCTATGTTAGGCTTAAGAAAACTGGCTAACTTCCTATTCGGTAACTTGCTTGAACGTCTTAAGAAACATGAACCAAACGCGTACTAAAGGTTTTTATGGTTGTATTTAATGCACAAGCGAATTCTAGTGATCCCATGTTAGGAGCTTCCTAGCCGGCTCGACATAGGAGTGAAGTAGGAGCTTGTAGAGTTGGGGAAGTAAGTACGCCACCCCACGAATGGTATTAAGGAATACACCCGTCATCCACGCAACTAATACACACTAATTAACCGGTAAAAGATAGTTAGGGAGTAAGGAAATCTAAGTAAACACATTTCTCTACACATAAGTTTCTCACCACTTTTCATTTTTGTTATTTTATTTTATTTGCATTCGTAGTCATTTGGGTTAGTTGACTAGCAACTAATTCCGCCCACTCCTTCAAACCCGAGATTTTACTTGCTTTCATAAAATTATAAAAACATAAAAAGAATCTTCCTCAACCCTTAGACCTAATTAGAGTAGCCTTTCACACCTAACGAACACTATTCCCTGTGGAGAACGATCAATCCCCCGTACTTACCACTACACTATACTACATCGGTCAGGTACACTGCCTGGTGGGGTTGTAAGCCTCTTGAGATCCCTCGAGAGGTAAAACCTGTTGTAAGGTTACAAAACCACGCACATCAAGTTTTTGGCGCCGTTGCCGGGGAATAGTTATTGTTTAGGTTGAATTTTTATTTCTATTAGGTCTACTCACTAGATTCCTTTCTAGTGAGATTTTTGTTTTATTTTTCTAGGTTTTCTTTAGTCTATCTTATTTCTTTGTACTTTTGTCTGTGATACCTTCCACTTACCTCATGAGTAACATTGGTCATTTGATCCCTGTTATTCGTGTTTTTCGCCGTGCAAATTTTCAACTACCCGTTCCCGCCCCCACAGTAGCAACCAACAACCTTTCACCCGACCACCACTTTGGTAACAAATCTGAGATGGAGGAGTCTGACCATGAGAATGACTATGTTAGTCCATTTTACTACTCAGACTCCGATGAGGATATCGGTAATGGAGAAGTAGTTAACGAGGAATGGGGAAAAGAGGAAATTGATCCCTTTAAGTATGTTGACCCTAGGACTAAGATCGAAAAGGATAGCCTCTTTAACATGCAATTCCCGTGTAAAATTGGTTATCATGACTTTTATGCTTATCTTAACTCATCTTTGCCTATGAACATTATCTCTCGCGCTAATTATAATAAAATCATGGTAGATGAGCTTGAATATCAAGGAGATAACATTGTTGCTAGGATTAAGCCACTACACGTGTTCGTAGGAAGTTTTGTGTATGTGGTGGATTTTATGGTTATGGAAAACTTAGGAGAATTTATCGATGACAAATTAACCCAAGTCATTTTTGGAGAACCCTTTAAAAGGTTGACCAACCTTGACGAAAAACTTGTGGACGGGTTAATTACATTCTCGGATGGGGATGAAGATTTTGTCTATCAAATGCCCCGAGCACATCCTAGGTTTAAGAACTACCCCATTGAAGCTTGCAATAGAATTTATGCCTATCGACTTGTTAAGTGAGAATGATAAGGGGAAGGGGCTCAAATATCCACATGAGAAAAATAAGAGATACTATCATGGATGTTTGGAGCTAAATGATGAATACAAGAAAGATGAGGCAACAATTAGATGGCTCACACTCGGATACGTGAGCATAAGCGACACTAGATGAGCGTGACTTTGAGTCTAGCTACAAGACTCGTTAATAAAGAAAAGCGCTTTTTGGGAGGCAACCCAAGCTTTATTTGTTTTATTTGCTTTATGTGTTTATTTATTTGTTTGTTTGTTTTTATTTGTTTCCGTATGTGTGTTTAATTTTTATTCTTATTGATTCATGTTCAAAACTAAATTGTGAAAATGCTTTATTTTGTTTTTAACTTCGTCTTAACTACATATAAAGGTATTTTGCAAAAGATAAGTGTAAGGGAAATCTAAATCGGTTTATTAGAACACAAATGAACATGAATCGTAATAATAATAAATTAGCATACATATTAGTGTTTGTTTGAGTCAAATGCTTGTATCGAGTCATAATGATGTTTTGCAGGATTTCCAGGAAGTAAGGTAAAGGTTTTTCCAGAAATTTTCCGGAAACTTAAAATGAAAATTTTTGTCAGGTCATTTCTGACGGCGTCAGGGGTTATAACCTGACGGCGTCAGATTTAATTTCCAGAAATTTTTGAAAGTTTTGTTTTCATAAAAAGTTTTTATTAAATCTCCAACTTATAATCTCCAGGAATCTGCAAAATTATCATTCCACAAGCATTATATCCTTATATATAGATTTTATCCCGCCGATGTTATGCAGGTTTTCGTGTTTGTTTTCTCAGGTTAACAGGTTATTTTGGACAAGGAAATGTTTATGGAATCAAGCTTATGGCGATGCATTAGTCATGGAGCTTCAACATTCTCTTTGGAGGAAGATTTAACCGTGTAATTTCACTATCCAACGAGCGAATCAGGGGAGTATTTGATTTCATTCTTTTACTTTATGCTTTTACATCTTGTTATTTGAACATTGGGGACAATGTTCATCTTAAGTGTAAGGGGAGGGTAAAAGTACGATTTTAGAGAATACAATTACGCTTGATTTTTGTTTGTTTGATAGTAGATGTGTAATAAAACTGAGAGAAATACTTGATTAGGGTAATTTTAGTGCCAAATTTAAAATTTTTTAGAACATATAGGAGTGAAACTTTGATCTTAATGAGCGTCTCATGGATAGGAGTTATATGACTAGCACAAAAACCGTACCACTAAAAAATTTTCCACCCCCAAATATGTGAGGTTCACCCCTAGAATTGGTAGGAAAAGCATTTATGCTATGATGTGTGTACCGGTAGCACTTAGATTCTAGAACTTGCGTTAGGACCATTCCAAGGCCACAAGTGAGACTACATTCGTGTAGTTAGATTTACTACATGATAAGAGGCATTAGGATTAACCCATTGTTTTACACCTGTGATTTTGTTATAATTACGTTGGCTACATTGGTCAAGTAATTCTCCCACACCCTTTGCGTTGTACTCATTTTTAGTACACGATACCCCTAGTACACCCCTCAGAGCCTATCTTTTCGTTTCGACCTTTAAGCATTTTACTTAAAGGAAGAATTTGTTACACCCCACTAAAATGTACACCCAAATCGCCTTAGCCTACCTTGTATGCACTCATTTTTAGTGCATTATTGTTACAACATTTGTTTAAACCCAAGTTAATTATCTAGTTGATTACATGGTTGCTAAGTCGAGTCATATCCTTGTACATATTGTTTTGGGACGATTGGGACTCATGGGTAAAGTACTAGTGTAATGGAGTAATGGGGAAGAACATCATTTATTACCCCCATATGTGCTAAATGTTTTAAAAGTACTCCAAGTTTTTCAATTATCTTAATTCGAGTCATTAGATTAGTTAATTGTAAAGTTACGTAAAAATTCAAGTGTAAGGGGAATGCAATGCCCCTATGATGTATTATTTTGGATGGTAGGGTAAAAGTGTATGCAAAAAAAAAAAAAAAAAAAAAAAAAAAAAAAAAAAAAAAAATCAAAAAATCAAGAAAAACACAAAAAAATGAGAAAATGAAAAATAGAAAAAACATACGGACTACCATCCCGTTTCATTTTATGTTTGCTTTATATTTTTGTTATTTTGTTATTTCGTTTTTAGCTTAAGATCGAGTCGAGTCTTGGCTTAGCAACATTGTATAGTACATGTAATTGACCAAGATCTTTAACTCGCCACCAGTAAAATATCCCGTATCCAACAAAACCGTGTTTTCCTTTTCCCTACACCTAACGTTATAACCCATTTAAAAGCCCTCTTTGATAGTTTATCTTAGGTGCTTACGCCTAGTGGAGGAGGTTTTCGATCCTTTCCCAAGCCTATGGTAATCTATTTGCTATGACAGGTAGTGAGAGATATTTTCCGTTTTCATTTATGAGATTTATTTTGATGACACTTGAGAGATGTGAGTATCTAAACACTACTTGTGAGGTGCTAGTATATAATCTCCGTGCTTATTATGATTGAAGTGGGACGATTATTTGTTGTAATTACTTTTATGTTAGTATTAAATGACCCCTAACTTGTATTTTGATTAGAATAAAAGCGCATTTGCTTGAGGACAAGCAAATCTCAAGTGTAAGGGTATTTGATGAGGCGAAAAGTGTACCGCTTTTAAGGGGTCATTTAAGCCCGAAATCGTATTTATTTGATCAAATATTGCCCTAAATCGTTCCTTTTGTCATTTTAGGTACTTTTGAGGAGAAATCTGGAAAAGGAGGCATTTTGGACGTTTTTGGAGCATTAAAGTGAAGAAAACGGCAAAGTCTCAAAATCGGCTGAAATTTACCTTTGACGGCGTCAGAATCATCTCTTGACGGCGTCATGCCTTGGCAAGAAAAGTGGGATGTGAAATTTACTCATGACGGGCCAGTGAGTTAGCATGAGAATTCTGACGGCGTCACGCTTTAACTAAATCAAGGGCGTCACGGCTTAAATCATAAGGGGACGGCGTCACGTTCAGGGTTCGACGGCGTCAAGCCTTGATAAGCCAGAATGGATTTTTGAAGAGCTAAAGAGGGACGGCGTCAAGAAGGTCATCCGGGAACCCTAAAAGCGGCGAGGTGACGGCGTCACAATGCATAAGGTGACGCCGTCAGATCCAAAAATCTATATATAGTTTTCTAATCTTTTGTCATTAGGGAGAGCTTAGTGTGTGGAATTTTGGGATAAAACCCTAAGACGATTTTAGCTACTTTTTCAGGGCTTTTTGCCTTGAGATCTTCCATGTTTCATTGAAAGATAAGTTATCAATTAATCATTCAATATGTCTATGTGTTGTTTGATTCTATCTTATGCTTGTCTTTTGTTTAACATGTTAGGCTAATTTTATCTTGTGTTTGCTTAGATCTAATGAAACTTAGCTATTGATTATTGGTTGTTAGTGTGTTGTTAGTTGTATTGGATGATTGTTTATCTATGTTAGGCTTAAGAAAACTGGCTAACTTCCTATTCGGTAACTTGCTTGAACGTCTTAAGAAACATGAACCAAACGCGTACTAAAGGTTTTTATGGTTGTATTTAATGCACAAGCGAATTCTAGTGATCCCATGTTAGGAGCTTCCTAGCCGGCTCGACATAGGAGTGAAGTAGGAGCTTGTAGAGTTGGGGAAGTAAGTACGCCACCCCACGAATGGTATTAAGGAATACACCCGTCATCCACGCAACTAATACACACTAATTAACCGGTAAAAGATAGTTAGGGAGTAAGGAAATCTAAGTAAACACATTTCTCTACACATAAGTTTCTCACCACTTTTCATTTTTGTTATTTTATTTTATTTGCATTCGTAGTCATTTGGGTTAGTTGACTAGCAACTAATTCCGCCCACTCCTTCAAACCCGAGATTTTACTTGCTTTCATAAAATTATAAAAACATAAAAAGAATCTTCCTCAACCCTTAGACCTAATTAGAGTAGCCTTTCACACCTAACGAACACTATTCCCTGTGGAGAACGATCAATCCCCCGTACTTACCACTACACTATACTACATCGGTCAGGTACACTGCCTGGTGGGGTTGTAAGCCTCTTGAGATCCCTCGAGAGGTAAAACCTGTTGTAAGGTTGCAAAACCACGCATCAACCACCACCATGCTTTCCTATCCCTTGGGCTTTACTTGAAGCCCATGGAGACAATTGCCTTTGTTGCATCCACAACCGAACCATCATCTTTGGTCTTAGAGATGAGATACACTACATGTTTTCATCCTTTGAACACATGCTTAACAACCAACCTCCACCACAACCTCCATCATTTTCACCCACTACACTACCACCACCTTCATTCTCACCAAATTAAGCATATGCAATGCTTAATCAAAAATAATTTTTCAAACCATTTTGTGTGCAAGCCCCATGGAAGATCATGTACTTCTAGAATGATTATGTAGATTGCATTACTTACTAGCTAATGTAGGATTGAATATAATCTTGGATGGTTGTGTATTTATACACAACATTTTTAATGAATGTCTTTATATGTATGCTTATTTTTGCTATATATATGCTTGTGCTTCTAATATTTTTCTTGCAAGTATTCCATATATCGATTCCTTGGTGCCCACAAACGAGGGGGAGCACACATCAAGGGGGAGTTCTCGTTCCGACAAATTTTGTCTCTAAAACTTGTCGGCTCAACCTTTTTGATGCTACAAAAAGGGGGAGAAGTGAATATAAACTCACTAAATACTTGTCCAAAAATAACTTTTTGGATTTAATGAGTTTTAGTTTTGTAATCATCAAAAAGGGGGAGATTGTTGACATAAATAATGCCTAAAAACATTATCAATATTTATTCATATCTCTATGTTTTGATGATCACAAAATGTAAACTCATTAAAACATAAACTTATAAAATAAACAAGTACTTAGTTTTAAATATTCACTTCTACAACTAAAATCACTTAAGGTATGAATGAACTAATGCTTAATGTATTATATGATCAAATGAACATTTTCTTAATAACTAGATTTTTTATAAAATGTCAAAAACATTTTATATCTTTTAGAAAAACATTTTTGGTAATAAATAAAAAGGTTTAATTCATTATAAATTTATGAATTCAAATTTTTAACCAAAATCAGTAAAAATGTTCCAGAAAAACATTCCCCACAAAAAGACAAAACTGGGCAACGGACGGCTTGGGCGGCCCACTTAATTTTGCTAGGCGGCCCCCTTAAAATTAAGGGGACCGCCCCCCTATTTAAGGGGGCCGGCCACGCTCCTGTAGGTTTCAGCTGTCCAGTTTTTCTGCCTATAAATACCAGCCTTCCCCTGGATTTTTACTCACCCTTTTGCACTAAAACTTTCTATTGTAGATCTCATTTCATATCTTCAAAAAAAACCTTTGATCATGTAATCTTAAGCATTGGTTTCCAAGTGATCCAAGCTTCCACCATCCAAGTGCAAAAGAAGAATACTTCTATCAATCAAGACTAGAAGTATTATAACTTAGTAGCATCTTGTTACTCAAGTTATTTGTTTTGTATACTTTGTAAATCTTTCATTCATTTGTGTAAAGTGTGTATATAAGTTGTAAACATAAGTGATTAGGCTAGAGTAGTGTGTAAGTAGTGAAGAAGGTGGATAAGTAGTTGTGGAGTAAAGAAGTAGAGTAGAAGTCTTGTAAAGTTGTGAAGTAGAGAAGTCTTGAAGCCGTTGTGAAGCCATAGCCTAGAAGTCGTGAAGCCGTAGCATAGAGGTTGTGTAGTGGTCGTGTTGAAGCCATGAAGTCCTAGTCGTGAAGTCCTAGTGTTGAAGTCGTGAAGCCGTAGCATAGAGGTTGTGTAGCGGTCGTGTTGAAGCCATGAAGTCCTAGTTGTGAAGTCCTAGTGTTGAAGTCGTGAAGCCGTAGCATAGAGGTTGTGTAGCGGTCGTGTTGAAGCCATGAAGTCCTAGTCGTGAAGTCCTAGTGTTGGAGTCGTGAAGCCGCAGCATAGAGGTTGTGTAGCAGTCGTGTTGAAGTCGTGAAGCAGTCGTGAAGCCGTTGTGAAGTAGTCGTGAATAAGTTTTGAAGAAGTTGTGTTGTGAAGTTGTGAGATTGGTTCTAGCTACGATTAGAACTCGACATTTAGCTTTGTGTCGTTAAACCCGTGTAAGCCAAAGTTGTGTACGGTTTTCTCCGCCATAAGGGAGCTTATTGAAGTTGTGAAGAAAACTCTCGAGCTTGGTGCTCGGGGAGTGGAGTAGGGCAAGGAAGGTGTCCTTGTAGCCGAACCACTATAAATCCCTCGTGTCTCGGTTAGATCTTTCCATCTCTTACTTACATCTTTATTTATATCGTCATTACTTTTATAACATATAGGCATATATAACTGTTAGTAATAATTAGAAGTTGACTTCACATATAGATCAAATTGAAACTCCATTCAAGAAACCAAAACTTTTACAATCAATTTAAAAGAATACATATATAACTAATAATAAGGTTCAAGTTTTATTTTTCATACAAACTTGAATCTAAGTGTTTTAAAAATAAACAAAGGTTTTCATAATAAAATTAAAAAGACATAAAACTATTCAACCCCCCCCCCCCTTCTAGTTTTCCACATAATACAAAAGTTGGTTTAAACCATAACTGTGTAATTTGACTTTTAGAAGTCAAATTACAATGGACCAAAATGACTGTGTAGACCATAACCATAATGTGCAGACTTTAGACCACAATGTGCAGACTATTAGACCATAACCATAACCTGTATAATTTGAACATAACTGTGCAGACTATTAAACCATAACCATAACTGTGTAATGTGACCATAAGTCTAATACAAGTCAAAATAGAATGTACCAAAATGAAATTCCACATTACCAAAATGAAATTGACTTTTACAAGTCAAAATACAATGTACCAAATTGACTTTTACAAGTCTTACAAACATACAAATGACAATGTGATAAAGAATCACAGATGACAAAAGTCTAATGACAATGTACATACTACATTAAAGGGTTACCAAGTGTTTACATATGGCAGATTTACAAAATAGCCTCACAAGTGGCTAGCCATAATAAGGGTTACCATATTTAGTCTAATGAAATAATATCATCTGGTCTAGGTGATGAAATAATATCATCTGGTCCAGGTGATGGTGCCCTTTTGAACTTCTTCCATAACTGGTCCAGTTGAACTTCTTCCATAACTGGCTCATGAACTGCTTCTGTTGATGCACTGCTTGATGCTTGACCTTTTGCTGCTTTTTCCCTTTCTTTAGCTTGCTGCAAATGATATTGTGAAAGTCTTCTCACAAGTGGTTCCTGCATTGGTTCTTGTTCAATAACTGGTTCTTTTTCTGGTGCTTCAGCATGGATTCTGCAATCTTCAGGTGTGATTCCAATAGGCCAAGCTTGAACAAGTAAACCCATAACATTCTGCAAATGCAAAAGAGTCCAATTAACTAATGCAAAAGTCATAACATTATAAAATGCAAAAACAGTTAAAACAAAACAAAATTCAAAAGAGTAACTTACTCCTAACATTGGTTCTCCATCAACTGGATCCCAAGAAACACCATATCCTATAGGTGTAATTCCACCAGGATACCTGAAAGATCTTGAACCATCTCCTTTTCCTCTACACTTAACAATTTTTCCATTGATGGTCCTAAGCCTAGTGCTACTGCTACTCCCAGCTTCATCACTTGCACTACCACCCCTCACCTGCACCCTACCACCCCTCATCCTCACACCACCTCCTCTCATTGTCATACCACCACCCCTCATTCTTACTGGACTTTTTGTCATATCTGGTGGTGTCATCTCAAATCCAACTGGAGGTGTTGAAATCTTCACTGGTGCATTATCTACTACATTATCAACCAAAGACTCATCTACAATCAGTAGCTCTACATTTAGTGGCTCCTCATTAACACAATGATCAACATACAACTCAACTACCTTATACTTAGCAACTAACTTCATCATTTGCATAACATCATGATCACTAACTAACTTCTTTAGGCCATTATCTAAATCAGTGTTAGGTTCCTTATAATAATACTCAAATGATGAGTTTTCATAACCAAGCTCTTTCATCATGTTGTTAATTTCAAGAATAAAAAACACATCATAATATATTAAGTCTATCCAATCTACCTTACCACCTTTATATCTTATCTTGGGAGGATTGGTAAATGCACCACCATGGTTGATCTTCAAGCAAAAAACCCTTGGAAAATAACCTGGTTACATTAAAAAATTAACAGTTATCTAAACAAGATTATTGATAAAATTAACTTCAGTTAAGCATTAACAATAAAAAATATTCACCATAATCATGATAGGCTGCTTTTGATCCCTGCATACGAACCCTCCATTCATAAACCATTGATTACAACTGGGAATTTTGAGAGAGAGTTTGGGGATGAAAAAATTGGGGATGAAACGACCTAATTAGTCAAATGTGTGTTTCAATGTGTGCTTCGGTCTTCAGTCAATATCCCGCCAAAAAAAAGAGTAAGGGACTGATTAAAAAGACCAAATTAGCCCTCTATCTTTACTAACTTAACCCAGGTTAAGGTCAAACTGAGTGAAATTATGGTCAAAGGACTAAACCCGTGATAGGTCGCAACATTAGGGAGCAGATCCGTTAAAAATTACTTACAGGGACTAAAAGTGTTAAACCCGGTCGAGTATAGGGACGATTTTTGAAATTAACTCTCAGCTAAATTTGGAAAGGTACGCAAAGAATGCGTCTTGAGATGTTTGCCTTTTTTCTCTTATCTATCAAGCAATTCTTGAGGGTGTGAAGAACTCTAGTGTTATGTCACAGATCCAATGTTAGTCCTAGTAGAGAAGCTAACTATGCATACTTTAACAATACCTCTAGTTTCTGCAACATATGCTTTTTATAACAACACCAAAGAATGGTCCAAACTGCTTTACTATAGGTCTATTGGAACCCAACTAGTTTGGAGCAGTCAACCCAATTCGTGTTAATTATTGGTTGGGACTTGGGACGAGATTTTTAGGCGCAAACTTATCAAACCAAATTGTCCATTCAGCATTCTTTTTCCAGTACCAAATTGCACATTCTTTTTTCCAATAACGAAAAAATCACCCACATATGGACGCAATGGAGAAAGTTTTACTCTGGTCTTTAGAGAGGCGATTTCAAAACATATGGACGCAATGGAGAAAGAGTTTTTTTACTCCGGTCTTTAGAGAGGTGATTTCAAAAGAATTCCATATTTTACCATTAAAAAAAACAGTCTTATTGCATTTGCAGATATCCCTTAGCATATTTTGCTGATCTACGAGCATTCTAATACGAAGCTTAGTATGCTTTTATCTTTTTGTGAGTATTCTAGTTCTTCTAGCGTGACTTATCATAGGCGAGTGGGATGTATGTAAACAAATCCATGAACATTGTATAAACAATCCCAAACCAAGTCAAAACTAATAATCTGCTATATTGAAATGCAATAAGCATAAAACCAGTATTATAAAGCAATCCAAAACACCCCGTAATCACAAAATATAACCAAAGTATTATGATCTTCGTATATCAAAGATCACAAAAGCTAACTAACCTAAAGCAAACTATGGAACTTTACGGGCAACAAAACCACTTCATGCAACACTTGTTTAGCCATCCGAAGTCCCGCAACATCATTCCACCATAACATTTAGTTTCTCTATCGCCAAACAAAACTAATATCTTGCTATTAATTGGATCAAGACATGTAAGGTTTTGTGAGTTTTTGGTTTCATCAATTTGCATGTTAAACTACATTCGAAGGACCCAATACGAAGTTGTTCACTGATGCACTGAACTCAGAGTTTTAAGTCGATACTTTTGAAGGGGTTCAAACATTCAACCATCTCCAGTTACGCCCTCTTGAATCTCACCATCTGCACCAGATAAAGAACATATCACAAAGACATTAAAAAAAATTATCATACAGAACATTGGTAGGTACATGAAGAAAAGGTAAGAGTCCTTACAATCAAGATCTACAGCCATGTTGGCTTGATCATCAGCTTCATTGTCATACTCCTGCCAAAATTTCGAAAAGCAAAAGAAATCCAAAAGTTATAAAAAAAAAGGTGATTTGCATATACTGGAAAAAGGTGTTTTAATGGGGAGAAAAAAACATGGTCACGAGTTATAGCATTAGTTGATAAGGATCAGCAAATAGAAAATGTGCATTAGTAATTAATGGAAAGATGGAAATGTGTACCCTTTTAACATGACAAATCTCAAAAGATAAGAACTTCTCCTTCAGATCCATGGCCACATTGCACAAATTAGACATGATACGGCTCTTGGCTGTCCATGAACCATTAACCTGACATGTCAAGATTGCATTAGACCCATTAATATAATGCACTTAGCTGTACAAGTGGAAGCAAGAAAACAAAGACGACAGTTCAAAAGCATTGGTAGATGGGAAATTTCGGGTTAGGAAAGTTGGATAACGGATAAAATCATAAAATAAGTCGTCTTATTACTACGGGTCAAGATGAGTCAGGTTGAATTGACCCATTACTACTAAATTATTCACTGTTTTGATCTTGTACACAAATAATATAATAAACATTAAGACACATCACGCCTACAACATATCTGTGCATTTACACATCTCAAAACCTCTAAGCCATCACCATCTTGAAAATACGTACAAATACACCAGGCTGCTATAAACAAAGCGATGGCAGATACCAGAAGCATCTAAGATATACTTGGTCATCATCTTCTATTAATCCACTAGATTTTACGACCCCGACCCAACCGATGTAATAAACCACCAGTGCTCTTCTATATTATATATTGATACATGCTTTTAAGTACACATAGTAAGAAGATTACACTCTCTATCTTCACCATTCAGTAACCTCTTAACTCTGTTCTTATGAATCACAATTTTGCGATTCACATTGATATGTATGATAAACATGATACAAACACTATAGGTTCACAAAATAACCTTTATTATGATAAAGTTCTTTCCTGTCGGCACTTATACCAATCGGAAGACTTTTTACCCTGCAAAATACGTCTGAAGACACCAGGATGCTATAAACAAAGAATATTCTAGAAGTATCGAGATAAACTTGACCATCATCCTCTAACAAACTTTCTAATCACCCACTTGATGTAACAACTCTAACCAAACTTCTGTAATCTCTCTTCTTTATAAAGTATACACTGATGTATGCTTCTAATTAGAGATAACAAAAAGATTACAATCTCTTTTTCCAGCTGTAAATTTTCTCTTAATCTGTTCCTTATAAATCAGCATTATGTGATCATTACAATGAATACAATATATATTTTTTTAAAGCGCTTTATTGTAAGCACTAAATACATTATAGATGACTGTTACCTAGCTCAACCCATCTGCACTTACGAAACGTCATCCATATCCTTAAATATCTACGTGGGAGAACAAAATGAGGGGGTGGCCCGAGAAGAAAAATTGTATAACTGCATACCAACATGCTTAGCTTCTCCTTCCACGCGAATATGTGTATATCCTCTCTCAAGTGCATATCGCAATCCTAAATTTAAAGCTTGGTATTCAGCAACACCTTTACTCACAGTGCCCAGCCCTTCACGGACACAATAAACCTACAATTGCAAAATCAGTAAGTCCGATGCTGCGATGTATTTATCACTTGAGTAGAGTAACTCATATATACCAGACTTGTATCTTCATCACGAAGTACGACGCCAGCACCAGCTGGTCCAGGATATCTTTTTCCTACAGCAGCAAACTCAAGCATACACTTTTTTCCATTAAGGTCGTCGGACGAACAAGCTGACCCACCATCACTCTGTAGAGACAGAACATCATATGTATTTGTTAAGTGACAAGTCATATGCTAAAATGTGAAATGAAAACAAATGATATATAACCTGAGTAAACGTCCTTCTGATGCGTTTATGATTTCTCTTTCGTTGTTGTTGCCCCTTTTGAAACTCTGAATTCATCTTATTGGCAATAGCTTCTTCTGCACAATAGAAGTTGTAGGCTCGTACCATGAGTTCCTCAATGGTAGTTGGAATCTTAATCATTAAGTCCTTCACCAACGCAGCTCGCCGGATGCCGTGGATGAAGGCAGAGATAATCATTTGTTGATTTGAACGTTCTCCAATATCAAGGATTGCTTCATTAAACCGTTCAACAAACTCTTTAAGGGACTCATAAGGGCCTTGTTTGATATAGAACAGCTCGTGTGGAGTTTTTTTCCACCTTTTTAAGCAACCGAATTCGCTTTGGAAGCTTTTCACTAACTGAGAAAACGAAGATATGATGTGGCTTGGTATCTCGTAGAACCACGATATAGCTCTTCCGGTGAGTGTCAGTGTAAACAAGTTGCACAAATCAGGATCAAGGAGATTGTATAGATTCAGTGTTCCTTTAAACGAATGAAGGTGCTCATCTGGATCCGTTGTAGCATCGTAAAGCTGAAATTTTGGAATCTTGAATTCTTTTGGCAGAATGTATTCTGAGATTTCCTGATTAAAAGGATTGTTATCCAAGTATGAGGTTCAACTAGTCATTCTTGTTTCCGGTTGTTAATCCTAACACCCTTCGCCTACAAAAGACATATAAATTAAAAGCTATAACGATTAAAAAATCCTACTAACTAAACTTTGTTATGAACATAAAGTCATAACGACAAACGGGGTAACTAGCAAAATGTTGTACTTGAACACAAATCTAAATAATGAACAACTCCAAATAGGGGGCGTTTTGGATTGCTTATTTTTTCTCCTATCATGCTTACTTTTGAACGGAAGCAGTTTTGTGTTATCCAAACTAACCGGGTAAACGCAAAGGACCCTTGTTCATTTTACCCAGCAAAAGTCGAGCCTTTTTAGCTTTGATGTACACGGCCTAACCTGTATTCACGTGGCTCTTTCCCAACTCAATCAGATGTTCACCCAACAAGGTTTGAACCCAGGTCTATTATGAGATTTTGGGGCCGCATTACCACTAGGCCACCTTGGAGATGGTTTGTGTTATCGAAACTACTTCTGCTTAATAAGCAAGCATAGAGCAGCTTAGTAGTGTTTACTTTTTCTAAAAAGTTTAAAACCCATTATAAACGAATTTGGTTGAAAATATATTATCCAACAAACAATTACCTTTTGGAGTACTCTTGTATTTTCTACAAAATAAAATCATTTCAAGAAGTAATAATTTTTAAGCAGTTGATAAGTGAGTTATTTTAGCAGGAAAATAAGCAATCCGAAACACCCCCTTAGTGCCATTTAATTTTACATATGTATGTTAGTAGGTCTATGCATACATAAGAAGTAAATTTGGTAACCTTGAGAAATATGGCACTTGCACAATAGTTTGAAGTTTGAACAAGAACAACTCCAAACGATAAAATGATAAATGGTGGTGTGTGTTTTAAACATGAGCTATACAACATTTGGTTAAACTAGAGGAGTGGGAGCCCAATTAGTATCTCGGCTCCCTACTAACTTCTTGTAAATCCTATGTACTTCTAATAAAGTGATATTTATAATAATTAAAAAAAATGATATAATAATAATAATAATAATAATAATAATAATAATAATAATAATAATGGTTTGAAACATGGAACCGAAGAGATGAATTACCTGATGATGGTTCTTTGATTGCTAAAATGATGTTTTAGCTAATGATACATCTATCTTTCTTTAAAGGGACATGATACGCCGACACCCCATAGGGGGTGTGTTGACTTTTTTGCTGCTGCCGTCGCTTATACTGTCTGCTTTGTCGGATTGTATATTTTTCAAAAATAAATGGTGGCCCACCCACTAGAGGGTGTTACCATAGTAGCTCATGATACATCTATCCTTCTTTAAATTGCTTTTTTTTTTTCAACTGTTGAGGTTTATGGTGACATGCTTCCACAATAGGCTGCAAAAGCAACTCGTCCGCTCACGCGTGGGGACGTGGGTCTCAATTTTCAGTTTTTTTTTTTTCGTTGACATCTGCATTTTGTTCAGCTTAATAAAAAATTTAATAAGATACTTTTGACGCTTTATAAAATTAAAAAGAACGATCTTATTTAATGATTTTGTTTATATTAATAAAGTCACTTTGTCGAGAAAAATAAGAAATGGTCATATGATCCTCTAGCAAGTGCTAGGTGCAGTGTCGTGTCGGGTTATCGGCACTGCAAACTCATCTTTTATATCATAACATTGTTACAATTCAAAATCTCACAAAAAAACTCTATTTATTATAACCCAAGTTTCATGTACACGTGAGTCTTATCTTTTATTTTTTATTTCATTTTCTTTTAAAAAAAAAAGATATTTTATTTTGTGCATTTAAGCCAAATTTTATACATTTTAAGATTAAAAATGTAAGAAAAATAACTAAGGGACTAAAATGATAAACAAAACACGGACTAACGGTGTAAGAAAAACACTCTTACATAATGTAGACATATATAACAAGAAAGTTTAAAATGAAAAAAATTAATTAAAAAATTACACAAAGCGTCTTCTTCTTCTTTTTCTTTGTCGGCTACTTGTACATCCAACTAAAAAGAAAAACAATCACAATATAAAAAAACACATAACAGTTACTCAAACACAAACATCAAATAAACACAAACCTTGATTTAAAACACACACACATTGAGAATGGACGTTAGCCATAACGGTGTACCTATAATGCGGTTATGACGCACCTTACAATGCAATATATGTAACGAATGACCCTATAACGTGCGTATGACAAGCTATACCGTGCACTTTAAGATATATGACACGTGCTACATACCTACTCATGATTTAGTTTTTATAACTTTTGTTCGTGCGACAAGTGTCAATGAGAATTTTGGATTTTTTTTAGAATGTGGCTTTTGTCTAAACAAAATGGTCAAACATTCCCATTTTTGTAATTTCACTTTTTTTTTTTTTTTCTTACAATAATTATTTCTTTTACTAATTTAATTCTTCTCATAATAATTTTTAAGTTTTAACGGGACAATCTTGATGCAAAATCCTTGGCCTAGAAATTATAAGGTTAGCATTAAAGCGATTGTAGGTCTTCTTTTAAGTTTTAACCGAAAATAAACTTATAAGAAGTGAAGACGACATCTTATTGGTTGAGTGACAATATGGTGTGTGCTATATCGGACATAGTGAGGAAGTAACTACTGTTAACTTATTTGTTTAGTTGTTTTCTTAAACTTTTTGGAAAGAATTTTTAGCTTAGATCAGATATACCATATACGAGTAATTCATATCAAGCTTGTCAAGATCGCAAGTAAACTTGTAAAATCGTACGATTTTACATGCTCACTAGCTAAAATCGTGTAGGATCGTTGTAGGATCGTATGTTTGGTAGGATCGTGGGATCGAACGTAAACTCGTAAGATCGCTAGTCGATCCGAGTTTACCTAAGCCCATATATATATATATATATAGGAATATATTAGCTACAATTTAGTGTAGCCAACTCTCTATAATTTTGTGCTATAATTTGTGGGTCCCTAAGTTATTTTTGTGGGTCCCTGAATCCTTTATTGTGTAATTTTAGTATATATATATATATATATATATATATATATATATATATATATATATATATATATATATATATATATATATATATATATATATTCTATCTTTTAGCCCAACCATTTATTCTTAAGCCCAAAAATAAAAGAGATAAGTAACTAAGGAACCCATTTGGATACTAAGGGTAACTTGATAACCTACAACAGACGATTGGTTTTCTTATTAAATTATATACACTTATACACTTTTGCCTCAAATCAGAATTCCAAGAAATAAAATATTGAAGTCTTCTCCATCACTCGAATCAAACATCTTGGAGCAGGTAATTGATTTTTGTTCTTGATAATTTTAATGTATACATTTTTTATTTGATAGAGTTTAGACTTACCACTTAATTGATTTTTGTTCTCGATAATGAAATACCCAATTCTGATGAACTTGTTTCTTATTTCTTGATTATTGGTTACTAATTAAGTTGTAGGATTCCATGAAAATCCGCTATGATAATCCTTGTTAATTAATAACAACCTCGAGTTACAGTTTAACAAAACCCACTTTTACGAGGGAATTTAAAATTTTTCCGGATATTTTATTTTCACCACAACACAACATCACAACAATTAACGAATATCGGCACTAGTTCTCGACGTGCTTTACGGAACATATTTATTTCGCAACGACTACTAGTTCACAAATCGCAAATCTCACTAATTACAAATTATAGTTAAAACCACTAAACTTATAACTTGATTACAACTATACATTAATCACACTTTATCCACTAATTACATTTATATTTAACTAACTACACAACATTTACTCTAAACATATTTACTTCTTTCACTAAACCAACTACAAACCGACTGGACCCTTAATTCGTTCCAGGCCCAACATTCTCACACGACCAGCCCAACTTCAAACCCAACTTCTCTTTTGTTATTTCATGTAAGCCGACCAGCCAAACACCTCCAAAAACGCAACCCGTTTTCTCATTTCTTAAACACAACACACAAATATTTTTACACCATTTTACTCACCACCCACTAGGCTAATATAGTGTCGAATCTCATTACTAGGTGTCGAACTTTAATAAGGTTTTGAAGGCCAATCTTTTTGTCCCATTTTAACCCAACCCGATATACGTAACTTATCGAGACTCAACCAAATCTTTCCCCGCTTTTTCCTACGTACTCTTAATAATATTCTCAACATGTTATAATGATCAGAAAATGACTAGGACCACGGAAGCTTAGTATGGCACGCTAACTTCATATTCGGAGCATATATTAAAAACACAAACCGAGCGTATGAATACATATACACAACACAACAAACAAAGATAGATCTTATCTATCAAATATCTTATACTGTCGGTAGAAACACTTAGGTGTCCATTTGGCTACAGTCTCCTCCAATGATTGATGGGGAGAGTCAATAGTCAATGAGAAGCGTGTGAAACCTTCTATATATTCTACTCTTCACTACTCACCTCACCATCTCACAAATTCACTTATTTCACTCTCACCAGACACTTTCCAAAACCAGAAATACATATCACTCTTTAGAAAAGTAAATCGGATAAGAAATAAGCATGTTAAATCATGATTCGAACTTAGTTAATACACTGCTTACTTCGTCCTTGTGATTTCGAAACCCCACTGTCATCCCCCATCTCTCACCCTCACCTCCTCTACCTACTCGTCTCACCCATCTTTCACCCTCACTAACCACTCCAAAAACCCAGCAAACCTTCTACTTTAATATAAAGAACAAATGAGTAAAAGAAGAAAACACGTTTAGAAACGTATTATAGTTCTAGCGAGTGGCCATTGTAGTTTCTTTCGTGATTCATGCAAGCTCACTGCTTCCTCACCACCTATTTAAAGGTGTAGTAAGTATTCGAATATCTCCTTTTGTTTCTATATCTCACGTACTCACTCACACATGCATATTTCATGTTATATTCGAACGTATTATTTTCTTTTGTATTACCTATACGAACCATAAAGTTTACAAACCCACAAGGCCGGGTGTTGCATGTCACCACTGAGAAGGTTTACGAGTCATCACTCACCTCATACACACATTTAAGATATTACACACATGCATGCATCATTTTACTCGAACATATAACATTTGTATATTTGGAACCACAGTTACCTATGATTGAGCCATGCACATTGTCGAAAACTCACTTTGTGGAATCTTAATAATCACCTCACACATTTCTTAACTACTTGCCTTGCATACTACTTCATTCTCACGTATAATCAAAACTTTAAAACACTTAGAACTACCTCAAAAGTTTGTATATTAAACAGCCCAAGTTGCCTATAACTCAAGACCATAACTCACAATTTAACCACATAACCATGTCATATTTTTACACGACCTCGTGGACCTCCTGACAAGCTACACTTTTCATATAAACATCATGTGAGAATAACTGAGAAACAACCATTTAAAACAGCCACGCTAGTCATAGAAAAACTAGATCATTTTCAGAAATAAATCAAAGATCGGTTGGGCTAAAAATCGAGCCCAATAAACATTTGAGTATCAGCAGTCCAACAGACCCATATGATACATTTTTAGAACCACAAAAATAGCCCAAGTTCAGGCCCAAAACTATTTTCACGCCCTCGCCTCTAAATTTATTAACGGGCCTTAAGTTAAATCGTTAATTGGCCCATTTATACAAAAATAAGCTCTTTTCGGGAATAAGCACTTGAAATAAGCTAAAATTAACTTAATAAAGATACAGAAATTTTCAGAATATTTTTCCAGTTATTTTTATGCAAAAAGGACTAAAAATGTAACGCGATTTAACTGGAGGGACCAAAACTGCCAAACCGTGAAAATCAGGGACTGAAGCTGTGAAAACAGTTATAAGGGACTTAAATTGACATACCATTGGACTCCAAGCCTTATATGGACACATGGACAAATTTTGGACTATTATTGGACTATGGACTAAACCGAAGGACTAACGACGTAACGCAACACAGTTAGGATAAAAAGTATAAAATCTGGAAAGGACAAGGACCTATTTAATTTTTACTTGACATTCTTAGTTTATTTTTCATTTTGCACCCTTCATTTCATATGCATGTTTCATTTTAAGTTATGCATTATTTAAAGTTTCGTTATTAGAAATATTAGCAACTTCACTTGCATATTATTTCAGCATATTTCGAGAAAATAATATTTTTGGTCGATTAAGATAAGAATCAAAATAATATTATAGATATATCATATTTTTAACTTGAGGCATTTTAAGCATATCACACACTCACATCACCGATCAAATCGTTATACGATTTATCCTTTCCACATTCGTTATTAGTAGTAAGTTAGACTCTTAGACTTCGCTTATATTCAGGTCTCGTATTGAAGAAGTTTCCGTGATCGTTTACTTGATCTTATAATTTCGTCTTGTCAGATACGCTCCAGGTGAGTCGTGGCCCCTACTTTTAACACTTGTTTTTAATAACTCTTTTGGGGGAGATACATGCTTTGACTGTTTTAAGTATATTTTATATTCTGAAAACTCTCATGATTTACTCAAAATTATCAACTATGCTTTACATGTTTGAATCACCATTGAGAGAAATATATGTTCGATATATGTACAAATTGCTTGCTTAGCTTAAACACTGAATTTGAAGAATAACATTTTAAACTACTTGACATAACATGATGCTGAGACTTGTTGTATGCATTCATATAACAAATGAATGTACTGTTTCTTTGTTATGATATTTCTACATTTTCACTAGAAATAATTGCCAAAACTAAAATTACGCATAATTCACGAACCTTGAAACCTTTATTGCCTAAGTTTACTTTATTGCCATAAAGTCCCTTGATCATGAGCCATTAATCACTGCGGTGACCGCGAATATAGTGAACAGCTTCGAAACCTGTTGGAGGCTGACGACCTATCCCACTAAATACTTGGACGGAATGCCTATATGGTTAGTCGTATTTAGTCGCGATGCACTATATTTGAGAAAAATAGGAATTGGCAAATCACCTATTACATGAGAGCAAAACTTTCGTCATTAATTTGATGAACACCCCGTTTTCTGGTACACTGTTAACGTTTTGCGTGTCATGAGGCTTAGGGCAATATAACTTTATGAATATATGAATGTTTCATATATATCCTAGGATACAGCTGTATTTAGAAGACCACCACCTTACACTGATAGATTTCAGACTCTAAATTACTATTCCCACTATGTGATATGATTTTGAATCCTGTACTTGAACTTTAATTGTTATCATATGTGACTTAAATGAGAATTCTACACAAGACAACCCAAAATGCTTGGTATATCGTTACATTTAAAAGCTGACTCAACAGTCTATATCGAGCGTATAACAACGTAGCTCATCTGCATTTATAACTTGAAACTTATGATTTTGGAGATCATACATGATTTACTTGTGGATTTTTATACAATACAACTTATTAATTATTTCATGAAGAATTATTATTTACTTCGACAATCACTATACACCTTTCGAAGAAAGTTATTTTCTATAAACTCCACGAACTCACCAACCATTGTGTTGACGTTTTAAGCATGTTTATCTCAGGTAATTAACGGAGCAGGACAAGACACGGAGCGGGCATCTTATACTCTGATAAATAAACTGGTGTAAAATCAAAAATGTCATTCCTTCCAAATTATCACACTGTTGTGGGAATTTCAAATCAGATATCTCCCTTTTATACCAAAACTATTAATTCGAATGACATATAACTTTCAAAACGCCTATTCTGGGCCGTTTTTTCTGAAATTTTAACTCGATCCTCATCGTAACACCCTAATTAATTTTCCGCTGCCACTAAACAAATTAGGGGGTGTTACTAATTAAGTTGCTACTTTTATGAAACTTTAGGACTAATTTATAGTTGTTAACTTTTGTGATTACTAATCAAACAATTATAGTTGTTAACTTTTAGATTATAGCATACTTGTATACATAACGAGCTTAAAGACCCGTGGATTCACGGGGTTTTTAAAGAAATATGAAAATTAGATAATAAGAAAACAATGAACGTAAACATGTTTGATTAATATATGAAAGAAAAAATGAGATAATACGTGAATATTCAATAATCAATAGAGTTTGTACAATTAAACGAATACACGTCCATTTGTTGTCGTCTCCAAATTTGACAGTCTTGAATTGCAAATGACGTATGTGAGAGCTAATCAATTTAATATCAAATGTTCATCCCGTGAACACCTAATAGTCTATAGAAAATGTAAGTAAAAGTAGGCTATGATTCATAATCTATTATGTTAGTGCAAATATTATGATATTTAAACTGAACGGTTTCTTCGGTTTTAATAATGACAAACATGTAACTTGTACTCCCTAACGTAAACCGTCCCACATTAAGTGTCCATAATGGAATCTTGGGATGTCCCAAATTAAGTGTCCAGGGAATATTTCAACCAATGAGAAGAGACTTTAGTGGGTAATAGTGATATTTAATTGGTGGAGAGTGTAGTTAGTGGAATTTTCTAAAACTTTGTGCATTTGGAAAGTGGACACTTAATATGGGACGGAGGGAGTAATACATAACGTAAAATGTGCAAGTTACTTGTAAACACAAATCATCAACGCATACTTACATCAACATCTCTCAACGTATCAAGTATGCTTCAACAAAGTCGTAGATTTCCATCCCGACGTAAATCACTCAAGGTATGGACAAACAAATCTACTACTTGACAAATGATCAAAGGATTATATTTTTCCTCTAAACTTCAAATTTTTAATGTGACAAAATATTTTTTTCAAAAATACATTTTACAAATTACTTTTGAATTAAAAAGAAATGTTTTATTTTGAAAAATAAGTTTAAAAATTCCAACAGTCATTTTCCCCCCCCCCCCCCCCCCAAAACAGCTCCAAACATTCCCAAATAAACCTTCCCCACTAAAAACAAACGGAAGAGCGTCCACGGTACCACTAAAGTACCGACGGTACCACTAAATTTAGTGGTGCCATCTGACATTAGTGGTGTTGTCCCTCTGTAACGGCTAGTTTTCTCTTTGCCTATAAATAGTGGACCATTTTACACTTCCAACTTGATTTTTCTAGTGAGTTTTCTCTGGTCTAATCCCTCCTCACTTAGATCACTTTCTTTGATCATTTAGAGAGTCTTAGTTTGTTTAAGAGTGATCCTTTCATCCCACCAAGAGATCACCTTCATTCCTCTTCTAGTGCAAGAGAAGAACACAGAGTATCACAAAGATACAAAGTGTTGTAGTTGTAGTTAGAGCACTTGTAACACTTGTTACATACTTGTTGTATCTTGTATACATCAAGTTCATTTTTCTTTTGAGAGGTTGTGAGAGAAGATCATTGTAATCTTATAGAGATATTGAATATCTCTTGTAGCTTGTGAGCTAGTGTGTTGATCAAGGGTAGATAGGGTAGATTGAGTCAAGTGAGGGTTGATCATTGTGATCTTGTCGAGATCTTGGAGATCTCTTGAAGCTTGTGGGCTTGTGTGATTGATTAAGTAGATCAAGGGTAGATCGAGTCAAGTGGGAGTAGATCATTGTGATCTTGTTGAGATCTTGGAGATCTCTTGTAGCTTGTGGGCTTGTGTATTGATCAAGTGGATCAAGGGTAGATCGGGTAGATCGTGAGTAGATCGTGTGGATCGTGGTAGATTGGTACTAGCTAAGATTAGTACTCGACATTTAGCTTAGTGTCGGAAATAAGGATAAGCGACGTTGTACGGTTTTCTCCGCCTGAAGGGAGCTTGTTGATTAGTGAAGTAACTCTCGAGTTGGGTTCTCAGGGAGTGGAGTAGGGCGAGAGGAGCTTCGTGACCGAACCACTATAAATCATCGTGTCTGGTTTGCGCCTTCTTACTTATCTCTTTACTTTTATTTTATTATTTATCGGTTTATATTTATATTTGCATTGCGTTTATGTTTGTGTGGCTAGTTGCTTATAATATGTTGATTATGCTTGTGTCATGGTTTGATTGTGTTTGTGTTATAGTTTACTTTATACCATCTATAGATGTTGTATGATCTTTGTTGACACTTTTCATATTACGTCACACTTGATCGGGTGTTTGATACAAAAAGTTTTTAAGTTTTTAAATGGAAACGTATTCAACCCCCCCCCCTCTACGGTTTCCACAATTGGTACCAGAGCCACGTCGCTCAAATTTTTAAAATAAATGGTTTTCAAAATTGAGTACGATCCATGTATCAAATTACCTATGAAGGTGATAAAATATGAAAAGTATTTAGTTGCTTAATACTTACAAGTTTTGTTGTTAAGTATACTTTGTCATACTAGCTTGAAGGTTTTCTTAAACAAATAAAAGAAAAGAGTTTTTAAGTGTCCGATCATGTCTATAGTACGAGTCGTAAAATGATGCGGTTGGTTTTGTTCAAAACTGTAATAACAGGTCACGGTACCGTTAAATATAACGTATAGTACCATTAAATACGAACGGTACCGCTAAATTTAACGGTACCTTCGTCTGTTTTTCAGAATTGGGTAATTTTCAAAAATTCGTATAAAATCAACCGTATGTCCGTAGGAGTCGTGCCACCTATCGTTTTAAACGTAATTGAGTCTACTTTCATTTAAAAATACTTTTAGAAAATGATTGTAAAGTAAAATTTACGAGAGTCTTTGATTCGTAACAGAGAGTCCTTTCCGGTCATGCCGATTGCACAAAGTTTTTGTCAAATTACAAAGAAAACATCACACATTGATGTATTCATATTTTCAAAGTGTTGAACTTGATCAAATTTTGAAATGGGGTGGAAAATAATTCATTTTCAAATAAAATCAAGCTAAGTATACATTGTTATACTTAATACACAAAATGACGATAAGTATTTTTGTGTGTTATGCTGAATGATTATTTGTTTTTCTTTGTGTCCTAGTATTGTTAGTTAATATTTTTTTTTTTGCTTATAATTATTTTTAGTTGAGCTAATTATATCTATAATCACAAGTGTTTTACATGTCTTGTTGCTATGTGTGATTTTTTTTTTTTTTAATGCGTTAATAGAACTTAGACTAGACTTCTTGCACTAAGTTGCTTAATTGATTTTGCATTGCATATAGGCATAGACCACTTTTTTGCATATGTGTCTTCGACATCTTGCAAGTTTTAGGATGCTTTAGTAACCTTCTTAGAAATGGAAACTAAGTTGGCTGATCATGTGCGTCGAAAGATATTGTCTTACACAATTATTTTTCCCAAAGGTTTAAGTGTAAAAAATATATCACCTCAAAATATTTAACACTTTCATTAAATCCGTAACATGATCTCTAAAACATTACATCATTTTGTCTTGCTTGACCATGGGTTGTCTAAACAAGATAAAAGATCATATTAATACATTAGTATTTAAGTAAAAGAAAATGTATTAAACTTGCATTGATCTAACACACATACAAAATGTTTTAAACATTTAGTATTTTACGTATGTGGTATAAAAATAGTTAAGATAATTATTTTTATACTAATGAGGTGTCGAAAAACTAAGAATATTATACTTAATAATATAAATAGTTTTTTGCAAATAAAAATAAATGAAAATATCTAAGTAGTAACTTAATATGTCATTAACCTCACACATACAACTAGTATTAGAATAAATGGAACACATTCCCTTAATTTTTATTTTCTTTTTAAAAGGAGTGATCGTGAGGGTCAAAAAAGATTTCGAGTGCATATCAATTCATTATTCAAATTATGATTATATCATTATCGAATCTAATTGACAAGTTTTCGAGTATGGACATGAAATTGGAGTCATTATTTGTCTAGCTTCAAGATAACATCAAAATATGATGAAATATATTATCTTGAATCTACATACTCAATCATACTCGATTGTTATGAAAATAATGACGTCCTCTCAAGAAGAAAATAATATGCATCGGATCATAACTCACACTTGTATTGAAGATTCCATATTAAGTCTTCTTGTCCAATGGTTGTGTTCCAAACATTAAACTAATATGTTTAAAAGATGCATAAAATACACAACTAAGTAGGATTGACAACTTGGATGTTTCATCCGAAATATACAAGTAATTTACATTGCAATGCAATTAGTAAATGTGTCATTTCCGAAAAACCAAACACGAGCAAACAAACAACATATGTAAACTTTGCTCATGAACGACTCAACACTCAAAGTCACATGTCTAGTAAAAGTGTCACACATAATATGTTATTAACTATTATGTAAGTCATCAATCTTTGAGAATATCACATGTATTTCTCTTATCAAAAGATTGACAAAGGATAACTTATATCCTATGCATCTTATTCCCTTTGTAACATGAATGGTTATGTTACAAGAGAGTACATTGCATCTTGTTAACAAATATAGGATATTAGATTTGAATAATAACCCAAAACAACATGTGTCATTGCATAAACAAGTAATATTGGTCATACACTAAAATACTTGTTTTTCTAAGCATTCGTAAGAGTGATAAGTTTCCTCTTAGAAAAGCATATTTGTTGAAATATACAGTATGTCTCATTTTAAGTATAATACTCACAAGATCTATTAAGGTAAGTAACCTTTACTAGATTCCTTTCTCAAGATATGCAAAGGGAAAGCATTCTTGAAACACACACGATGTAGTAGATTCTACATTGTATCACATTAGAGTGTCTCTTGGTTCTAGGAAACCAAATCATGTTAAAATAACATGTAACAACTCAACAAACAAAGATGTTGTCCAAGAGATCATAAAATGCACCATCTCCATCAAATAACCTCTAAATCTCAAACACGAAATTAAAACATTTCGCTTGCCTTTGTTAGGAGTTGTGTGAGACATGTCATTTTCTTAACCGACTTTCAAAGTATGGTTAGTTGAGTCATATTAGGCCATCTATTAGCGAAATAAGCTAATATCATCTTTGCTATATTTCGATAGGCAAAATATAGGAATTTGAATTTTTCTAACATGAGAATGACTACTGGAGAACCTATCGCACTAGAAATTCAATTTGACCTAACGGTTGAATTGCTTCCAGGAGAGAAGTTGGGTTCGTGGTATAACCCGTAAAAATAGTCGTGTTTAGCCTGAATTGACCACCACTAGTGATAGTCTTCATACTCATTCTATAACTTGAAAATTTTTTCATTCCTACATTTGACTAGAGATAGTTTACATCGGTGAACTTTATCTCCCGTTAGGATTTCATTTTGAACAAGTAGTAATTATGATCTTCCTTAGCAAACCTAGATTGCTTGCATCCCACATATGTGTTTCAAAATGATAACATGTTCTCGTAAGATATGATTAAATGTCTTCATGATCTTAAATGCTAAATGATTATGATGTTTTGCATGATGTTTGCATTTATTCCTTATGTGCATTTTACATGATTTGCTTGTAAATTTTGCACCCACACTATGTCCTTTTAACACATTAGAAATTAGGTATGCCTATCACTATGAACCCTTATAAGTCATACACTAGTGTCAAAACCTATAAGTTAAAGTAGTCGCGAAGTTGTCCTAATTCCCTGGTCATCACTTCGCCTTCTTCCAAGTAATACACCTTTTTCTTCATGGGAAGGTTAGATACAAACCTAGTAGAACTCGGAGTAGGGTTGACAACTTAAATATTTCATCCGAAATATTCAAGTAAGTTTAACTTGCGATCGCAATTGTTAAATGTCATATCCGAAACATCATATTCAAGCCTTTTAACAACATATGTTAAAACGCTCATTCAAAAGCTAAAAGCTAACATCTACCCTCGGGTGACAAAGGACACACGAATTACTATATAAGTGATTAGTAGTTCATTTCATCCTCGTGTGATTATACACTTCTTAAGATTCCAAACCTTGCTGTGAATCAGCACCATAGGCCCTGCGTTACGTCTTTCAAAACCCCGTGAAATACTCGCGTGCGAAGCACATCAAAATCCGTAAATCAACCAAACCTCTCAAACGAGAATCCTCTAACCATCCTCGTCTAGGTCTAGGAATGATGGAACATATTCCATAAATCTTATGACTATTTAAATATTTCACTGGAAATATTAAAGTCATCCCTCGTACCCCTCTTATGACTACTTGAATATTTCACTGGAAATATTGTAGTCATCTCGTGCGTCTCGTCTCATGACTCTTTAAATATTTCACTGGAAATATTGAGTTATTCTTTAAATCCCTCTCATGACTACTTAAATATTTCACTGGAAATATTAAAGTCATCCCTTACGTCTCATCTCATGACTTACTAAATATTTCACTGGAAATATTAAGTCATCCCTCACACCCTTCTTATGACCACTCGAATATTTCACTGGAAATATTGAAGTCATTTCTTAGTCTAGCTTCGTGACTTTACAAGTCATTCTTTTCATTTTTCTCATGACTATTTAAATATTTCATTGGAAATATTGAAGTCATTCTTTACGTCTCGTCTCATGACTTGCTAAATATTTCACTGGAAATATTAAGTCATTCCTTACGTCTCATCTCATGACTTCTAAATATTTCACTGGAAATATTAAGTCATCCCTCACGTTCCTCGTATGATCACTTGAATATTTCACTGGAAATATTGAGATCATCTCTTCTATTTCGTCTCATGACTTTTAGATATTTCACTGGAAATATCAAGTCATTCCCTCTATCTCGTCCCATGACTTTTAGATATTTCACTGGAAATATCAAGTCATTCCTTGTGTCTCATTTCATGACTTCTAAATATTTCAATGGAAATATTAAGTCATCTCTCACGTTCCTCGTATGATCACTTGAATATTTCACTGGAAATATTGAGATCATCTCTTCTATTTCGTCTCATGACTTTTAGATATTTCATTGGAAATATCAAGTCATTCCCTCTATCTCGTCCCATGACTTTTAGATATTTCACTGGAAATGTCAAGTCATATCTTATGTCTCGTCTCATGACTTTTTAAATATTTCACTGGAAATATTAAGTCATCATTCACATCGCTCTAATGACTACCTATGTATTTCCTCGGAAATATGAAAGTCATCTCTTCTCGTCTAGTACCGTTCATCTCGTAAAAAGAATTTATTAGGTCTAAATTCTCTCCTCGTGTCGAAAAGTCTCACTAAATCAGCGAGATTGGTATGTGCTAAAACACATACCTTTATTTGACCATAACCGGACCAAAATGACCAAAAACCCGACCATAATGCCAAAAGATATCGTGTTTTTGTGTTTTTATATATGCAGGCACGGATATCGAAGAAAAGGACAAAAATCAAGCAAAGACCGGGAAAACGAGCACGAGATATGGAAGTGTTATTTATAGCCGATGCCGGAAAGAAAATATGGTCAAAAAGTCAACCGAGGTCCTCCAAGTATCAAAGATTGTCAAAATCACCCTTAGATCATCTTTTGGAAAATGGCAGCAATGGTCCCTTGAGAATCCAGAAATTACATCTATAGTCCCTAAAATAACTTTAAATCCTTAAAACTAATCCTAAGTCCTAAACCCGGTTCCAAAAATTACCCAACCCACACACTCTAAACTACCCAGCCCACTTTAAAATATCAACCCAACCCACCTATTTAGTCCATACCCGACCCAATAATAATAAAATTAACCCCGGTCAACTTTATGTCAAAAAAAAATATATTAAAAACACTCACACAGTCAAACACCCGCACCCCTTTCTATCCTAAACCCAGAATGATACTATTCACCCTAACCCTAAATTACCCCGTACGAGTTTTTACCACAATTAAGGGTATAGATGTCAATGATTGGCTCTTCTAGAAGCACCTGACACCAAGGAATTACACGTGGGTGTCGCTTATTGGTCGAGCCACCTCACACCTTTGATCATACGGCTGTGATTTAAGAGTAGGGAGCAAGAAACGATCTAAGGGTAGATAGCAGCTGAGGAGCACACGGATTGATGAGCTGGAAGGCCTGGAAGCTTCAGTGGTAGCCTATAAATAGAGCTCTCCTCATCAACAGTCAAGTGTCCAATTTTTAAGTCTTAAAAAATTGTTACCATTTTCATTTCCTGTCATTTAATGTTTTCGTAGTGTAATTTTTACATTTAAGTTGTAATTTACAATTCAAGTTCAGTTGTACTCAGTTTTTTTTATTGTTATTAAAAGTCAAGTTTGGTCAAAAGATTACTGTTCGTCAGCTTATTTTGCTTATGAGTGTTTATTTTCACTTTCCTGCCTTTTAGTTTTAGTTTTGATGTCAGTTAGTTGGTTTATGCTTATCTATTTTAATTTCTCCTTAATATTGCTTCAAGTCAAAGAAAAAGTCAAAGAAGCTTTTGATAAGCTGTGGATAAGCTGATGGTGGATAGAAGCTGGACATTGGGGTATATTATTGGCTTAATAGCCTGGGTTTTGTTTTGATGTTCTGAGATCACTTATATTGCAGCAGGATTTACTTGTGAGTGCAAATTCTTTTTTTTGGCTTATTGTTTGATTATATCAGCTTATTATGTTTTATTTGTTTCTACTTTGCTTTCCATTTTAGCTTAAGGTTTGTTTAGTAATTCCAGCATAGGAGATAGGTTAGAATCAGTTTAGAGTAAATTGCATAAGCTTTTGATTTATTTTTAAGGGTTGTTTGGTAGGTATCAGCTGAGCTTATTTGAAGTTCTGATTGGTATTTTTAAGGGGTTAGTAGGAGTCAAAAACAGGTTTGTAAGTACTAGTTTACTAGGTCTAAGATTGCACAAAACTTTTGCGCCAATTTCTTTAATACCTGCTGTCACAAGTTATATAGTGCAGGAATAGTGTTTTTGAGGCTGCTGATATAAGCCATCTTGTGGCTTATTTTTATAAGCTCTGACTTTCCTTTTTGGTTCATTAGATAGTTTACATAGCTAGCTTCATGTTTATCATCTGGTATTCGTAGTTTAAGCTTATTTGAGTGCTTATTTCAAGCTTGCAAATTTCCCCCATCAGACTTGTTTTAGCTTGTTCTATTTTCAGTCCACTAGCTACTTTTCTAGGCTTAATTTAGATAAGCTATCAATGTTGGAAGTTGGATTTTGAAGTATCTTTGGATAGCCAGTAGTACTAGGAGTTTTTTGCCCCCATTAGTTTCCATTTAACTGCTTATTTGGGCCGAGAAGTTGGCTATTTCATCGTTGTTTCTGCCTCATGTTTGCGACTGTTCTTGAGCTTATCTGCTTATTAGCTTGTCATAATCTGCTTATCTGAGTTCGATTCTGCTCATTTGTTGCTGTTTGATGATTTTTGAGTTTTTGGTACTGAGATTTGCTTATTTGCTTATAAATTGCTTTTTGGCTTATTCTCAATAAGCCCAATCTGCTTATTTCTGCTTATCTGGTACTAGCTGCTATTTTTCTTAAAAAGTAGATTAGTTTTTAGATTTTACAAAAAAAATCCCAGATTTATTTGAGTTGTTTTGCTATTTTATATGCATTTTCTTAGTTTAAAGTAGTTTTAAATAATATAAAAAGAAAAGAAAAGAAAATAAGTTTCTGTGTTGTCACTTTTGGTCCCTAGTCTTTCTGTTTAAGTTTAAATCGGGCTTGGATAGTTCTTAGTTGTAAATCATTTTGATAAATGGCAATTTAGTCCCTGTCTTTGTATAAAAACGTTTTTTAGTTTTAAATAAGTTTTAGAAATTACAGTTTCAGTCCTTGTCTTTAGTTTTAAAACTTTTAGGTTCAAGTAAAGTTTCTGAAATTACACTTTTAGTCCCTAAACTTTTAAACCTTTTGTTTTCTTTAATTTTCTTTTATAAAATTAGTTTTATTAGATTACATTTTCAGTCCCTTAGGTTTTTATTTTTGCATATCTTCACTATTAGTTTTATAAGTCTCGGGATTAGCCCGGGATTTGCGTTATTTGATTTCTTTTTATGTGCTTTAATTTGATAAACGTAGAATGCTTTTAATTTTTCATATTTTAGCGTAAACAATACCATATAAAGTTTCTGAAATTACACTTTTAGTCCCTAAACTTTTAAACTTTTTATTTTCTTTAATTTTCTTTTATAAAATTAGTTTTATTAGATTACATTTTCAGTCCCTTAGGTTTTTATTTTTGCATATCTTCACTATTAGTTTTATAAGTCTCGGGATTAGCCCGGGATTTGCGTTATTTGATTTCTTTTTATGTGCTTTAATTTGATAAACGTAGAATGCTTTTAATTTTTCATATTTTAGCGTAAACAATACCATATAATCACTTTCATTTTCAATTATTCACTTCACATCTTAACGACACCGAATCGACTTAAACGCCGTCAAACCTTCGTTGGGAGAACGACCCGGGGAAATATTTTCACAAATATTCCTTCGGAAAAATTACACACTTAAAAATATTTACATCAAAAAATGGCGCCGCTGCCGGGGAAGGCTTGAAACGTTGTCGTTGATTCGTATCGTATTTTGTGTTTTGAAGACCCTTCCTCGGAAGTTATCGTTTTTATAAAAAATAAAAATACAAAAAGAAAATAATTAAAAAACACTTTTCCTAAAGTGTTTTCACCATTAATAATAAATCCTCGCTCTCGAGAGGGCGTTGTAAACCATTCCGAATAACAACAAAAGAGATCGGAAAATTAAACGTTTCTTGGATTATTTCTTTACTACAACCTAATTACGGGGTTTAAGGAGGTCTTGACATTAAATTGCAGACCGAAGAGAGATCCATTCTTCTCTCCCACCACGCTGCGCGTAGTTTTGAAAGAAACGAGTACGGTTGATTAACGATCACCAAAAAGATAATAAATCTAATTTTTCATTAAATATAAAAACCCAAAAAGATTTTCTTTTCAAAATTAATTTTCCATTTTTCTTTTGTGATTTTCCATGTTTCCAACCTTAAAAATCCAAAAATATTCTTCTTCATCTTCTTATCCGTTTAATTCTTATCTTCTTAATCCTCTATTTGTTTAATTCTGATGGAATCATTTATTTCTTGTGTCGGTTGTGGAGAACCGCTTTTTGGATTACCGTGTCGGCGGTGTACTTGCGAGAGGTGTGGTAGAAATTTGATCAATGGGTTTTGTTCATTTTGTGCTTCGGAAGCTGAAAATTCATACTTTTATGATTTTAATCCGAACATTTCCAATTATCCTCAAAACAATTTCTATCACCCTCCTCAAAATTTCTATGAGCAAGAACCGTATTTCAATAATACACCTAATTTTTCTTGTACAAATTGTGGGGGTCCTCATAATGATTTTCAATGTCAACCGTGGAATCAAAATTACTGTGAACCTAATCCTTGCTATAATACTTCCGGTTTTGACAATTTCCAACCCCCACAAAATCCCGTCAATTATCCTAATCAAATGCTCGAAATTGAAAAACTTGTGGTTCGACATCGAGAGATAGCGGCTAGTCTTAATACTCCCGGGAAGTCCATGGAAGAATTACTTGCCGAGGAAAGAGCAGCTAAATTTCGAGAGAGCTTAATTTACTATGACGATGATTCCGATGATGACGAGGAGAGATTTGTTCTGATAACGTTCCCTCAAATAGCACCCGTCTTTCCTACCGTAGAAACCGAGGACTCTCTAAAAATGGGGGACGAGCATCTCGACACTATTCCGGCAACGGAATCAGACAATGTTGAGAACTTCGTCCCAAACCCAAGTGAGTCCGGGGAAATTTCTAACGATAATTGTGAAATTGTTGATACGGATGCTATGCCGTTTGATGATAATCGCGTTGAGAAAGATGAAGTTGAAGTTTATTCCGATTCTCACAATGAGTATACTCCGAGTATTGAAGACTCTTGTGGAGATATCGATGATGTTGAGGAATCGCGTTCCGATTATGAGTTCATTAGCTTAGAAGAGATAAAGGATTTTGACCTTGATGATGATGAGATCAAAGATGATTTACTTCGTGACAAATTGTCCAAAATCAATCTTCTTATTTCAAAGATCGAAGCTTTAAATAATCCGACTCCGTCTACTGATGCCGTGATCACCTCTTCATTTCCTATCCCCGATATGGATATTGATTTCTTACCCGAGCTTGAAATTTTTTGATTTGAAGAGAAAAGTAGTGGCAGTCCCACTATTCATGCTGATATTTCTCTTCCGGATTATGAGCGTTTTGACTTTGAGATCGATTCCGAGCTTATTTTGAGCAATATTTCAAATAATCCGTCACGTGACTCTCTTTTAGAGGAGGCCGATCTATTTCTTGCTTCGGATGACTCGATACCACCGGGTATTGAGAATGACGAGAATGAATCATTTCTTTTTGATTTACCATCTTCTCGTCCACCCGCGAAACCACCGGATGAAGATTTTGAATCCAATACGGATGAGGATATTTTTGGAGTGGTGAAAGAGATTTCTGAACATGATGTTCCGGTGCTTGATATTTTCCCCACCCAACCCACCCGTGATTCAGACTTTGACTTTGCTTTCGTCATCCGTGTGTTTCACCCATTCTTCACTTATCCCATCCTTTATCCATTTTCCCACTCCTCCAGGAGTGAGGATACCATCTTTGACCCCGGCATCTCCGTTTTTCATGCCGGGTGTCCGTTGCAGTGTTGATTCTCCACATGCTCCCCCAAGGACAAATAAATTCGGGGTCGAGTCAAGCTCATGTGACTCGGTTACCAAAAACAAGCGCTTCGTGGGAGGCACCCCATGCTTATCCTTCTATCTTCTTCTCTATTTTCTAATAAGTGAGTGAGGAGGGCTTCCTCTTCCATATCTTGTGTTTCGTGTTTTTTCTGTGGTATGTCCAGGAATGCTCGATGATGAAGACTCTCGTGCTCGTAGTTTCCTTCACGCTACTCGAGTTTCATCATCCGTTGCTCATCCGATATCCTAAATCTTATCGTTTAACGTTTATCTTTTGGCATAATTAATAAACGGCCTTAAGTTTATGTAGGAGAGCCCTTACCTTTAAGACATTGAGGACAATGTCTCGTTTTAGTCTGGGGGGGTAATCTGTCGATTTGATTTTCGCTTTGCATTTTTGCCATTTTCTCATGCAACCCCGTTTTTCCTCAAAAATTGAAAAAATCCAAAAAATGAGAAAAATTTTAAAAATTTTTGCAAAAATATAATAAATTTTGACATTTTTGTTGACTTTCCGCTGGAGAGAGTAGGAATAAAATTCTGACTTGACCGGGCGTGTTGAGCCCTAGCTTGTCTCCTTAACCATTTATAATCTATAAGCTCGTGCTAGTCTTTTACACAAGGAGCTATAAAACGCGAATTCTTTTCAAGAGTTTGCAAGTTCCCGTATTTGACTTTATATATGCATGGCTTGATTATAAGGCTAAGCATTCGCGGATCTTATTATTTAAGATTTTAAATTTGCGAAGAACGAGAAATGATAGAGTTGTTTATAAGTTAGATTGCTAAACGTGGAGTAGTTGGATCTCTTTAAAGCGCATCGAAGTTACTTGTGGCTTTTTGTTCCCATAAGCTTGTTTCACTCAAAATAGTAATCTAGGAATAATTAAAGGTATTTTGGTTTTGGCGATAATTAGTTTTTATTTCATCCTTAGAGAATTCTTGCTTATAAGAGTTGGGTACACATCAAGGTACTGTCAGTGTTACGGTGTAATAGACTATTCCATCTTGCCGGCTCACAACCGATGTTGGGATTGTTATAAAAGCCGTAGGACTTGGGGTTTGGCAAATAATTAATTAATATGATAATGTATAATAATAATCCAAAGCCATAAAAAGTTTTCTACATCTTGCCGGTTCGCAGCCGATGTTGTAGACTTCTAATAAAGGCAGAGGAAAAATTCCAAGGTCATAATAGACTATCACATCTTGCCGGTTCGCAGCCGATGTTGTGATTGTTATAAAGGGCCAAGGACTAAATACGTTAATGTGCTTAATAATGTTTAAAAATGCCAAACTTCGACTCCGGGGGTGTCCTAATAAAGGCTTCCGTCTCTGGACTCGTAGATGAGTTGTTTCGGTCGCAAATAAAAGGGATATTCTCAAAATCGTGTTAAATCAGAGACCTTGATGTGGACCTCATTTTTGTATGCAACGGTTTTCGAGGGAAGTCTTGGAAACTACTTAGCGTCTAAACTAGGTATCTTTATCGGCTTAAAAATTATCGAAACGAGAATTCGAAGAAATTCATTTCTCACCAAAAATAAAATAAATAGAGGAAAATAGGAATTTGGGAACAAGGAGTCCACAATTAGCTTTCTGAGTAGTGTTGGCAATCTAACTTGTAAATGACAATGATTTCGTTTTTAAGCTTAGTTTGGGGACTCGTGAAAAATCAGGAACGACGAATTTTATCCGTATGGTCACTTCTTTATGAGTCGTGTTTCCTGCTCGAGGACCTTAAAAGTTATCGTGAGATAATGATCGTCAACAAAGACGTCACGTGGAAAATAAGAAAATACAAAAATAGAATAAAAAGGAAAATCGGGGAGTTTTTAGAACTTAAGATTTCTTGATCTCTTTTGAAAATTTTGCTACTTCTCAAAGTTAGTAAAAAGAGATTGGAAATTTTTGGTTTCAAAAACGTGTTTTTATAACATTGCATGAGGACATTGCAATAGCTTAGTCTGGGGGAATTTGGTATGTGCTTAAACACATACCTTTTCTTGACCAAAACCGGACCAAAATGACCAAAAACCCGTCCATAATGCCAAAAGATATAGTGTTTTTGTGTTTTTATATATGCAGGCACGGATATCGAAGAAAAGGACAAAAATCAAGCAAAGACCGGGAAAACGAGCACGAGATATGGAAGTGTTATTTATAGCCGATGCCGGAAAGAAAATATGGTCAAAAAGTCAACCGAGGTCCTCCAAGTATCAAAGATTGTCAAAATCACCCTTAGATCATCTTTTGGAAAATGGCAGCAATGGTCCCTTGAGAATCCAGAAATTACATCTATAGTCCCTAAAATAACTTTAAATCCTTAAAACTAATCCTAAGTCCTAAACCCGGTTCCAAAAATTACCCAACCCACACACTCTAAACTACCCAGCCCACTTTAAAATATCAACCCAACCCACCTATTTAGTCCATACCCGACCCAATAATAATAAAATTAACCCCGGTCAACTTTATGTCAAAAAAAAATATATTAAAAACACTCACACAGTCAAACACCCGCACCCCTTTCTATCCTAAACCCAGAATGATACTATTCACCCTAACCCTAAATTACCCCGTACGAGTTTTTACCACAATTAAGGGTATAGATGTCAATGATTGGCTCTTCTAGAAGCACCTGACACCAAGGAATTACACGTGGGTGTCGCTTATTGGTCGAGCCACCTCACACCTTTGATCATACGGCTGTGATTTAAGAGTAGGGAGCAAGAAACGATCTAAGGGTAGATAGCAGCTGAGGAGCACACGGATTGATGAGCTGGAAGGCCTGGAAGCTTCAGTGGTAGCCTATAAATAGAGCTCTCCTCATCAACAGTCAAGTGTCCAATTTTTAAGTCTTAAAAAATTGTTACCATTTTCATTTCCTGTCATTTAATGTTTTCGTAGTGTAATTTTTACATTTAAGTTGTAATTTACAATTCAAGTTCAGTTGTACTCAGTTTTTTTTATTGTTATTAAAAGTCAAGTTTGGTCAAAAGATTACTGTTCGTCAGCTTATTTTGCTTATGAGTGTTTATTTTCACTTTCCTGCCTTTTAGTTTTAGTTTTGATGTCAGTTAGTTGGTTTATGCTTATCTATTTTAATTTCTCCTTAATATTGCTTCAAGTCAAGAGAAAAAGTCAAAGAAGCTTTTGATAAGCTGTGGATAAGCTGATGGTGGATAGAAGCTGGACATTGGGGTATATTATTGGCTTAATAGCCTGGGTTTTGTTTTGATGTTCTAAGATCACTTATATTGCAGCAGGATTTACTTGTGAGTGCAAATTCTTTTTTTTGGCTTATTGTTTGATTATATCAGCTTATTATGTTTTATTTGTTTCTACTTTGCTTTCCATTTTAGCTTAAGATTTGTTTAGTAATTCCAGCATAGGAGATAGGTTAGAATCATTTTAGAGTAAATTGCATAAGCTTTTGATTTATTTTTAAGGGTTGTTTGGTAGGTATCAGCTGAGCTTATTTGAAGTTCTGATTGGTATTTTTAAGGGGTTAGTAGGAGTCAAAAACAGGTTTGTAAGTACTAGTTTACTAGGTCTAAGATTGCACAAAACTTTTGCGCCAATTTCTTTAATACCTGCTGTCACAAGTTATATAGTGCAGGAATAGTGTTTTTGAGGCTGCTGATATAAGCCATCTTGTGGCTTATTTTTATAAGCTCTGACTTTCCTTTTTGGTTCATTAGATAGTTTACATAGCTAGCTTCATGTTTATCATCTGGTATTCGTAGTTTAAGCTTATTTGAGTGCTTATTTCAAGCTTGCAAATTTCCCCCATCAGACTTGTTTTAGCTTGTTCTATTTTCAGTCCACTAGCTACTTTTCTAGGCTTAATTTAGATAAGCTATCAATGTTGGAAGTTGGATTTTGAAGTATCTTTGGATAGCCAGTAGTACTAGGAGTTTTTTGCCCCCATTAGTTTCCATTTAACTGCTTATTTGGGCCGAGAAGTTGGCTATTTCACCGTTGTTTTCTGCCTCATGTTTGCGATTGTTCTTGAGCTTATCTGCTTATTAGCTTGTCATAATCTGCTTATCTGAGTTCGATTCTGCTCATTTGTTGCTGTTTGATGATTTTTGAGTTTTTGGTACTGAGATTTGCTTATTTGCTTATAAATTGCTTTTTGGCTTATTCTCAATAAGCCTAATCTGCTTATTTCTGCTTATATGGTACTAGCTGCTATTTTTCTTAAAAAGTAGATTAGTTTTTAGATTTTACAAAAAAAATCCCAGATTTATTTGAGTTGTTTTGCTATTTTATATGCATTTTCTTAGTTTAAAGTAGTTTTAAATAATATAAAAAGAAAAGAAAATAAAATAAGTTTCTGTGTTGTCACTTTTGGTCCCTAGTCTTTCTGTTTAAGTTTAAATCGGGCTTGGATAGTTCTTAGTTGTAAATCAGTTTGATAAATGGCAATTTAGTCCCTGTCTTTGTATAAAAACGTTTTTTAGTTTTAAATAAGTTTTAGAAATTACAGTTTCAGTCCTTGTCTTTAGTTTTAAAACTTTTAGGTTCAAGTAAAGTTTCTGAAATTACACTTTTAGTCCCTAAACTTTTAAACTTTTTGTTTTCTTTAATTTTCTTTTATAAAATTAGTTTTATTAGATTACATTTTCAGTCCCTTAGGTTTTTATTTTTGCATATCTTCACTATTAGTTTTATAAGTCTCGGGATTAGCCCGGGATTTGCGTTATTTGATTTCTATTTGTGTGCTTTAATTTGATAAACGTAGAATGCTTTTAATTTTTCATATTTTAGCGTAAACAATACCATATAATCACTTTCACTTTCAATTATTCACTTCACATCTTAACGACACCGAATCGACTTAAACACCGTCAAACCTTCGTTGGGAGAACGACCCGGGGAAATATTTTCACAAATATTCCTTCGGAAAAATTACACACTTAAAAATATTTACATCAGAGATTTATTCGTAAAATCCTCTTAAATTCTAATGACAACTTAAATATTTCATCCGAAATATTTAAAGTATATTTAATTTGCGAAATGCAATTAAATGTCATTTCTCGTTCTCGATTAACGTTCATCGAATCCCGTTGGATTCATTCATAAAAGAATTTATTCGGTATAAATTCCTTTAATCTAAGGTCCAGAAAAATCACAACATATGTGAAATTTCTTTGTCAAAACTCTAATTCTGGGTCAAAACTGACCTCAGTAGGTCACGGTACCCTTAAATAGGGGACGATACTGCTAAATTTAACGGTACCGTCGGACCGTTGTCTGCTGAGACTGTTTATTTTGTTTTCAATTCTCACTGTTCCAAAAGCACTATTGAAACCTACTCGATGTAGTCTTGAACCAGAACCGTCTCCTATCAGAATATATTTTATCTATCTCCTGATTCCTTAGCCTTTTCCTTTCACTTCCGCATGGTACTAAACACTACCAATGCTTCCGCATCCCATTCATCTTCCACACACTTCAAACAAAGAACCTCTAGGATACGTTGAGATAACCCTTCTTCATCAACATAGATAACCCCACTAGAACCTTATCACTAACCCCACAACCTTGAAGATTTTATCTTCTTAACCCTTAGAATATTTCCACGTAATCACATGCCTTATCATATGAATGTTCTATGAATATTTACAATGATTGAGAAGAGCTACGTGACTTCAAAGGTGAAGTTTATCCACCACTTTTCATGACATTACTAAGCTCATCGCTTCCGTCAACGTCTGCTTTCCTCTTTATTTCTTTTTTTTTTCCACATCTTGTCCGGATGGTCATAGATTAAGGGGGAGCGAAAACACACTCATATAGTCTTTCAAAAAACACTCTCAAGAACACACAAATGTGGTTCTTATTCCCTAGAAAACTTCCCTTTAGCTGCCCAGAACTAGGCTGCACAGGAAAATTCGTGACTTCCAGGTCACGGTACCGTTAAATAGGCCACGGTACCGTTAAATTTAACAGTACCGTTTGATATTTAGTGGTACCGTGCCTTTGTTTGACGAATTTACACTATTTCCTCTAGATCCCTGAATCCCTAACCTCAAACCTGCAAAATTTTGCAAACTCACATACACCCTAAAATTCCCTCACTACACCATAGGACACTACCACCAACTTTAATTCGAATCCCACAACTCTTGCCTATATAAGGCCTCACCATTGCAAGCTTATCTTGCATCTCATCTTCAAACCTCACATTAACATCATTCATCATCACACTCAACCCTTATAACTAAACTTCACTCTTGACAGTGATATTTAGTTTCAAAACCTTCAACCCTTATATCAATCCTCACAAACACACGAAACCCTTCATGCACCAAATTATCTCTAACACATAACTAGGATCATCCAAACTAGAAATCTAGAACTTCGTTACCTCAACCCCGTTAGAGATATCCACCAACAATCCTGTTAGGATCACATGCACCTTTTCTTTTTCTCTTTTGAAATATATCATGCATCTCATTGTCAGTGCAAACGATATATTAATCTAAACCATCTTTCCCCACCTTTCCTCAAAGGTCAAAACCAACACTTTCCCATCTTATGGAATCATTTCCATTCGCATCTAGGTGCATATCGTTCTCATTTTCATTTTTTTTATATCTTCTATCGAGTCTACTTTATGGCATGACTAATAGTAATCATTTAGAGTATGTCTTATCAACAAACCATCCTTAACACCAATCATCTTAGGTAGATGATTATGTCGTTCAAAAGGTTTGTTAGAACTTGCCTTCCCAATGACAACTTGGAAGAAGTCAATTTGTGTGTCAGTCAACGAACGAATCTCGTTCTTGTTTGTGTGATTGATTGAACAATTACACCTTAGGTTGTTGGTCGGGTTGTGACATTCAAGTGTCTTTGAATTGCAATATGCATTCATCTTTTTGTGTCGCTCAACTTTCTTGGGCTTTCTTTTTGGTCTTTATCCTTTTGGCACACTTTTAGGCTGTGTCACTCACATAGTTTAACCCTTGCATGTCTTGCTATGTGTATTATATCCCTATAATGTTGCTCCTATACTGTTATATATTATGTTGCACGAAGCTAACCCTTGATGTAGGAAAAGCCTTTGTAAGAATTTGATCCATGGATCCGCTAGATACTAAGGTGAATAAACAAGGGGATTCGACTACCATAGGGGAGCAATGAGCTAGGGGGAGCTCGGGGGTATTTGAATACATAGCATGGAGTCGTCTTCACAAGTGGTGATAGAAGACTTCACTGGGATGATGCAAGCTCGCCTTTCTGGGGAGAAAGGAAAGTAGTTCAATAAGGGGGAGTAGGGAGTGAATTCAAGGGAGAGCTCGAGGCAACTACCTTTTTGCTTCGACAAAAGGGGGAGAAGGGAGTGTAAACAGGTAACTTTTACATTTTACTGTGTGTTACGGTTTACGTATTTGTCATCATCAAAAAAGGGGAGATTGTTAGTGCAAATATTACGATATTTAAACTAAACGGTTTCTTCGGTTTTAATAATGAAAAACATGTAACTTGTAATACATAACGTAAAATGTGCAAGTTACTTGTAAACACAAATCATCAACGCATACTTACATCAACATCTCTCAACGTATCAAGTATGCTTCAACAAAGTCGTAGATTTCCATCCCGACGTAAATCACTCAAGGTATGGACAAACAAATCTACTACTTGACAAATGATCAAAGGATTATATTTTTCCTCTAAACTTCACATTTTTAATGTGACAAAACATTTTTTTCAAAAATACATTTTACAAATTATTTTTGAATTAAAAAGAAATGTTTTATTTTGAAAAATAAGTTTAAAAATTCCAACAGTCATTTCCCCCCCCCCCCAAAACAGCTCCAAACATTCCCAAATAAACCTTCCCCACTAAAAACAAACGGAGGAGCGTCCACGGTACCACTAAATTTAGTGGTGCCGTCTGACAATTAGTGGTGTCGTCCCTCTGTAACGGCTAGTTTTCTCTTTGCCTATAAATAGTGGACCATTTTACACTTCCAACTTGATTTTTCTAGTCAGTTTTCTCTGGTCTAATCCCTCCTCACTTAGATCACTTTCTTTGATCATTTAGAGAGTCTTAGTTTGTTTAAGAGTGATCCTTTCATCCCACCAAGAGATCACCTTCATTCCTCTTCTAGTGCAAGAGAAGAACACATAGCATCACAAAGATACAAAGTGTTGTAGTTGTAGTTAGAGCACTTGTAACACTTGTTACATACTTGTTGTATCTTGTATACATCAAGTTCATTTTTCTTTTGAGAGTTGTGAGAGAAGATCATTGTAATCTATAGAGATATTGAATATCTCTTGTAGCTTGTGAGCTAGTGTGTGATCAAGGGTAGATAGGGTAGATTGAGTCCCAAAAGAGGGTTGATCATTGTGATCTTGTCGAGATCTTGGAGATCTATTGAAGCTTTAGCTTGTTTGATTGATCAAGTAGATCAAGGGTAGATCGAGTCAAGTGGGAGTAGATCATTGTGATCTTGTTGAGATCTTGGAGATCTCTTGTAGCTTTGGGCTTGTGTATTGATCAAGTGGATCAAGGTAATCTGGTAGATCGTGAGTAGATCGTGTGGATCGTGGTAGATTGGTACTAGCTAAGATTAGTACTCGACATTTAGCTTAGTGTTGGAAATAAGGATAAGCGACGCGTACGATTTTCTCCGCCTGAAGGGAGCTTGTTGATTAGTGAAGTAACTCTCGAGTTGGGTACTCGAGGAGTGGAGTAGGGCGAAGAGGAGCTTCGTGAGCGAACACTATAATCATCGTGTCCGGTTTGCGCTTCTTACTTACTCTTTACTTTATTTTATTCTTTATCGGTTTATATTTATATTTGCATTGCGTTTATGTTTGTATGGCTAGTTGCTTATAATATGTTGATTATGCTTGTGTCATGGTTTTGATTGTGTTCGTGTTATAGTTTACTTTATACCATCTATAGATGTTGTATGATCTTTGTTGACACTTTTCATATTACGTCACACTTAATCGGGGTGTTTGATACAAAAAGTTTTTAAGTTTTTAAATGGAAACGTATTCACTCCCTCTTACGGTTTCACATATTACTCTATAATTTAAGAATTAATTCCATAATCACCCTATTTTCATGATTAATTTAAGAGTAAATTACATGGTTCATTCCTGAGGTTGGGGTAAATCCTAATTGATCCCTATTTTTTTTTTTATTGCATGATTGATCCCTATTTGAAACTATGCACACCGTTCGTCCTTATCGCTAACTGTCGTTATTTTCTCCGTCAGCTCTCAGTCATCAAGTAGCAACGTTAGTCCATTAAACAAACGATCATTTGCAACGTTAGTCCTTTACACTAACAGTCGTTTCTAATTCAATAAAAATTGGTTTCTTACGTAACTCGTTTGTTTTCTTACGTTTTGTACGTATTATACGTTTTCGCCGTTTTGCTACGTTTTCCGTCCGTTTATACGTTTTCGTCCATTTTCTTATGTTTTACACTTTTCGTCTATTTTATACTTTTTTTCCGTTTTAACACGTTTCGTCCTTTTTCTTATGTTTTCGTCTGTTTTATATGTTTTCGCCTTTTGGTACGTTTCATACGTTTTCTTATGTTTTTGTCTGTTTTTACAGTTTTCGTCCGTTTTTATACGTGTATCATCCGTTTTTACACATTTTCACCGTTTTTACTCGCTTTCATCCATTTATACGTTTTCGCCCGTTTTGTTACGTTTTATACGTTTTCATTCGTTTTAAACGTTTTAGCCCGTTTTGCTACGTTCGTCTAATTTTATATGTTATTCGCTTGTTTTTCTTACGTTTTTATTCATTTTTGTCCGTTTTTATACGTTTTCGTCTGTTTTTAAACGCTTTGTCCGTTTTTATACATCGTCGTTCATTTCTAACATTTGTCCATTTTCACACGTTTTCGTTCATTTTCACACGTATAAAATGTAAGAAACGTAACAAAATGGGCGAAAACGTATAAAATGGATGAAATCGTATAAAAACGGACAAAATATGTTAAAACGGATGAACACTATAAAAATGGAGAAAACATATAAAAACAGACAAAAACATAAGAAACGTATGAAAACATACCAAAACGGTGAAAACATATAAAAATAGACGAAAACGTAAGAAAAACGGACAAAACGTGTGAATATGGACAAAAATGTGTAAAAACCAACAAAAACGTATAAAAACGGGCAAAAACGTATAAAAACTGGCGAAAACATATAAAACGTAAGAACAAAGGACGAAACCGTATAAAAACGGACGAAAATGTAGCAAAACGGGCAAAAACGTATAAAAACGGATGAAAACGGACAAAAAAGTCAGAAAATGGACGAGTTACGTAAGAAAACCAAATTCTATTTAATTAGAAGCGACTGTTAGTGTAAAGGACTAACGATGCAAACGATCGTTTGGTTAATAGACTAACGTTGCCACTTGACGACTGAGAGCTAACGGAGAAGATAACAACAGTTAGCGATAAGGACGAACGGTGTGCAATAGTTTCAACATAGGAATCAATCATGCAACAAAAAAAAGACAGGGGCTCAATTAGGGATTTACCCCAAACCACAGGGACGAACCATGTAATTTACTCTTAGTTTAATATATACCCAAAGTGCAAGTATTGGATACATAATGTACAATGTTTTTAATGCATGTTTGGGTATATATGAAATTTTCAACTAAAAGGATGGTGAAAAAAACATGTGATATGTATATTGTACATACGTCTTGAACCTTGTTCATAGACCTTGAAGTACTTCTTTGTAGCTGACATTTGTAGTAGTTGTAGAGATGTTGTTGATGCAAATAATGTTCTAAAAACGTTATTTATATCTTTCGATAACTTCACGTTTTGAGGATGACAAAATGTGAAAACACGTTACGTTAAAATTAACGTAAACAAGTTTTTAGTCGAAAGATCCCATTTCTACACAAATCACTCTTGAACAAATTTACAACTTGACAAATGATCAAAGAAGTGAATTTGTGTTTTTAGACTTCACATTTTTAATGTGACAAAACATTTTTTTCAAAAATATACTTTACAAATTATTTTTGAATAATTAAGAAATGTTTTATTGGAAAAATAAGTTCAAAAATCATAACAGCTATTTTTCCCCACAAAATCAGCTCCAAACTTTCCCAAATAAGTTTTCACCAGAAAAGACAAAAAGAGGAGCGCTTTTGTCTGGCACGGTACCACTAAATTTAGTGGTACCGTGTGTGGTTTAGTGGTGCCGTGTCCCTATAACAGCCAGATTTTTTCTGCCTATAAATACCAGCCCACTTCACAGATTTTGGGCATCCTTTTTCACACAGAACTTTCTAAGTTCAATACCCTTATCACATTTTCTCTTCTTGATCATTTAGTTTAGTTTTTATTTTGTTTAAGAGTGATCCAATCATCCATTCAAGTGATCCTCTTCATTCCTCTTCAAGTGCAAGAGAAGAACACAAGATATCCAAGAGGATACAAAGTGTTATAGTTGTAGGTAGAGCACTTGTAACATTTGTTACACACTTGATTGTATCATAGTATACATCAAGATCATTTTTCCTTTGAGAGTTGTGAGTGAAGATCATTGTGATCTTATAGAGATATTGAATATCTCTTATAGCCATTGGGCTTGTGTGTTGATCAAGATTGATCAAGGGTTGATAGGATAGATTGAGTCAAGTGAGGGTTGATCATTGTGATCGTGTCGAGATCTTGAAGATCTCTTGAAGCTTGTGAGCTATTGTGTTGATCAAGTGGATCATAGGTAGATCGGGTAGATCTAGTCTTGGGTGTAGATTGTGTGAAGTAGAAAGGATCAAGTAGATCGTGGTAGATTGGTGCTAGCTAAGATTAGCACTCGACATTTAGCTTAGTGTCGGAAAACAAGTTAAGCGACGTGTACGGTTTTCTCCGCCTGAAGGGAGGTCTTGTCGATATAGTGCTTGAAACTCTCGAGTGTGGTACTCGGGGAGTGGAGTAGGGCAAAGAAGAGCTTCGTAGCTGAACCACTATAAATCCCTTTGTCTCGGTTTGATCTTTCCATCTCTTTACTTTACTTTCATTACTTTTATTAGCTAGTATAGTTTAGAGTTCATATTGGTGTTGATTGCTTTCACATAAGAATCGAATCTTATTTTTTCAATAGTAAAAGTTTTTAAGAAGATTTAAAAACCGGTAAAACTATTCAACCCCCCTTCTAGTTTTCCACAATTGGTATCAGAAGCCACGTCAGTCAAGATTTTAAAGTAAATTATATTTTAAAACTTGAATCGATCAATGGATTCCGAAAAATATCTAGAAGGGCAATCTATGCAAAGACCACCACTTTTCGAAACCGATTGTTTTATATATTGGAAAACAAGATTCGAAACGTATGTGAAATCAAAAGACATTGATCTTTGGCATGTTATTACTGAAGGTGACTTTCAACCAATTCAAAAGAATCCGGAAACTAGAAAGGATGAAATAGTTCCTTATAATAAACAAAGTGATGAACTTAAAAGAAAATTAGCCAAAAATGATGAGGCTAAAATGATGATTTACAATGCTTTACCCAAAAAGGAATTTGAAAGAATTTTCATGTGTAATACGGCAAAAGATATTTGGAAAACCTTGTTAGTCACTCACCAAGGTAATAATCAAGTCAAAGAGAACAAGATAGATCTTCTTGTTCAACAATATGAACAATTTTCCATTTCGGAAGATGAATCAATAGATAATGCTTTTGCTAGGTTTAATACTATTATCACTAGTCTTAAAGCTCTTGATGAAGGTTACTCTAGCAAGAATTACGTTAGGAAGTTCCTTAGGGCTCTACATCCTAAATGGAGAGCAAAGGTCACCGCCATTGAAGAGTCAAAGGACTTGGCGACATTATCACTCGATTAACCAATAGGAAACTTGAAGGTTCACGAGATGATAATCAAGAAGGACTCCGATATAGTCAAAGGCAAAAGCGAGAGAGTTAGATCTCTAGCATTGAAAGCCAAAAAGGAGTCTAGTGATGAGGAATGTTCGAGTTCCGATAGTGAAGATGAAGAGTATGCGTTAGCCGTTAGGGACTTTAAAAAGTTCTTTAGGGGAAGAGGTAGGTTTGTTAGGCAACCTCGTGATGACAAGAAGCCGTCATACAAGAACCATGTTGAGAAGAAAGGGACAAGTGATAGGAAATGCTTTAGATGCGGAGATCCTAATCACCTCATAGGAGAATGTCCTAAACCACCAAAATCCAACAACCAAAGAGCTTTCATAGGAGGCTCTTGGAGTGATAGTGGTGAAGAAAAAGAGAAGAAGCCCAACGATGAAACATGCCTAATGGCTCAAGCTTCTAATGAGGTACATTCCGACTCTTCTTATTATAGTGATGATAATTCGTCAATAGATGACAATAGACTGCATGACGAATATAATAAACTATGCGAAGTAAGTTCTAAAATTTTAGGTAGAAACAAAACACTAAAATTAAAAATGCATGAACTTGAAGTGCAAATTCTAGAACTTAAGGATCAAGTCAAAAGACTTGAGAAAAATAAAGAAGTAGACGTAGGATGTAGGTCATGCATAAGTCTTCGAGTAGAAAATGATAAACTCAAAGAAAATGAGTTAAGAATCAGTAAGTTCGAAGAAGGGACTAAGGCACTTAATGATATGCTTGAAAACATTAGGTTTAGTGAACATGATCGTGCAGGATTAGGATATGACCCAAACCAAGCTTCTACAAGTAGTACTAAACAAGTAAAATTTGTAAAGCCTAAAGCATCTGAATCTATAGATGACGGCACCACTAAAGGTACAGACGGTACCACTAAAATTAGTGGTACCGTGGTACCGTCTGGTGCTAAAGTCAGATCTGGGTCAATTTTGAAAAATAACTTAAGTCCTAAACCGAGTCACTTAGTTATTAACAATGTAGAAGTACCTAGTACTAGTAAAAAGGAAGTCAAAAGTATTTACAAATCCTTGTCAACCCCCGGACTTGGTTATGGAAAACTTGATGTTAGACCAAAGACTCCTTCACCTAGAAGAACAAATGTTCCTAAACCTCGGTCAAGAACTCCTCTACCGAGAGGTAACTTTAGAAGATAAAGTTATCCAAGTAACTTTCCCATAACTTGGAATAACGGTCAAACACAAAGTTACTTACCATGGGAAATGTGTCCTCCATTCTCACATCCTAAACAAATGCGACAAATGCGTAGGATGTTTAACACTAACAACTTTGGACCCATGAGAAATTGGGAACCAAATGTTTGAGCTTCTGTCTTGCTAGATAGAAATGGTTGTGAAAGCAACTTGAAGTCCAACTAGTGGAGTATGATTAGTGGTTGCATTAATCTTGTGATGCAAAGTCAAGTCGTGTCTCGTATGCCTAGCTTTCAACAAAGGTAGTCTAGTCTTCTAGTTTTAAGGGCAACACCTCAGGCTAAGGTACGCTTTCTTAAAACATCCTTTGTTAGTAGAAATGTTAAGCATGTAGTGTTATCAGAATCTAACATAGTAGGCACTATCACAAAGAAACGAAATTCACATTTCATCATGACTCAAATATTTGTCCAAGACAAGTATGACAAACTCAACTTGTCCAGAAATGTACAATGATCGCTCAAAGATCATGCGTGACAAGTTTGAGATAAGCATGATGAGTGAGTCAAGTTTCTTCCCTAGCCCTCTCAATATATCACTCGAAGATAGCATCTTCTTAAGTTTAAGTATACTAAAGTGTGTGTGTGTGTGTAGTATATATATATATATAAGATACTTAGCTTAGAAAAATCTTAATCTATACTAACGCCCATGTCCGCGGAAACAAATCTCACAAGAGACGATGAAGGTGAGTGCGCGGATAGTACTAGGTTAGGGGCATGATAGGTAATCTAATTTACCTAACGGCAAGTAGGCCCGATATCATGTCTAGTGTCTGGCTTTGTGCTCGCTTGTAAGAAGCTCCAAAACTTCTTACCTTAAAGCGTTTGATGCATCTTCCGATGCATTAAAGGCACTATACACTTGAGATTATGATATCTCAAGGAGATTGGTGTAGAAACTGTTATCTATGCCAACTCTGATAATGCGGGAGATAATGTGGATTGATGAAGAGAGAGTGATGTTTGTACCTTCATAGGCTGTTGTCAAACTTCTTGGTTCTCCAAGAAACAAACCACTCTTGCTATCTCCACGACTGAAGCTGAGTATGTAAGCGCCGAAAAGGCATGTCAACAAGCACTATGGATGAAACAAGCCCTCAATGACTATGACATCCATCTAGATGACGTTCCCATTATGTGCGATAATAAAGGTGCTATTGACTTGAGCAAAAACCCCGTTCAACACTCTCGTACTAAACACATTGAAATTCGTCACCACTTCCTTCGCGATAACGTTCAGAAAAGAAACATTTCTATTGAGAAAGTTCCTTCTCAAGACAATATCGCCGACATCCTAACCAAACCTCTCAAACGAGAATCCTTCAACTACCTTCGTCTAGGTCTAGGAATGATGGAACATATTCCATAAATCTCATGACTATTAAAGTCATCCCGCGTATCCCCTTCATGACTACTTAAATATTTCACGGAAACTATTGAAGTCATCTCGTGTGTCTCGTCTCATGACTCTTTGAAGTCATCTCCTTTCATCTAGACTAGGTTCCCCTCGTCAAAAGAATTTATTAGGTATAAATTCTTTCCTCGTGTCAAAAAGTCTCACTAAAACAGCGAGACTTATTCGTCAAAAATCAAAACGGGACGAAAATTCATCCTTGCAAATCACGGCTCCACTAAAGTGGCACGACACCATTAAAATTAATGGTACCGTGGTACCGTGTATCTGATTCATCCCGTTTTTCAGTCCTCTCCTCCCACATTACTCACTTTAACCTTTCCCAACTTCTGAAATTGCTGTCAAAACCAAACCTCACAACCCAAAATTCAATTACACTCTTTCAAGATCATAATCAAGGCATTGATTCTCAAGATTACCAACCACTTTTACATCTTCAACATGACTTGTAAGTCATTTGACTTTACTTTTCTTTAATTTTGAGTCTAGGGTTTGTTCATGCATAAAAATTGAATTGAGGTTTTTCTATATTAATTGAGTCTTTATGAAAATAGGACTAGGATTAGACAATGCATTACCTTCATGATTCCCTTAACTTAGGATTTGCATAAACCCACTTTAATCACATACTTTGGTTCAACCCTTGTTTTCACCATATTAAGTAGGTTTAAGAGGAATCATGTTTAGGATACTTGCAATTAGGATTAGGAGTCATTAACATCCTAACTTTTCAAATTTTTGGCGCCAAAACTTTCAAGTAGCCCAAACACCCCAAATTCAATCATTTTTGAAAAATTTCACGAAACTAGGATCATGAAACATTTTTCGTGCATTGTTGATGCCAACTAAAATTTTTTTTCTCATGCATACATGACCTCACGAATATTGATTGAAGTACATAACCAATATGTATTTATCAACATATTCGTTTGAGCAAAAGTAAAAATTAGGAGCGTTTGGGTAATCTCATTATTTTAGTTATAGAGTCGAGATTACCGCACCTCCACATAGTCTGCATATAGGCACACACTAGACACATGTCTTTGAAATGAAATAGTTTTGATTTTAATCTTTGATAAATTTTCATAGGTAATAAGAGATTTCACATGTTTGATTACGATCATGAACTAACAGCAGAATACATTCCTAAACCATCACTTGAAACAAACACCCCACTTTGTCACATACAAACCTTCCGTCACCTAGAGTCTCGTCTCTTCCACGAAGGACGTATTGTCGAGTCATCCTTTCTTAATCATGATCATATCCAAACCATGTTTCAAGAAATCGGATTCGATTGCTTGTTTCGGATCAATGATCTAATCTGTCCTCGGTTTGTCCTTGAGTTTTATAGACAAGTTAAACTCGTACATAACGAGGATCAAACTTTGTCTCTCCACTTCGTAATACAAGACCAAGAAATCTCACTCACTCTTGACCAATTTGCTAACATTCTTGAACTTCCGAACCATGGTCAATGTTCCTACACGGAAAGTTGGTCTCTCAAAGCCCTCACGAGTCACCAAATTGAGTCTGGTCCTTACAATACCCTCATTCCCACTCCATGTGCGATTAAAGAGCACATTCGTCTTCCTCAAAAAGTTCATGGTTTTCTTAAAGAAAACGGTGAAGTTGAGTTCCGTGAGTCTCATGAGTATGACTTAGATCCACTCAAAGTCTATGTTGATGAAATTCATCCACATTTACGTAGATGGATAGAAGTCATCCGTGAAAATGTCTTCTGTCTTCCTCACAACCGTGAGCAACTTCCGGCGTGTTTTGCTCATATGTTGTATTGTCTAGTCATTGAGCAACCCTACAATCTCTCTTACTTTGTGGCAAGGAGAATTGTCGGTGTCAGGGGTCGACTAAATAAGGCGATACCCTATGGCATGTTGTTGACTCGTCTATATTGTTTTGTCATGAACTCTTTCCCTCACCTCCAAAACAATAAATATCTCCTTGTTGAACCTACCATGGCTCCTCTAACTCAAAACACCTACACTTCTCTGTACTGGGAATGTGCATTATCTCAAGAGAACCATGATGACAATTCGGTATCTTGCTATGATGTTTCATCAAGTGATGATGAATGAGGGTGTGCTCAAGTCAATGGGACTATTAGAACTCTTATAATTAATTATAATAGGGAGGGATTAGTATTACTATTAGGGTTTATCTATAATAAATTGTAGATTAATACTCTTGCATGCTTGATACTTAATCTATCACCTTACATGAAATATTTTATGTGATATTTGGATGATAGCTTATTTTGTCCTTTATGTTTGCATGCTTATGATTATCTTGGCAAATTACACGATACTATTTATGTGCTAGAAGTAGCTTAATATGGGACATATTAGGCAAATAAATCTTTAGTGATTTGAGGCACTATCATTTCCAGGAAATAGTTCCCCTAGAAAACATCCCTCTAGCTGCCCAGAACTAGCCTGCACAGGAAAATTCGTGACTACAGTGTCACGGTTCCGTTAAATAGGCCACGGTACCGTTAAATTTAACGGTACCGTGCGGTATTTAGTGGTACCGTGCTCTTGTTTGACGGATTTTCACTGTTTCCACTAGATCCCTGAACCTCAAACCTCAAACCTGCAAATTTGCAAACTCACATACACCCCAAGATTCCCTTACTACACCATAGGACACTACCATCACCTTTAATTCAAATTCACCAACTCTTGCCTATATAAGGCTTCACCATTGCAAGCTTATCTTGCACTTCATCTTCAACCTCACACAACTCAATCACCATGTCTTCCATACAAGGATCAACAAACCACATTTTCAAGAAACCTAGAATAACCGTAAGACCACCATCCAAACCTCTCTTTGTTGATCTAACAAAAGATGATGAAGTAACCACACCACCTTCCCAAGCCACTCCCAACTCACCATCTCTACCTAATGCACCTTCCAAAACATCCTCTACTTACATAACATCTTCATCATCTCCTTCCTTCAACACCATGCCATCATCCATGGACTACACCATCTCACCCATCACTCCATTGGATTATGCCATGCCCCCACACAACAATCACCATCACCTCCTTCCCCAATCATGGGTCAACCTATCCAACCTCATCCCTATGATTTACATAGTGCTAATTGCCTATGTTGCCTCCACAATCGTAACCTCATCTTCTCCTTGAGAGATGAGATACATTTCATGTTCTCTTATGTGGAGCATCTTTTGACACACCCCCCCCCCCCCAAATGATGCCACCATCTCCACCACCTCCTAGCCCATAAAACTAAACATGTTCATGTTTAGTTTTTCAACAATAAACTTTTAGGACCCCTCTTGGAAATGAAGCTTGCCTCTAGTCATTAGGATTTATGCTTCTTGTTGTCCTTCTTTTATTATGTTTGTCATGTAGTCATACCTATGTATGACATTTATTTTCATGAATGAATGGGCCTTTATGTGGTTGTTCTTATTTTAGTGCTTGGCTACCTAGCCAATCTTTTTATTTGTGGTTGGATATTTGTCATAAGTGCTACATGTTAGATCTTGTATATTTGTTATCTAACCTTATTTTGTAGCACAAATCATTGCTCGATTCCTTGGTGTTCTCCAAACGAGGGGGAGTATACATCAAAGGGGAGCTTTAGCAACCTTTTTGCTTCGACAAAAAGGGGAGAAATGGGAGTAAACTCATTAAAAACTTGTTAAAACTAATTTTAACTTAAAATGAGTTTATGTTTTGTCATCATCAAAAAGGGGGAGATTGTTGATGCAAATAATGTTCTAAAAACGTTATTTATATCTTTCGATAACTTCATGTTTTGAGGATGACAAAATGTGAAAACACGTTACGTTAAAATTAACGTAAACAAGTTTTTAGTCGAAAGATCCCATTTCTACACAAATCACTCTTGAACAAATTTACAACTTGACAAATGATCAAAGAAGTGAATTTGTGTTTTTAGACTTCACATTTTTAATGTGACAAAACATTTTTTTCAAAAATATACTTTACAAATTATTTTTGAATAATTAAGAAATGTTTTATTGGAAAAATAAGTTCAAAAATCATAACAGCTATTTTCCCCCCAAAATCAGCTCAAACTTCCCAAATAAGTTTTCACCAGAAAAGACAAAAAGATGAGCGTTTTTGTCTAGCACGGTACCACTAAATTTAGTGGTACCGTGTGTGGTTTAGTGGTGCCGTGTCCCTATAACAGCCAGATTTTTTCTGCCTATAAATACCAGCCCACTTCACAGATTTTGGGCATCCTTTTTCACACAGAACTTTCTAAGTTCAATACCCTTATCACATTTTCTCTTCTTGATCATTTAGTTTAGTTTTTCTTTTGTTTAAGAGTGATCCAATCATCCATTCAAGTGATCCTCTTCATTCCTCTTCAAGTGCAAGAGAAGAACACAAGATATCCAAGAGGATACAAAGTGTTATAGTTGTAGGTAGAGCACTTGTAACATTTGTTACACACTTGATTGTATCATAGTATACATCAAGATCATTTTTCCTTTGAGAGTTGTGAGTGAAGATCATTGTGATCTTATAGAGATATTGAATATCTCTTATAGCTATTGGGCTTGTGTGTTGATCAAGATTGATCAAGGGTTGATAGGATAGATTGAGTCAAGTGAGGGTTGATCATTGTGATCGTGTCGAGATCTTGAAGATCTCTTGAAGCTTGTGAGCTAGTGTGTTGATCAAGTGGATCATAGGTAGATCGAGTAGATCAAGTCTTGGGTGTAGATTGTGTGAAGTAGAAAGGATCAAGTAGATCGTGGTAGATTGGTGCTAGCTAAGATTAGCACTCGACATTTAGCTTAGTGTCGGAAAACAAGTTAAGCGACGTGTACGGTTTTCTCCGCCTGAAGGGAGGTCTTGTTGACATAGTGCTTGAAACTCTCGAGTGTGGTACTCGGGGAGTGGAGTAGGGCGAAGAAGAGCTTCGTAGCTGAACCACTATAAATCCCTTTGTCTCGGTTTGATCTTTCCATCTCTTTACTTTACTTTCATTACTTTTATTAGCTAGTATAGTTTAGAGTTCATATTGGTGTTGATTGCTTTCACATAAGAATCGAATCTAAGTTTTTCAATAGTAAAAGTTTTTAAGAAGATTGAAAAATTGGTTAAACTATTCAACCCCCCCTTCTAGTTTTCCATAGATGTTATCATTTTGATAAAAAATGAAAAACTTCAAACCTCTTTTACTTTAGCTCTAGAAACAGAAACGTATAGTTGTCCATGTGTGAAAAAAGGACATGGCAGGTAACTGAATGGGACTTGATTTTATAAATAGGTAGATTTCAGTTGTAAGCTCTGTTACACCGGTCAAATCAAAAGTTGTAACTGAATGAGAACAGGTTGAGCATTGTCCAAATTCTATTTGTTAACCTTTTTAATGCTTAAAATGATAGATTTAGGATATTATTATCTATATGCGCTATATTTTTAAAAATAATTAACAAATTAGTTAGTCATAAAAAATGCTAAGATATAATGACTAAAAAAGTGTTTGTTGAAACAAAAGCTAAGATACATGGGTGCGTCCAAAAAGTTGACTACTTCATAAAAGATAACTATGACCATAGAGATCTGGAAGTTGCTTATCCTCATATTTTTTTCTTAATATATTATTTCTTTAAATATGCCTGTCTATCAGCCATAAAGCTTGCTCTCATTGCTCTAAATCCAATATGGCCTATTTCATAGAAGTAAACGGCTAAATACAAAATGTAGCTTCCATAGCCACATGTATTGGCATCCCAACTATGTTTAAAAAAAAGTTAATGGTACATGAAAATAGGAAAATGAGAATAAATTTACCATGCTTGCATACGTAATATATTTCAAAACCACACTCTTCACATGTGTAAAAAACAACCTTCATCACTGGTTTTACATCCGAACATCTAGTCACAATACAAGATATCTTGACGTGCTATCGAATATTATAAGCCCTAACCACCCGTATAGTAAATGGTTGACCCTTTAAAAGAGCTTCAATGTACACTTCACTGGTATACCATAAAAAATGACCATTAAAAACTAACTATTAATTGTAATCAAAGATTTGGAACACATTCACAATCGCCTGACATGATAATATAACTTGCCTCAAACAATAAACACATAAGCATAATTCATCTCAAACAAAAGCTGCGAAATACAATATGGATCCACTCCAATTCATTTCAATTTCGGCTTGTTACCTTTTAATACTTTTAAGTTGACCCATAAGAGATAAAGCATTACCCTAAATCCTAATTGACCCATTCATAAGTAAACCGATCAAAATTGTCACTCATACTCAGTCTCTCAGTTTATATGCTAAGCCCAATAGAAATACAATTTTTAGAAAGCAAAGAGAGATTAATGTTTTCTTCTACTTAGCACACATGCACACACATTTAAATAGATGACCTTCAAAACTAAAGAAATAAAAATATGCGTGACCTCATTTAATACAGTTTTCTTTATCTAAACTAAAGAAAAAATCCTAAAGCTTTTAGTATAGTACTAATTCCGGATATCCAAATCAAAATTTCAAACATGGTTAACTTCTTATAAATCTAAACCCATGACCCATGCTCAACTTCCTTTACCTGATACACACGCACAATGTGTTTGATTAAATGGCTCTCTGGTCAACATGTTATCTATTACTTTCAACCCGTATGACCTGAACCTAAACCGTAGAGTTATCATTGGTCGACCCATTTAATGCACTTCACTGTTTGTTTCTCTTGACAAACCAAACATGAAACATGATCTAAAATGTTTAAGCTACATTGACTACAATAACAGTTAATCAATGTTTATGAAAGACAAATGCTCGAAAAATAAGAGAAACAATAGTTAAGTATAAAAGCAAACTTCAAAATGCAATGCATAAGGAAAGAAATCTTATTCACTTTTGGCTTCAAAGCTGTTCAATCCCATGCATATAGTACCCGTATCCTGAGTCAATAAAGGACCAGCACAATGGCCTTGTTGCATAAGGCAAAGGTCAGCTTGTACCCTTTTTGCATACATTTTACATGTGATAATTTCCTCATGGTCTGAACCTGTTGCGGTTCCATTTTTAATTGACCAAGATTTCGCAAGGCTCACATCTGTTGAGATCTTTGCTTTTGTTGATCATTCAATAGATGCAGCTCCATTTTCACTTGCCCAATACCACCTAACCTACCTTGACTTGTTTGATATTGTTGCTGTTGATGGTTACTGCTTGGTTACTGCTTGAGACAAAACACTTATTTGTTAACAAAAAATCAGAACACGTACAACGTTTGTTCCGGAAAATGGTTATTTGTAAGCGGCCAACTGTGCTTGAACATTATTTTGCAGAAATCCAAAAAAAATGAACCAACATTAAATTATCAATTATATAACAAAATTTTAGCATTAGATTCTCACCAATTTCTCTACACATTAAAACTTAATTCTTACCGATCTTCGAAGCTCCTCGAATTGTTTCCCGATTCGTGGTTGGGGTAATAAGATAAAATGGAAATCAATATCTTGATCTGTTTTAAAATATACCATAGGTACCATCTCATGTAAATTCTCAAAGTACAATCACACAAAATATATCACTAAACTAAACGTACAACGTGTTATGGTTCGGGTCTGTGATCGAGTTACAGGTCTATTAACGTCAAGATCGATCAGCCGCTTTTTGCTTATGTGGCCTTCTGTCTTGATGACCCAAGGATCTCTGAAATTACTCATCTGACTCTGATTTTCATTAACTAAATCGCAGCTTGCATTTAAAGAGAAAAAACCACTGCAAAATCCTAACGAATAGCTACCTGATAATCCCTAAAGACTTAGACTTTTTCCTAAATAAAACAAATCAAAACATGATAAACATCCTAAATAAAACTGTAAAAATAGGATAATTAATGACTGCTGCAAATCATAATCTTTTTCTTGGTCATAGCACCAGTCTTGTTTGGTAAGACGGAATTTGACAAAGAAAAGATAGTGCTCGTCCCGGCCAACAATGTCCGTACAACGGATAAGGTATAACACAACAACATTAAATATTATAACAGGTTTTATGCGACCTTCAAATAAAATGGTTCGTAGACATCACAAAAAGTGAATCAAGAGTTTATAAATCTACAACAAAGAAGCCATAAATAAAATCTAAAACAGTGATTAGAGAGATGAGAGACTTACCATTGAAATTAAACTAAACTTTTTGATGGACCTCTAAACTCGGAGATTAATAAAATGATTTCAAGTGTAACATGCAAGAAGTTACGAAAATTATAAACAAAACCCAAACCATATAGTAAATCAAAGCGTAACAACAAATAATCAATATATTTAAATTGCAATTACACGACCTTGGATCTCTAAAAACCACAAAATCAATTTTATTCTAGGGTTTTGCTACAACACAATAAATGACATGTTTTGAATCATTGTTTTGACATAAAGTGTTTGAATCGATGTTTAGAATAGGTGTTTTGATAATGGAGTTTAGGTTTCCTTTTCTAAGTAGTTTAAATAAACAATCCAGAAAAGTCCCTTTAAATGTAGCGATTTAACCAACTAATCACAAACAATCAATTTCCCTTAATAATTAGTTCCATTAAGCATTCCCACGCAGCCCATATAAGCACCAATTTCAATAAGCTATCCAAAAATGTCCCTTTATATGTTGTTTCAGTAAGCCATTGCAAACAACCCGTAAAAATGTATTAGTAGAGTAAGATAGACGGTGCTAACAATTCGAGTTGCATCTGAATTACTTACCCTTTTTTCTCTTGTTATATAGACGTGACCAAAGTCGTGGTTTCGCCGTTGTAAATTCTGAATTTTAAGTTTTTAGATGCGCTTGTCTGCAAAAACGCATCAACTATAATGGGTCACAAAACAATATTAAAAATAATAAAATTCATATATCATTAGATTAAGCAATGTTCTTGGAAACACACCTTAAAGACTATAAATTCAAAGCATTAGGGTACTTTTGAACATTTGCTTGGAAACCAACATCATCTCTTGGTTATAATGAATCATCATGTGCTCTATTGTTCCCCTACAAATGACAATTACACAAACACAATTTATCAAACAGTTGGTGTGCATAAGAAACACACATAGACATAAACTACAAATAACCATTTTCATCAATCCATATCATCTACTAACAATTAAATTGAATAATGAAAAGAGATAAAACATGTCAAACCTGGTTAATCTTCCTCAATCACATTCTACCTACAAAAATAAATTATTCCATAATCAATCGAAATATATCATGGTGATTTCCTCCAAATAAATTATAACATAATTCATCAAGGTGAACTTCCCCAATTTTTTAGGGTTCTGATTAAACAGATATATTAAAATTATAACATAATCAATCAAAATATATCATATGTTTGGATACTTACCAATTCTTCCATATTGACAGTGTACAAATCACTGTATGTAACGAATAATTTGTAGGGGAATGGCTTTATTGATTTTGAAGAGCGTTATTGCTTGACATTAATTGCAGAATTAATTTGTAAGTGAATCATACAGAGGACGACTGATAACCGGTTTGATAACTATCGATTTGAATGGAATGCATTTGATACTTGTAGATAATATTAATTGCATTTTTAATACGCCGTGCTTTAGCGAGCGTGTAAAAACCTTATTTTATTAGTTATTAGTATAGATATAGATATAGATAATGTTATGTTTGAATCTTTTGGCATTATGGCTCGTATGTTTTGAAACATTTATGACTCTATGTAATGTTATTGTTGGGTCCATTGTTACCCAAACACACCCTAGTCTAGGATTTTGTGGAAAACTAGGAGGGGGTTGAATAGTTTTTACCGTTTAAAAATTAATTCCCTTTGAATACTTAACGTGATTTCAACTTAATGTAAATAATCAAACAATATAAGTAAATCAAGTAAGGAAAGAAACATTCAAACCACAACACGGATGTTTATAGTGGTTCAATCTACAAGAACTCTCTTCCTTGCCCTACTCCACTCCTCGAGCCTCTAACTCGAGAGTTTTTCTTCATTAAGAAACAAGCTCCCTTCTAGGCGGAGAAAATCTTTACACGTCGCTTACTCTTTTTCCGGTACATAGCTAGATACCGAGTTCTAGTTCAAGGTAGAACCAACCTGACGTCGCCTATACTTTTTCTGGTACTAAGCTAGATACCGAGTTCTTTACAAGGGTACAACCACTCCCGACACTCTATATGTTTTGAGGACTAAAACACTAACCGATCACTACTGAATGTTTGGTATAACAATAATGTGTAAACTACAACTAAATCACACAGTATCTATACTAACAGGTTTGCAACAGTATGTTGAACCTTGATGCTTGATCTCTTTGCTACCAAAGAAAAATCTCTATAAATGAAATGAATGAATGAATGGGTTAGTAAAGGAAGAAAAAATGTATATGCAATTTATGCTATATGAGTGATGAGTGAACTTGAATGATCAGCTTGCTATTTATAGGCAAACTGATCAGACAAGGCACGGATTTGGCGGACCCAAATTCAGGGTTCCGCCCTTTATGCTGTTTGGGTCCGCCGGGACATGACAGCTAGCTCTTACCGTATCTTACCAAGATCTTACACAATCCAACTCATTGCTTGAAGATCTTTCCAAAGTATTTTACTAAATCTACAAGTTATCTAAATGATGTATGCCATGATGTCATGTATATATTTACATTTTAAGAATTAAAATGTAAATAATGTAAATGTATATATGTAAGTAACATGTATCCTAGTGATCATGTAGCATGTATATGATGAGTTTTAAAAGCTTATTACTATAAATGTAAAAGACTTTAACTTATATTTATGCTTTGCTAAAGATAAATTTTGTAATTGTCATTAACAAAATATAGCAAAGATCGTAAAATATAAATAACGTTTTTAGGACGATATTTGTATTAACAATCTCCCCCTTTTTGTTGATGACAAAACATAAAATTTATTTTTAAGCAATGGAATAAGTAAAGTGTAAGTCTTTTAAAAATATAGATTAAAACTAGTTTTATGCAAATTTTTGAAGTCTTTTGAAATCAATTTTGTCATAAAACATGTATGCAATGTATGAGTTTTAATCTAATCTAATCTCCCCCTTTTTGTCAAACAAAAAGAAGAAATGCATAGCGGAATGTGGTAAATGGCCCTTGGTGATAACTCCCCCTAATTTGGAGTACCAAGTATAATGCATGGATTTTGAGAACTTAAAAGCTCCCCCTTGGATAATACTCCCCCTAATTGGAGTGCCAAGGTTATGATGCATGAATGATCCTACAAAATTTAGTATATGTAATGCTCCCCCTTGATCAATACTCCCCGTTGCTAGGGTACCAACGTATGTGATTCAAGGATTATGAATGCTACAAAAAAAGGATTAGTACATGATATGCTCCCCCTCGATCAATACTCCCCGTTGCTAGGGTACCAACATATATGATTCAAGGATGAGAAATGCTACAAAATAAAAGTTAGTTGTAGATAATCCAACTAAGTAATATGAGTTCAACCAAACATTGTAGTTCAACCTGTTTGACTTAAAAAGTCAACTATGTATGATTGTGCAAACTAAGCACAAAATTGAAGTAAAGTCAATACTTCAAACTAACCATATAATGATGCAAATGTTAGTAATTCAATCCAACCAAAATATAATGCCAAAACATAACATCCTTACATTGAAAATTGTTTGTGATCAAAGTCACAAAACAAGATGTTACAACATAAAAAGAAAATATCCTAAAAAAAGAAAAGTCCTAAAAAGTCCTAAGAAGTCCTATAATAGGAAACAAAGGAGAAACTTCTAATATCTATTGCGGAGGATGGGATAGAGCATTAAAGCGCTCTAGGATGTGGTTCAAAATGAACCTCATTTCGTTTTGTAACTCGTGAACCAAGATGTTGGTCCGTTGAGTTAAGTGGGCGGTCCTCTCGCACATGGAACATCCATGTCTAGGGTAGTTTAGTGGAAGGGATGGTTAATTATTAGTTGTTGATGGTGGTGGTTGGTTGTTTGATGGTGGAGGTGGTGGAATGTAGGTTGGAGACATGATAGAAGCCATCAAAGTTGATTGCAAATCCATAGCCTCATTAAGGTGGGAATCCACCATATTGGAGAAGGCATAAAGACAATCAAGTTCTTCATTGATCTCGCCTTGGGTGTTGGGTTGGTTAATCCACATTTCCTCGTCAATGGCATTGAGGGTGGACCTTGGTGAAAGTGGTTGAGCTTGCGGTTGTGGTGGTGCTTGATCACGGTAGAGAGGATCGTGAATATCCTGATAAATGGGATGGAAAAGGAGTGGTTCTTGACCCTCAAAAGTCAAGGGTGGTGGATTTGTAGACCTTGGTGGAAGGTCTTCAAGAATTTCTAAAAATGGGTGAGGTGATGTAGGTGGAGTTGCAAACAACTCAATGGGCTGAAGTTGGGGTGAATGTGGAGGTGATGGTGATCTAGTTGGTTGAGATGGAGCGGGTGGTGGTATGGTAGCCACTGGAGTGACGGTTGGTGGTGGAGTGTTGATGATCACATTAGGTGGTGTTGGAGTTGAAAGGGTGAGAAAATTCTCATTTGCTATAGGTGATGAAATGTTTAAGGGTGATGACTCTTCTGATGAAGAAGTTAGATTCACAAAACAATAAGGTCTGACACTTATACGAGCTGTCCTTCTTGGTGGTCTGTTTGTTGATAGTTGTTGGATTTAGTCATTGTTGAAATGAGAAGGTTTGCTTAGAAGTACAGGAATAATGCTTAGAGATGATGGTGAAGATGTGAATTGTGATGATCCTAAGGTTTCTAATTTATAGACAGTAAGGTGTATTGAACTTTGTGTTTGGATTTGATGTTGATCCATTGAGAAATGTTGGTTCCTAATGATTTGGAGCAAGAAAATGAACTTGTCATATCACCAAAGTCAATCCATAGAAATGGAGTTGAGTGAGTTTGGGAAGATATGCAGTAAATGTAAAGGGTGAGTGGGAAATCTAATGATTTGATTGTCCCATGGATTGCAAGGAACCAAATGGAGGGTTCCTTGTTTGTTGCAAAAAGGTAACTTGGATGAAAATTTAAATTTTCAAATTTTGGTGGGAAATGAAGTACTTATAGTTCTAAGTGTTCCTAAATGATCCTAATGTGCTTAATTATCAGTGGAATAATCCTAAGAACTATAATCAATAATATAAGGAGCGGGATTAGACGGGAAATTTGAAAAAGTTACTGTTTGAATGGCGGATCCAAACAATAACAAGTGCGGACCCAAGTTTTTGGTTCCGCAGAATCCGTTGCGCTTAATTTTGCGGAGCCAAAGTTTTCAACAGACGGAACCCAAAATTTGGTTCCACCATATCCGCTGATCGAAAAATCTTAACAGTGGGCATTTCTAACTACCCAAAACCCGGTGAAATCCCAAAAATTATCCCAAATCATATGTAATTAATTAGTTGTGATTGTTTAAAAACAAAAACACATGTTCTAACACATGATAAGACATAGATCAAACGGACGATTTTGAACTTACCATATAAGGAGGTTAAGCCAAACGGTGGCTTAAATACGGAAAATCGATAACATCAACTGTTATCATCCTGCATTGTTACGTTAGTTCACATAAATGTTTAATACCAACATAATATCCTAAAAACACAATAATTCACCACATCATTGTTTGAAATTGTTTTATACCAAACACTCCCTATTCCTCACTACTTGTTGATCTTCTTGTTGAGCTTCATAATCCAACGTCCAATATTCTTCATCATTCCTCTTGTTTGTCAGAATTCCTCTGATTGGTTCTCGATGGGAGGAAGTTGGCTCATGTATTCGGGTGGAGGAATCCTAGAATTTGGCAAACCATCATCCTCACTAACCGATGATGATGATGAGGTTGGAGGATGAGCACGTTTTTCTCTTGACATGGCTACTTTATGATCACTAAGAGGTACAAAGGTATGTGGAATTTCAGAGTAGTCGGGAAGGAAACCTCTTGCATTTGGAGGAATGGGTGAAAAAGCTCTAAAGAGACAGGTAAGAAGCATCCCGTAAGGCATGGTGGTGGTACCCAAAACCGGAATATCGGTCATTCTCTTGGCGATATAGTAGGCTAAGTTGAAGGGTTGATGGGTGGACACACAAAAGAGCATGTAGCAAGGGCTTGCATTTAGGTGATCCCTATTTCCTATTGTGCACAACACGTTACCTCTAAGGACCTCTTCCAACTTTCTAAATTGAGGCCTAAGCTCCTTTAGCTCCATGCCAAATGGGTCTTTATCAACCTCTTTACCTCGACTTGTCCTAGTATGGGTGGTCCTAGGTATGAAGAGATGATCATGGATGGTATCTTTTGGAGTCAATAGTGAGTCGTATGGATGCATATGATCATGAAAAGAATCTAGGATTGACAATGACCACTTATCAGTATAAAGACAAGTTCCTTGACCTGGAACTCCTAAGACTTCCGCGAATTGGTTTAAAGGGATGTTGAATTGGGTTTCGTTGACTTTGAAATGGACGTTTATGTAACCATAGTCATTGGTGCTAAGGCCTACGCTAGCATAGAATTCTAGCACGAATCAAGGAACTATTGGTTCATCTATGACTAGAAGACAATCAAATTGGATGGCGGCTAGTTGTACATGGATATTGGTTCCTTCTAAGAATGAGGGGTCTACGGTTCTACCCTCGTGAACATATCATTTTTCTAAAGCTTTAAAAATCTTAACTTGGTCGCTAGAGAGTCCTTTGGTTTTATGGTGTTGAGGTAGGTAATTGAGGGTTTCTTTGTGATCATAGTATGTTGCGGGAGGCATGATTTTATCCTAGACACAAAAATTACATAATTTAGTTAAAACTATCGAAAATACGTATATAAATTTCTAGTGTGTGCCTACATGGGGACAATATGGAGGTGCAGATATCTCGACTCTTTTTGATGCATGAAAATCTCGTTTATGCAAATTTTATGACAAAACGAGAGATAACCCAAATGCTCCTACTTCAATGTAGCTTCGATTGAATGTACCCAAAAATACATATTAGTTATGTATTCCCTTTAGCATTCAAGAGACATTATGCAAGTGATGTTTAAAAAATAACGTTTTTATTTGTATGAACAATATGCAAAAATCGTTTTTCCTAGTCGTGAGAAGATTTTTGCAAGTATTTGACATGGGGTTTTTGATGAATTATGATAATGCCTTATGAGATGCAATTCCTAACTAAGGAAAACATGATTTGTTATGCAATTCAGTAAATATGCTTCATGATTTTACAAGAAATATGCATAAACCCCAAGTTTTGATTTTGTGCAAGAAATAGAAATCCTAGACTCAGATCAGGAATGTAGATATGGTTAGGATACTTACAGAGAGGTTAAAATCACAAATTGGTTGTGGAGGATGACCTAAATTCTGAGATTGGTTTACTATAGGTCGAGTTCCAGTAGCTTGTGAGTTTTTGGGGAATGTGATAAACAGTACATGGGTGTTTGTTTTTATATAAAAACTGACTCAGGAACCCACGGATTTGGCGGAGCCAAAATGTGGGTTCCTTGCGTGTTGTCGATTGGTTCCGTGGGAACCTTTTGACAATTGGTTGTTTTTTACGTGTTTGGTTAATCTAAGGTTCAAGCTAAGGTTCTAACTACACATTTGGTTCCATTAATCCTAAACCAAGTCTAAGGAAATTAAAGGGTACTCTTTTAAGAGGTCTTGTGAGAATATCGGCAATGTTGTCCTCTGAGAATACTTTCTCGATTGAGATGTTTCATTTTTGAACATTGTCGCGTAGGAAGTGGTGAAGTATTTCTATGTGTTTGGTTCTAGCGTGTTGGACTGAATTTTTGCTAAGGTCGATAGCTCCTTTGTTGTCGCAAAGAATGGGAATGTCGTTGAGTTCAATTCCATAGTCGACGAGAGCTTGTTTCATCCAGAGAGCTTGTTGGTAAGCTTTTCCTGCAGACACGTACTCGGCCTCGGTTGTTGAAATTGCTAGAGCCGTTTGTTTCTTTGAGAACCATGCGGTAAGACAATGTCCAACAAAAGTACAAATACCACTTGTACTTTTTCTATCAACATAGTCACCGGCATGGTCTGAGTCAGCATACACTATGGTTTCTATTCCCGTTCCTTTGGGATACCATAATCCTAAATGTGTAGTACCTTTAATATATCTAAAAATCCGTTTGACGGCTTCAAGATGGGATGTTTTGTGATCTTCTTGAAAGCGTGCACATAGACAAACACTAAACATAATATCGGGTCTACTAGCTGTTAGATAGAGTAGACTACCAATCATTCCTCTATATTTAGTGCTATCTACGGATTCACCTTCTTCATCCTTTGTGAGTTTGGTTTCGGAGGACATGGGTGTTTTCATGGGTTTGGAATCTTCAAGACCAAATTTCTTAAGCATATCCTTGATATACTTAGATTGGTTGAAGAATATTCCATCTTCTAATTGTTTTATTTGGAGACCTAAGAAAAATTTTAGTTCCCCCATCATACTCATTTCAAACTCGTCATGCATGATTTTTGAGAAATCATCGCATAACTTTTGACAAGTTGAACCGAATATAATGTCATCCACATATATCTGGACTATGATAATATGTGATCCCTTTTTCTTGGTGAAAAGAGTGTTGTCTACTAGGCCCATGGTATACTTATGGTCAACTAGGAAAGTCTTAAGTCGATCATACCAAGCTTTTGGTGCTTGCTTAAGTCCGTATAAAGCCTTTTTAAGTTTATAGACATGATTTGGTTTTTCAAAATCGGCAAATCCGGGAGGTTGTGCAACATACACTTCCTCATTAATAAAACCATAAGAAATGCACTTTTGACATCCATTTGAAAAAGTTTAAAGTCATGTGCACATGCATATGCAAGTAGTATTCGATTTGACTCAAGCCTAGCTACCGGTGCAAATATTTCGTCGTAGTCTATACCTTCTTGTTGATTGTAGCCTTGAGCTACTAGCCTAGCTTTGTTTCTAGACACTACGCCATTTTCATCCATTTTATTCCTAAACACCCATTTTGTTCCAATTATGGTTTGACACTTAGGTTGAGGAACTAATGTCCAAACGTCATTTCTAACAAATTGATTAAGTTCTTCTTGCATTGCTATAACCCAAGATTCATCTTTTATGGCCTCATTTATATTTTTGGGCTCAATTATTGAAATAAAACAAAAGAAATTACTTTGATTTTGAACTCTTGATCTTAAGGTTCTCTCGTTAATTTCTCCTATAACGTTATCTAATGGGTGACTTCTAGATTCCTTGATATTGACTATTTCCTTATTTAAAGGTTCATCTTCTTTTTCATTATCTAGATTTTCTTGGTTTTCAACCATTTGACTTTCAACTAAGTCATCATCTACCAAAGGTGATGTCTTAAAGGGAGGTAGACTTTCGTTGAATGTTACATTCAACAATTCCTCGACTCTTGAGGTTTCTTTGTTCAAGACAATGTATGTTTTACTATTTTGTGAGTATCCAAGGAATACACCTTCATAAGACTTTGGGTCAAACTTGATGAGGTAATCCTTAGTATTTAAAATGAAGCACTTGCTTCCAAAAACTCTAAAATATCCTAAGGTAGGCGTTTTGCCTCTATAAAGCTCATATGGTGTTTTCTTCAAAAATGGTCTAATTAAGACTCTATTTAAGATGTATGTTGATGTGTCTACGGCGTTACACCAAAACTTTTGTGGTATATTTTATTCGTTTAGCATTGTTCGACTCATTTCTTGGAGTGTTCTATTATTACGTTCTACTACACCGTTTGATTGAGGGGTTCGAGGAGCCGAGAAGTTATGTGTTATGCCATTAGCATCACAAAAAGCTCCGAATTGGTTTTCGTTATCAAATTCACGACCGTGGTCGGTTCTAATTGACACAATGCTATTTCCTATTTGATTTTGAATTTTCTTACTTAGAATTTCAAATTTATCAAATGCTTCGTTTTAATTTTCAAAAACTTAGTCCAAGTATACCTAGAGTAATCATCTACTATTACCAAAGTATATAAGTTTCCTCCATAACTTTGTATAGCGGATGGACCAAACAAATCCATATGCAACAATTCTAGACACCTAGATGTAGACACCATGTTTTTAGCCTTATGGCTATTATGAACTTGTTTCCCAATTTTGCAAGCATCACAAAAGTGTTGGTCGTATTTCAACCTGGGTAGGTTCCTAACGAGTTCCTTAGATGATAAGAATTGGATTAGCCTCATATTGGCGTGACCTAAGTGTCTATGCCATAGAGTTGAGTTTTCGTCTAAGGAGGTGAGACAAAGTTTGTCTTTAGATGTTTTGTCTAATTTCATAACGTAAACGTTATTCTTCAAAACACATTTTCCTACGGTTATGCCATTTTTAAGGATCTTACTTCCGTTTTCACTGAAGAGGACGTTATACTTTTTACGGCATAATTGACTAATACTAAGCAAGTTAAAACTTAAGTTATCTACATGAGCAACATCATCAATAGTGAGAAAGTCATGAAAGATTGTATCTTTTCTGATGATTTCAACAACCTAAGTTAGAGTATGGTTGTAAGCCAAAAGAGAATGCAATTGCTGATAAACCTGTAGAAGCTAGTGAGCCTTTTGAAAGTGCAAGTGACACCTCTCTTGGTGAGGAAAAGGTGTCCACTGATACGAATTTAGATGCTCCAACTATTGAGGACTGGACATCTGATAATGAAGAAGACCAGGTTGTGGTAAAACCTGATGTAGTTAAAGTAGAAGGAACCAGTGTTCCTTAATAATGAAACTGTTAAGCCTACATCTAATGTTAAACCAGTTAGGAAACCAGTCAGGTACTGTGAGATGTATAGGTCCACAAACAAGCCAAGAGGTAACTAGAGGAACTGGAATGACCTCAAGCCACATCAGCTAGGAAGTGACTTTGTATTTTACAAAAAGGCTTGTTTTGCTTGTGGTAGTTTTGACCACCTAGAGGGTTTTTGTAATAACCATCAGGGTAGAAAGATGGTTACTGGAAACAACTGGATAACTGGGAACTCAAGTCAAAGGGTGAACTCTAACAGGTCTCAATCTCATCCCAATGCTAATAGAATGACTCCCAGGGATTTTTTGTTGAATTCTGGCCACAAACCAATTAGTACTCCCCAACCAGCAGTTAGTACTGCCAGACCCTTTAAAACTGTTTATCCTAGACCAACAGTTAAAAGAGCAAATCCAACTTTCAAATATGCACAACAAACTGTTATAAGGCCTTTTCATAATAAAGTAGTGGTTCAAAAACAATTTTGGAAACCAAAGGCTGCAAAGCCAGCAGTTAGTACTGCTAGCCCAGTAGTTAATACTGGTAACTCTAAAACCACTAATAGGGATAAGAGGGTTAATGTTGTTAAGGCCTCAGCATGTTGGGTATGGAGACCAATCAAACCCAATGGTGCATCAATTTTATTAAAAAGATTTGACTATATTGATGCACGAGGCAAACCCAAGTCAGTAATAGCTTGAGTACCCAAAGAAAACTAATTTCCTTATTTCATGTGCAGGGACATTCACAGGAAGATGATGAAGATCAAGGTTATGCAGACAGTGGATGTTCCAGGCACATGACAGGCAACATGTCCCGTCTTTCAGACTTTCAACCAGTGGATGGAGGATATGTTACCTTTGGGGGAGGAATAGGAGGCAGAATTACTGGTAAAGGCACCTTGAAAACCAGTAAATTGGATTTTGTAGATGTGTACTTTGTGCAAGAGCTTAAGTATAACCTGTTTAGTGTCTCACAAATGTGTGACAAAAAGAACAAGGTTCTTTTTACTGACACTGAATGTCTTGTGCTTTCCCTAGACTTTAAGCTTCCTGATGAAAGTCAGGTTCTACTTAAAGTTCCAAGAAAGGGCAACATGTACAGTGTTGATATGAAGAAGATTGTTCACAAAGAGGCCCTTACTTGTCTTGTTGCTAAGGCCACATTGGATGAATCTATGTTTTGGCATAGAAGACTTGGTCACATAAACTTTAAAACCATTAATAAAATTGTTAAGGATGGTTTGGTAAGAGGCTTGCCTCAGAAAAGATTTGAAAATGACCAGACTTGTGTTGCCTGTCTCAAAGGCAAACAACACAAGGCTTCTTGTAAGCCCAAGGTTTATAACTCTATTAATCAACCTTTGTTTATGCTACATATGGATTTGTTTGGCCCTACATCTGTGAGTAGTATTATGCATAAAAGGTACTGTCTTGTAGTTACTGATGACTATAGTAGGTTCACATGGGTTTTCTTTTTAGGTTCTAAGGATGAGACACCTAGCATTCTTAAAACATTCATTACTGAGATAGAAAACTTAGTGGATAAGAAAGTAAAAGTCATTAGGTGTGACAATGGGACAGAGTTCAAAAATAGAGTTATGGATGAGCTTTGTAAGGAGAAAGGTATTAGAAGAGAGTTTAGTGCTGCTAGAACTCCTCAGCAGAATGGAGTTGCTGAAAGGAGAAATAGAACACTAATAGAAGCTGCTAGAACCATGTTAGCTGACTCTAAGTTGTCCCATTCTTAAAACATTCATTACTGAGATAGATAACTTAGTGGATAAGAAAGTAAAAGTCATTAGGTGTGACAATGGGACAGAGTTCAAAATAGAGTTATGGATGAGTTTTGTAAGGAGAAAGGTATTAGAAGAGAGTTTAGTACTGCTAGAACTCCTCAGCATAATGGAGTTGCTGAAAGGAGAAATAGAAAACTAATAGAAGCTGCTAGAACCATGTTAGCTGACTCTAAGTTGCCTATCACTTTTTGGGCTGAAGCAGTTAATACTGCTTGCTATGTGCAGAACAGGGTTTTGGTAGTTAAACCTCACAACAAGACACCATATGAGCTTTTTAGAGGTAGAACTCCTGCATTAGGATTTCTAAGACCTTTTGGGTGTCATGTAACTATTCTAAATACTTTAGACCATCTAGGCAAATTTGATGGCAAATCAGATGAAGGATTCTTGGTTGGGTACTCACTAAATAGCAAGGCCTTTAGAGTATACAACACAAGAACAAGGAAAGTTGAGGAGAACCTGCATGTTCAATTTCTAGAAAATAAATCTAATGTTGCAGGTGAAGGTCCAAAATGGCTATTTGACCTTGATTCTCTAACCCAATCAATGAATTATGTGCCAGTTGTTGCAGGAACCTTTTCTAATGATTTTGCAGGTTCAGAAGCTGATGATGCAACAAATGAAGCAGACTTGGGAAAGGAGAAAGATCAAGATCATTTGTTGATGCCAATATGGAATAGTGTGGATTCTTCTTCAAAGAATGGTGAACCTTCTACTAATGAAGCCAAAGAAGGAATTGAAAATGAAAACAATGTAGATGGAGCTGTGGAACAAGAGAATCAAGATAACAGTACTAATGGAGATTGTACTGTTGAGCCTCAAGTTGGTACTGCTGGGCAAAATATTCATACTGCTAGCCCATCAGATACTAATACTGCTGATTTCTCAGAAGATGAGGTGGATATCAACAATTTACCACCTACCTATCAAGTTCTTACCATGATGAAGCGAAAAGTGTACCGCTTTTAGGGGGTCATTTAAGCCCTAAATCGTATTTATTTGATCAAATATTGCCCTAAATCGTTCCTTTTGTCATTTTAGGTACTTTGGAGAAGAAATCTGGAAAAGGAAGCATTTTGGACGTTTTTGGAGCATAAAAGTGAAGAATTTGACAAAATGCCAAAGCTGCTGGAAAAGTACACGTGACGGCGTCAAGGATTGCTCCTGACGGCGTCACGGCTCGGCAAAAGAGGTGGATAAGACAAAATACACGTGACGCGCCAGAGAGTTTTACAATGAAAATCTAACGGCGTCACCCTTTAAGGTGATCAAGGTCGTCACGGTTTAAGTTAAAGAGAGACGGCGTCAAGCACAATTTTGACGGCGTCAACCCTTGACGCGCCAGAGCGGATTTTGGATGATTAAAGAGGGACGGCGTCAGGAAGACCATCCGGGAACCCTAGCCGCGGCGAGGTGACAGCGTCACCTCCTACAACGTGACGCCGTCAGACCCTAAACTCTATATATAGTTTTGCAATTTTTAGTCATTAGTGTGCAACTTTGTGAGGAGAAACCCAAAGACAATTTTTCTGCCAATTTTAAGGGTTTTATACCCTTGGATCTCCCATGTTTAATTGAAGATAAGTAATCAATTAATCATTCAATATGTCTATGTGTTGTTTGATTATATCTTGTTCTTGTCTTTTAATTAACATGCTAGGCTAGATTTATCTTGTGTTTGCTTAGATCTAATGAAACCTAACTATTGATTATCGGTTGTTGGTGTGTTATTAATTGTATTGGATGATTGTTTATCGATGTTAGGCTTAAGAAAACTGGCTAACCTTCTATACGGTAACTTGCTTGAACGTCTTAAGAAACATGAACCAATGCGTACTAAGGTTATTATGGTTGTATTTAATGCATGAGCGAATTCTAGTGATCCCATGTTAGGAGCTTCTTAGCCGGCTCGACATAAGAGTGAAGTAGGAGCTTATAGAGTTGGGGAAGTACGTACGCCACCCCACGATTGGTATTAAGGAATACACCCATCATCCACGCAATTAATGCACACTAATCAACCAGTAAAAGATAGTTAGGGAGTAAGGAAATCTAAGTAAACACATTTCTCTCCATATAAGTTCCACCACCTTTTCATTTTCAGTTATTTTATTTTATTTTCAATTGTAGTTATTTGGGTTAGTTGACTAGCAACTAATTCCGCCCACTCCTTCAAACCCGAGATTTTACTTGCTTTCATAAAAATATAAAAATACAAAAAGAATCTTCCTTCACCCTTAGACCTATTAGAGTAGTTTTTCAATCCTAACGACACTATTCCCCTAGAGAACGATCAATCCCCCGGTACTTGCCACTACACTATACTACATCGGTCAGGTACACTGCCTGGTGAGGATTGCAAGCCTCTTGAGATCCCTCGAGAGGTAAAACCTGTTGTAAGGTCGCAAAACCACGCATCAAGTTTTTGGCGCCGCTGCCGGGGAATAGTTATTGTTTAGGTTGAATTTTTATTTTATTAGGTCTACTCACTAGATTCCTTTCTAGTGAGATTTTTATTTTATTTTTCTAGGATTTCTTTAGTCTATCTTTTTCTTTGTGCCCTTTGTTTGTAAAACCATTTTCATTTGTCACTATGATGGATGAAATTCCATTTAGATCATTGACAATAGAGGAACAATTATATTTCACCAATAGATTTGTTTCCTATCATTCCTATGAATTTTTGTGTGATCTTTGTGATTTCCAAAAGGAGTTAGGGGTAAGGTTAAATGGGTTTAATGAATTCTATGCATGTGAGATTTCTATTAGACGAGCATTATCTGGATCAATTCCTTTTAGTCAGGCCCTTTGGATGAATTTTGAGGAAAGCTTCCTAACCATGACCCATAAGTGGAACGAATTGGTGGATTCGTATGAGCAAAGCGACCTAGTTTGCCAAGGAATTGTGGATAGAGCCGAAGCAATAAACCATAAGTTGGATGAAGCGCTAGGTTTGTTATCATCACTACCTAAGAAAACAATTGATGAGGATATAGGTGATCTTGACACATGGAATGATGAGGTAAGTAACATAAGCCCACCAAGTACCCCACAAGTCCTACCATCATTTGAGGCACACACACCACCCGTGACTTACCCGGAAGAAGTAGAAGAGACTATAGGAACCCCAATAGAGGTAGAGCCCTTGGACCAAACAAAACTAGAAGAAATAGGTTTGAATACTTGTAGTCATAACCTTTCTTTTAGTTCTATGGAAGTTCCTAGTTTTGATGAACCGGAGCCTAAACCAAAACCGTTACCTAATCTTCCATCCTTAGATGTGAATTTAGGAATTGAATTAGGTCCCGATCCACCCATCAAACCATATAGTCCGGGTAGTCTTAAGTTTAAGGTAGTAGACATTAAGCCTTGTAGTGAGGAAGACAATATAGGAGTGAAAAATGACCTTACATGTCTACATCACCCATTCATGATTGATCACAAGAAACATTATGGGTTTAAACCGGGTCTATTGGGTCAAGATGGATTCCCAATTAGGAGTCTCTCGAAGTTGTTAGAAAATGATCCCTTTTTAGGAGAACACTTTAACTCACCCATTGACCAAAGTGAACTAGGTAAAGGAGCACACCCCTTTGAGCATATAATTCATCCACCAATCTTTCCTCACGTGGCATACTCCTACCGAGCTGGTGTGTATCGCTACTATCACCCGCACTTAATCCTAAGTGTAGGGAAAACCTCCCCTATTTCCGTTAAATAAGGGTAGAGTCAGGCTCGTGACTCGAACAAAAACAAGCGCTTCTTGGGAGGCAACCCAAGCTTTATTTGCTTTGTTTGTTTGTTTATTTGTTTGTTTGATTTTATTTGTTTCCGTATGCATGTTTAATTGTTATTGTTTGTGCTCATGTTTCAAAGTAAATTGTGAAAATGCTTTATTTTGTTTTTAACTTCGTCTTAACTACATATAAAGGTATTTTGCAAAAGATAAGTGTAAGGGAATCCAAATTTGTTTACAAGAACAAGATTGAACATGAATCACAACAATATTAAATGAGCATGCATACTAGTAATTGTTAGAGTCAAATGCTTGTATCGAGTCATAATGAATATTTTGCAGGATTTCCAGGAAGTGAGGCATAAGTTTTTCCAGAAATTTTCCGGAAACTAACCATAAAATTTCTGCAGGTCACTTCTGACGGCGTCAAGTGTAAAATTCTGGAAATTTTGCAAGTTTTGTTTTTCTACCGGAGTCATAAAGTTTTTGTTAAATCTTTAGTTTTATAAACTCCAGGAAATCTGCAAATATTCATTCTACAAGCATTATATCTTTAATCGTTTTGTTTTTATTTCTAAGTCTGGAATTACATCTAGTTGTGAGTTTTCTTTGTTCAGGTTGATGCTTTGGGTTTTTTGTGTTTGTTTTCTCAGGTTTAACAGGTTATATTGGACAAGAAGATGATTTATATTTCGGAAGGGAAGCTTTCAACGTTCATTTTCTTGGAGGAGGATTTAACCATGTTACCGGATTATCTACATCGAACGAATCAGGGGAGTATTTGTTTTCATTCTTTTACCTTATTTACTTTTACATCTTGTTATTTGAACATTGGGGACAATGTTCATCTTAAGTGTAAGGGGGGGTAAAGTACGATACCTTAGAGAATGCTATTACGCTTGATTTTTCGTTTGTTTAATGGTAGATGTGTAATAAAACTAAGAGAAATACCTGTTAAGGCAATTTCAGTACCAAATTTAAATTTTTTTACTACATATAGGAGTGAAACTTTGGTCTTAATGAGCGTCTCACGGATAGGAGTTATATGACTAGCACAAAACCGTACCACTAAAAAATTTTCCACCCCCAAATATGTGAGGTTCGCCCCTAGAATTGGTAGGAAAAGCATTTATGCTATGATGTGTGTACCGGTAGCACTTAGATTCTAGAACTTGCGTTAGGACCATTCTGAGGCCACAAGTGAGACTACATTCGTGTAGTTAGATTTACTACATGATAAGAGGCATTAGGATTAACCCATTGTTTTACACCTGTGTTTTTGTTATAATTACATTGGCTACATCGGTCAAGTAATTCTCCCACACCCTTTGCGTTGTACTCATTTTTAGTACACGATACCCCTAGTACACCCCTCAGAGCCTATCTTTTCGTTTCTAACTTTAAGCATTTTACTTAAAGTAAGAATTTGTTTACACCCCACTTAAATGTACACCCAAATCGCCTTAGCCTACCTTGTATGCACTCATTTTTAGTGCATTATTGTGACAACATTTGTTTAAACCCTTAGTTAATTATCTAATTGATTACATGGTTGCTAAGTCGAGTCATATCCTTGTACATATTGTTTTGGGACGATTGGGACTCATGGGTAAAGTACTAGTGTAATGGAGTATTGGGGAAGAACAACATTATTACCCCCATATGTGCTAAATATTTTAAAAGTACTCCAAGTGTGTCGATTATCTTAATTCGAGTCATTAGAATAGTTAATTGTAAAGTTATGTAAAAGTTCAAGTGTAAGGGGAATGCAACGCCCCTATGATGTATTATTTTGGATGGTAGGGCAAGAGTGTATGAAAAAAAAAATCGAAGAAATCAAGAAAAATACAAAAAAAATGAGAAAAAGAAAAGTAGAAAAAACATACGGACTACCATCCCGTTTCATTTTATGTTTATTTTATGTTTTTGTTATTTTGTTTTTAGCCTAAGTCAAGTCTAGTCTTGGCTTAACAACGCCATATTGTACATGTAATTAATCAAGATCTTTAACTCGCCACCAGTAAAATATCCCTTATCCAACAAAACCGTGTTTATCATATCCCTACACCTAACGTTATAACCCATTTAAAAGCCCACTTTGATAGTTTATCTTAGGTGCTTACGCCTAGTGGAGGAGGTTTTTGATCCTTTCCCAAGCCTATGGTATTCTATTTGCTATGACAGGTAGTGAGAGATATTATCCGTTTTCATTTATGAGATATACTTTTATGACACCTGAGAGATGTGAGTATCTAAACACTACTTGTGAGGTGCTAGTGTGTAATCTCCGTGCTTATTATGATTAAATTGGAACGACTATTTGTTGTAATTACTTTTATATTAGCGTTAAATGACCCCTAACTTGTATTTTGATTAGAATAAAAGCGCATTTGCTTGAGGACAAGCAAATCTCAAGTGTAAGGGTATTTGATGAAGCGAAAAGTGTACCGCTTTTAGGGGGTCATTTAAGCCCTAAATCGTATTTATTTGATCAAATATTGCCCTAAATCGTTCCTTTTGTCATTTTAGGTACTTTGGAGAAGAAATCTGAAAAAGGAAGCATTTTGGACATTTTTGGAGCATAAAAGTGAAGAATTTGACAAAATGCCAAAGCTGCTGGAAAAGTACACGTGACGGCGTCAAGGATTGCTCCTGACGGCGTCACGGCTTGGCAAAAGAGGTGGATATGACAAAATACACGTGACGCGCCAGAGAGTTTTACAATGAAAATCTGACGACGTCACCCTTTAAGGTGATCAAGGTCGTCACGGTTTAAGTTAAAGAGAGACGGCGTCAAGCACAATTTTGACGGCGTCAACCCTTGATGCGCCAGAGAGGATTTTGGAGGATTAAAGAGGGACGGCGTCAGGAAGACCATCCGGGAACCCTAGCCGCGGCGAGGTGACGGCGTCACCTCCTACAACGTGACGCCGTCAGACCCTAAACTCTATATATAGTTTTGCAATTTTTAGTCATTAGTGTGCAACTTTGTGAGGAGAAACCCTAAGACGAATTTTTTGCCATTTTTAAGGGTTTTATACCCTTGGATCTCCCATGTTTAATTGAAGATAAGTAATCAATTAATCATTCAGTATGTCTATGTGTTGTTTGATTATATCTTGTTCTTGTCTTTTAATTAACATGCTAGGCTAGATTTGTCTTGTGTTTGCTTAGATCTAATGAAACCTAACTATTGATTATCGGTTGTTGGTGTGTTATTAATTGTATTGGATGATTGTTTATCGATGTTAGGCTTAAGAAAACTGGCTAACCTCCTATACGGTAACTTGCTTGAACGTCTTAAGAAACATGAACCAATGCGTACTAAGGTTATTATGGTTGTATTTAATGCATGAGCGAATTCTAGTGATCCCATGTTAGGAGCTTCTTAGCCGGCTCGACATAGGAGTGAAGTAGGAGCTTATAGAGTTGGGGAAGTACGTACGCCACCCCACGATTGGTATTAAGGAATACACCCGTCATCCACGCAATTAATGCACACTAATCAACCGGTAAAAGATAGTTAGGGAGTAAGGAAATCTAAGTAAACACATTTCTCTCCATATAAGTTCCACCACCTTTTCATTTTTAGTTATTTTATTTTATTTGCAATTGTAGTTATTTGGGTTAGTTGACTAGCAACTAATTCCGCCCACTCCTTCAAACCCGAGATTTTACTTGCTTTCATAAAAATATAAAAATACAAAAAGAATCTTCCTTCACCCTTAGACCTATTAGAGTAGTTTTTTAATCCTAACGACACTATTCCCCTAGAGAATGATCAATCCCCCGGTACTTGCCACTACACTATACTACATCGGTCAGGTACACTGCCTGGTGGGGATTGCAAGCCTCTTGAGATCCCTCGAGAGGTAAAACCTGTTGTAAGGTCGCAAAACCACGCATCATACCACACCACACACAAGGATACACTAAGATCACTCCCTAGACAATGTGATTGGTGACATGCAGTCTGGAGTAAAGACAAGAAGGCAACTCATGACTTCAGACCAACAAGGGTTTCTTAGTGCTGTTTATGAAGAAAAGAAGCATGAAGATGCCAACACATGCTTGTTTGTGTGTTTCCTCTCACAATCTGAACCCAAAAATGTTCTCAAAGCCTTAGAAGATTCAAGCTGGGTAGAAGCAATGCAAGAGGAGCTTCTCCAATTCAAGATTCAGAAGGTTTGGGTACTAGTGGATTTACCCAAGGGTATGAGGGTAATTGGAACCAAATGGGTTTTCATAAACAAAAGGGATAAAGGGGTATTGTGATCAGAAACAAGGCTAGACTTGTAGCCCAGGGGTATACACAAGAAGAAGGAATAGACTATGAAGAAGTTTTTGCACCAGTAGCAAGGATTGAAGCAATAAGACTATTCTTGGCCTATGCTTCTTTCATGGGATTCACTGTCTACCAGATGGATGTTAAAAGTGTCTTCTTGTATGGTACTATTGAAGAGGAGGTATATGTCTCTCAACCTACAGGTTTTGTTGATCCAGAACATCCTAACAAGGTTTACAAGGTTGTAAAAGCTCTTTATGGACAACATCAGGCTCCAAGGGCATGGTATGAGACTTTGGCTTCATATTTGCTAGAGAATGGATTCCAAAGGGGCAAGATTGATCAGACTTTATTCATTAAGAAAAACAAGAAGGATATCTTGATGGTTCAGGTGTATGAGGATGATATTATTTTTAGATCCACAAGGAAGGAAATGTGTTTGGAATTTGAGAAACTTATGCACGATAAGTTTCAGATGAGTTCCACAGGGGAACTTACTTTCTTTTTGGGGTTGCAAGTAAAGCAGTCAACTGAAGGCATATTTATCAGTCAAGATAAATATGTGGCAGAGATACTAAGGAAATTTCAGTTTGCTGATTCTAAAGTGGCTAGCACACCTATTGATCTAGAGAAACCATTGCTTAAAGATGCTGATGGAGAATGTGTGGATGTACACACTTACAGATCTATGATAGGGTCCTTGATGTATCTTACATCATCAAGACCAGATATCATGTTTGTTGTATGTGCCTGTGCAAGGTTTCAAGTCACTCCCAAGGCTTCTCATTTAACTGCTGTCAAGAGAATCTTTAGATATCTTAAGGGTCAACCTAGGTTGGGTCTGTGGTATCCTAGGGAATCACCTTTTGACTTGGTGGCATATTCAGATAGTGACTATGCTGGTGCAAGCCTGGACAGGAAGTCAACAACTGGTGGGTATCAATTCCTTGGTTGCAGACTTATATCATGGCAATGTAAGAAGCAGACGATTGTGGCAACTTCTACAACTGAAGCTGAGTATGTAACTACTGCAAGTTGCTGTGGTCAAGTGCTTTGGATTCAAAATCAACTGCTTGACTATGGGTATAATTTTATGAACACCATGATATACATTGATAATAACAGTACAATATGCATCACTAAAAATCCAGTGCAGCATTCTAAAACAAAACACATAGAAATTAGGCATCATTTTATCAGAGACTGCAATGAGAAAAAGTTAATTCAAGTGGTTAAAATTGATTCTGAACAAAACTTCGCAGATCTTCTCACAAAAGCCTTTGATGTAGGAAGATTTCAATACTTGGTAGCAAGTATTGGAATGCTTAATCCTTAAATTTTTCAATCTGTGTGTTTTTGTACATTAAAATGGATTTGTACTGCTAGGTTTATCAATTAGTACTGTTAAGTATAATTTGTACTGCTAATACGAATTTGGACTGTTTGTTAGAACTGTTAGTCATATGTTTATACTGTTATGAAGAAAGTGCTTTGCACTTTGTTTTCTTGGTTTTGGACTAACAATTGCAGGTATGGAGATTAAGCACAAAGGAATTACTAGTGCATTGTGTGAGCAGCATGTGGTAGCTCAGTTGCTGACATAATAGGTTGATGATGGACAGAGTTTGGGGATCCATTAACAAAGGTTTATACCTAAGTTAATTGATTCTTTAAAACTTCTTTCTTGAGATCTTATTATGATGTTTTGTATTGGAATTTATGGCTTAGTTAGTCAGACAGTAACTGATATAACTCACTTTCTACCATTTTATACTTTTGTATAATGAGTAAGTCTAAGGACCTCTGGTAGAGAGAACAGCGAGCAAACGTGAATCTAACACTTGTGTTAGAGGCAACAACTGCCACGAGCTGGAAACCCTGACAAGAAATCTCTTTGAATGAGTTTATTTGATCAAAGGCAGTTATTTATAACTGAAATCATTGGTTCTCACACAACCAGAGGTTGCATTAAACCAAAATCTTGATTAAGTGTCTGTCTTTACACTTAATCCTTTCAAAATGATTGTTAGGAGTATGGTTTTTAATCAAAATTGAGTTTATACTGCTAAGTCAAAATTTTCCAAAAAGTTTGTACTGCCAGGCTTAAAGTTAGTACTGGTAAGCTTAAGTTTCTACTGCTGGATAGTCGTTAGTACTGGTGCGAAATAACAGCTTTTTCAAAATAGCTGTTGAGAGTTAGTTGAGATTTTTACTGCTCCATTCCTTATTTCCAGGGTTTTCCTATTTGGATATTTTCACTTTTAATCTATTATATTAACCTTATCTTCAATCAAAAGTTATCTTTTTACTGAAGTCGGTCCAATAGAAACCCTAATAAGTTAATCAAAATATCTCAATTCACTTTCTTCATCTACTTTCTACCCTAAAATTACACTATTTACAGCAGTCAAATCATCTTTTACTGAAAAAATAATGGCTTTTTTATCGTTTGTTGACAAGCACAACATGGTCGCTTATTTGGTAAAAGCAGAGGATGATACAAAATTTCATCAGATAGTGGACTTTCTAAATGGTTCTCACATAAGGTATTCTTTAACTTTAAATCCCACTATCTTTGTCTCCCAAATCAAAGAGTTTTGGCAGACTGCAACTGTCAAAACATTTGAAAATGGTGTCACAGAGCTAAATGCAACAGTGGATGGTAAATCTATCATTATTACTGAATCATCACTCAGAAGGCATCTCCATCTGAATGATGACAATGGTATTAATGCTATGCCAAACACTGAGATTTTTGAAATTTTAACAAGGATGGGGTACAACATCCAATCACACTCTTTAACTTTTCAAAAGGGTTGTTTTGCCCCACAATGGAGGTTTTTAATTCACACCATCCTTCACTGTCTTAGTCCTAAGAAAATCTCATGGGAACAATTCAGTAGCAATATTGCAACTGCTCTCATTTGCTTAGCTACTGACAGAACTTTCAATTTTTCAAAACTTATTTTTGAAGGAATGGTTAAAAATGTTGATAGCAAATCAAAAATTTTGATGTATCCCAGGTTCATCCAAACAATTTTGAACATGAGAAAACATCAACTTCTTCCATACAAAACTATTTATCCAACACCCAAGCTTACCCAAAAACTTTTTAGTAACATGAAAATGGCTTCAAAAGGGTATAGTAGGGAAGAAGTTCCACTTTTTGATTCTATGCTACAGGCACAGGGTGAAGGATCAACAAGCCCAATTGACTCCCAACACACACCCACAACATCAGAACAATCACCTTCACAACCAACGTCATCACCAGATAGGTCTATATCCAGACAGGACTCTGATGTACCTCAGCACAGAGTTCCTACCCCTCCCAATGTAGCAGATGAGGCTGACTATGTCAGTATGGAAATGGCTGCTTCTACTGTCTCAGGCTTAGAAGCTGGGCAGGACAGAAGTAACATAGCTAAGACCCAATCCATGGCAACACCAATGGTACCTAGTACTCTTGGTGGAATCCTAAACCAACCAGAAAATTTGGGTGGCTCAGAAGCTCACCTTATGGTGGACTATGTAACAATTCGCATTTCAGGTTAACTTCTATCCCCGAAATTTTTACTATTCATTTTTACTATTCACTGGCACTATTCATTCCCGAGATTTTTATTTCATATTCTCGTAAGATAAATTATTTCTATGATAAGATAAAAGTTTGACGCTTGTCGGGTCATTTTCGCAAAAGTTATTAATGAATTATGCGTTTGGTTTAAACGTCGTTTAAACACCCTGCGCATAACGAAAACCACATGCGCCAATTTTCCTCGCATCAGATAAATGTTTAGAACACTCACAATCAATTAGAGAAATTTTGATATTAAGTCAAAATGTTACCAAATAGACCTTGTGTCTTACAAAACAGAAATTGCGTTTTAAGCACTTTCACTTATCCGCAACCTTAGCCTTCACATGCACCATATTTTCTAAGGAATTTAGAAGCTTTTATATTATTTGGAAAAGTCAACATAATTTCCCCCTCCATTGACCCTAAAATCATTCTTTGATTTTATAAATCATTTCTTGATTTTTAGGCTTCCGGTTTTAGGTCTAAAAGATGTTTAACACCAACCGACACAAGACTGAGCCCAGTCTAGACATTATAGGTCATTTTAACTCATTATTATCCTATTAGAAAAGTTACATTTTACTTTTCTCAATTTTGCGCAACTTTCGTACGTTTTACGTATTACGCGTTTTAGACCCGCGTTCTCAGTTTTAACAGGGTTTGAGCAACCCGATGGAACTTATCACTCATTTTATATTTTATTATGGAGTATAATGATAAGTTAAATCATTCCTGCAAGTTTCGTATTTTTACGATACCCGGTTTTACGTTTCGTGACTTAACAACTTACAGTTAGCAATTACCGGGACAAAACTGACTCCGTAAAAGCAAGATAATGCAAGAAACTTATCAAGCTTCTCATGAAAGCTTCATGAAGCTTATCAAGGAAGGAACCAATGAAATGTGGTTTAATCCTAGCCCTTGATTTCCTAAGATCATTACAAGTGTTAAAATGTATTTACAAAACTACCCTAAAATTTTCCTATAAATACTAGCCTAAACCTTCATTTAAACTTGCACCACACCTTCTTATAACCTTAAATTCCTCAAACCAAAGGCACTTCTCTTATATTTCATAAGAAAGTTTATGAGTTCTTGAGAAGAAACTAGGCTTTGATCTTGTTTTCTTCAAGTTTTCAAGAAAGAGACGTTATAATCTTCAAATAATTTCAAGTCTCCAAAAAGACTTGTTATCATCTTCAAATCACTCCGGGTTTCCAAAGAGACGTCGTTATAATCTTATTTTGGTTCCGAGTTTGTAAGGAGTCCAAAGGAGGAATTGTTCTAGTTCTTGTTCTTATATCCTTGATTTCCTTTCTTAAGTGAAAGCCAAAAGTTGTAAGAAACCCTAACACATTTTCTTGCTCAATACTTTATTTCATGCTTATTATACTTTATTTCATGCTATATATGGTCCTTATATTATGTTCATGATTTAAATACTTATGGACTTTGTTAAGTTTATTTATTGTATTTATAAACTTTTAATGTGTCATATAATCAAGTAAGCAAAATATATTTTCTATCAAATACTACAACACTAGGGAACTTTGTGTGAGGGGTTCATTTGGGTAAACGGATCGACGAGTTGCTGGATTTACGAATTAAAGTGTCCTAGCTCCTCGAACGTTTACTACATGACCTCTGAATTACGATGGCCCGAACGGTAGTACGAGATATACAAGCTAAAAATGTTTCATAAACCATCTTTATACAACAACCTACCTGACACACTAAGTACTACATCATGAACAAAATGCAAGGCATATATAGGCTCATCTTTATATTCTTAGACATTACTCCAAACCTAAGTCGCAACGTTCTATTGTAGGTTGCACTTAAAGAATTCCCGACTTATCCATCGAACTCATTTAAAGCACCATAACCCCATCCAACTCACGGTGAGTTCATAGCCCCACTCTCTATTACTTAATTGTTTTACAAACCCTTGGGGGGAATACATGCTATATTTAACCGAACACAATGCTTTAAAAATTGTATGCTATATGATTGTTTTATTATCGCTAAGTACCACCATTGCCAATCCAAGACCCCATAATCATGAACCATTTAATCACTAGAAATAGTGAGCGCGAGTATTGTGAATAGGCCTATTGGGATTGACGAATCCCGTTTGTGTTGACCAGTCAGGCAAACAAACGCACTAATATTTGAGACTTAGGTATTTGGCAAAATACCTACCGGGGTAATCCACCGATTGATATTGGTACACGTTAACGTATTGGTTGCATGAGCTTAGTGTATGATAATAACCGTTTTGTTTTCCAACCATGAGTGTGAGATCATAACTCACACTACCAACATATTGTGTTCAACTACATAAACAAACTCTATGAATATCACTCAACCTTTGTGTTGACAGTTTTTAGCATGTATTTCAGGTGCATAATGATCAGGGATGGCACGGAGGGGCACAGGCTCAATCAAGAAGGCTATAACATATTTTATCATTCAAAAAGACATCAAATGACTTTATATTGATGTACTTTGTAAACATGGAACCTTATGGGACCTCTTTTGTAAACTCTGATATATTATAATTTGAATGATAAATCCTTTTTACAACGACTCAGTTAGAGATCATTTTCTATTATTATGACTGTTGTGCCATCAAGTAACACCCAGTTTGAATTCCGCTGCATCATTGAATTGGGGGTGTTACAGACTATGAGTCTTTGCCCCATCATGCACCTCTCCCTGAAGGTAACACATCAGGAAGTGCTGAGGGCAGTCTGAAACTAAAAGAATTGATGGAAACGTGTACAACATTGTCTGAGAAAGTGAATACTTTGGAAGCTGAGCTCAAAAGTTACAAGAAGATCTTTGGAGCTGTCTATACTAAACTAGTTTTAAAGGTGAAGAAATTGGAGAAAACACTCAAGACACTTCAAAGGAAAAGATCAGTACAAGTGGTGGAATCAACTGGTTCATCTTCTTCATCAAAGCTCATCAGATGATCAGGGAAGAGATGATGGTGAGGAATCTTCCAAACAGGGGAGGAAGATTGCCCAGATAAATCAAGATCTTGACATTTCTTTGGCTCAAGAAGAGTTTGATACTCAGAGGAGGCAAACAGAGCAAATGGATCAAGGTACTGGTGACTTTACAGAAGGTACTGGTAGTGCATTTCAAGGTACTGCTAGTTCACAAGGTATTGCTACTGCAGTATATACAAGACGACCAAGGATTTCAAGAGCAGATAAGGGTAAGGCTATAATCACAGAAGAAGAACCATCTTCTCAGAAGTTTAGCAAGAATGAACAAGCTAAGATGACCCTTGATGAAGAATTAGCTCAGAAGTTTCATGAAGAGGAATTGGCAAGGGTAGCAGATGAAGAAAGGATGGCTACATTTATGGTTGAATACAAGTATCAGACTAAAGCAGAACAGACAGCTGCTCAGGTTCTTGCAGATCAGAAGCTAGCTGAAAAGCTACAAGAAGAAGAAAGGTCTAAGTTTACCAAAGAAGAGCAAGAATCAGCATTTGATGACCTAATGCAAAAGATCAGGCAGAGTCAAAGAAAGAAGAAGACTTATCAGAAGAAGACTCCTTCAAGAAGTGAACAACTGTCTTATATGAAAAACTATTTGAAACATCAGGATTAATGGAAGGAAATATACTTCAAAGGAAGGTCTTATGAAGAGATAGAGCAGTCATACATTGAAGCTTATACAAGAATTCAAAAGTCTTTAAGAGATGAAAGTGCAACAATTGAGACTGAGTCCAGTAAGGGTGTGAAAAGAACAGCAGAGCTATTGAAATCTGAGGAATCCAAGAAGTAGAGGATAGAAGAAGAAAAGCATGATGAACCAGTTGAGGAAGAACCAACTGAGGAAGAGGAAAAGACATTGACTGATGAACAAATTCAGGGAATGATGGTGGTGGTTCCTGAATCTCTAAACATTGATCCTATTCAAGCCAAACATCCCATCATTGATTGGGAAGTGTATTCAGATGGAAGAATCAAGGGATGGAAGATCATCAGAGTAGGAGGAAAGTTTGAAGTCTACAAATTCTTTGAAGACATGATCAGAGCTTTTGACAGAGATGACTTAGATAAGTTGTGGAGCTTAGTTAAAGAGAGATTCAAGACCTCAGATCCTACAGATGATAAAGATAAAGAACTATGGGTTGAGCTGAAAAGATTATATGAGCCAGATGGAGGTGAAGCTATATGGAGATTTAAGCTCAAATTTCAGACATCACATGGAGACTGTTTGATAACTGTGGTGTTCATAGAGTTTCTACTAAAGCAGGAGTGGAAATTTATATGCTAGTAGAAAAGGATTATCCACTCAGAGCAGTAATCTTATTGGCTATGCTGACATCAAGACTTAGAGTTGAGGAAGATTCAGAGATGGCAAACGAACTAATCAGAAAGATATTTCAGCTTGCAGAACAAAGGAAAGCCAGAAGACCAAGATTAACTATGTAGTGTTTGGAAGAGTCCTCACAATCCACATTTAATTCAGAGAAACTTGATGATTTAGGATAAATCACAAGTTTAGGGGAGGATTGTTGGGAATTAAATGTCTTTGACTTAGTACTGCTGGAAGATTACACTAATAGTACAAACTGCTAGTGTATAACTTAAGACTGCTAAAGAAACAACTAACAGTACAAACTGTCAAGTTAGTACTGCTAGTTGTAAAGAAGGTACTACTAGAATGGATAACTGCTTTTGGAGATACTGTAGAGGATAAGTATGGAATGGATCTTTTGTATATCATAATTAGTTAGAAATATACGGTAGAATACTTATCTTGTAAAGGACTCCTTAAGTCAATAAAAGGAGATCCTAGGTTAGATGATATATACATCAGTCGAATACATTGTTAAGATTCAAGGTCTTTGTAACCCTAGTGATATTAAGATCACTCATATTATTCTTTAATAATATTGAATCGTTTGGTGTTAAACTTTCTGTGTTCATTGCTCATACAAACATTACTGTTCCATTAAACAAACAAATTCTTCTAAGTGTGGTTGAGTAGATTCCGCATACTTAACTACATAACCTCAAAGTATCTCAAACACATTATAAGGGAGTAACATCCTAAGTGTTTTAAAATCCTCTCAACAATAGCTCTCTGATTCCCAAATCTCCTCCTCCTCTATGAAGAACAAGAACTAAAGATCGAAGACTTTAGACTGAATATTTAGGCGGGACTTTTCACTAATATGTTTGAGCGGGATAAAGTAAACTTTAGTGATAAGTCAAATCAAGTACGAGTTGGTGATAAAGGTAGTGAACAGTTGCATGCACTGTTTACAAAAGCAAAGAAAGAGCGTTTCCAAATATTGATGCATTCAATGGAAGATGTACCTCTTTGTACTTCATCCATTAGAAACATGACATGCACCTACCTAACCTCTCCAGCAGCAACCTCGTACTAGTGTAAATAAGATCGGAAGTTGGAGTAGAAAGGCTGACAAGTTTATGTGAAAAAAGCTTAGCATTCACAAACCTTTCTACTCCTCCAAATCAACTAAGTCCCTGAGATAGCTCAGTTGGTTAGCATAGTTGTACTTAAGCATAGCTTAAGTTTAGAGAGGAGATAGCCACACTTGTCATTTCAATCCCAAGTGTTATTCCGCAAACAATTGGGTATAGATTCTTTGATTGATTTCTAATAAGAATTTAAACGTTGATAAACTCTTGTCCATTTAATTTTACATTTTCTTTCTTATAACTGTCAAAGAATAACACTGCATTACTTAACCATGGAACGCGGTTAGTTTAACTCTGTAGTTAATTCTAACTGTGTAAAGGGAACAACAAGTGGTATCAGAGCCTCTGGTTTATAAAACTTTTAAAACAACAGAGTGCTTAAAGTTTTTAAAAATCAAGATCCTACCATGGCTGATAGTAATGTACCCCAACTGGTCGATAAAAAGGGAGGAAGCTATACTGCTACTGCTCCCCGACTTGAAGTTGTAACATTTAACAAGTGAAAAAAGCGCATGCTTTGCTACTTAACGGGAATGGAATCCTATTACATTAAGCTTATTAATGAAGGTCCATATGTCCCTAAAATAGCTGAAGGTTTAGTTAAGCCTGAAGCTCAGTGGACTCCTAACGAGAGAAGGGTAGTCAATCAAGACCAACGCCTGAAAAGCATCATTATATCTTGTCTCCCTAAAGATATAATGGAATCAGTTATTAATTGTTCAACTGCCAAACAAACTTGGACTGACTTGGTTCACAGCTTTGAGGGTCCCTCAGATACCAAGGAAAACAGGATCATGGACCTGAAACTTGAGTATAATACATTCAGGGCCAAAGACTCTGAAAGTCTCTCTCAGACTTATACCCGTTACAAGACCTTGCTTAATGAGATGACCAATGATGGTGTCACCTTATCAAAGCATGAGATCAATGTTGGCTTCGTTAACAATCTTCACGAGAAGTGGTTAAACTTCTCTTAAGGACCTAGAAATGCTAACCACATTCAAAATCTTGATCTCCCTGAAATCTATGGGAAGTTTGTCTATGAAGACAACTTAATCTCTAGGAGATACCCTGATTCAAAGAGGAGTCAAGAGACCAAAGAGGCCCTGACTATTACACCCATATCCACTACTTTCTATTCTAATGGTGTTGTGTAGGATTTCCAAGATAATTCAGATGATGAGGCTGATGAAAGAACCAGTGAGGAGTACATTCATGACTTTCAAACTGAATTTCAAGAAAGGGCACTCATTGCTAACTCAAAACGTTTTATTAAAAGAAACAAAAAATTTACAAATGCTAAAGCAAATGAAAACACTGAGTGTTTTAAATGTGGCAAAAGAGGTCACTTTGCAAAAGACTGTTTATCAAAAACAACTTCAGAACCCTCATATAAATTTTTCGGAAACAATTCCTCTTCAGGAATTAGCAAGTTTCAACCCAAAATGCTTCAGTCCACTCAACATTTTCCAAATAAAAATGAAGGACAAAAAGATTTTGAAGCCAAGTATAGAAAAACAAAAGCTAAACTTGCAATTCTTGAGGCTACTTCCTCACCTTCTCAAACCACACTAGCCACTAAATCCTCTCAGGTCAAGAACAAAGGGTTTGTTGCTGAAACATTTGATTAGGATGAAGAAGCTGTAACTTCAGATGATGAAGAAGTTCATGTCAGTGCACTGATGGCACTTTCTGAAGACGACATGCTAGCTGTGGGAAAGAGTCATGCCAGAAATGGAGAATGAGTCAGCATCACCATGAGAAGGGTAAACATTTTATTGTCTATGGATGATAATTCTGATTGGCAATCTTATTTAAACTACATCAATGTAGATCTTAAGTATGTTGAAGAGCAAAGGTTAAACCTGTTTTCAAAATACAACAAACTCGGTTTTGAATTAAATAAATGCAGAGATGAATTTCTTGCTTTATAACAAACAAAACTTGAAAGTGTCACACTTCAAATTAAAAACACTGAACTTGTGAAACAAAATCATGCTCTTCAAGAAGAACTTAAGAAAGAAAAGGCTACCATTGAAAGTTGAACAACTAAGAATCCCAGAGTCTATGATTCTGTCTGTCTTATTCCTAGTACAAAAAGGAGAATGCTAGGAGAAGATCAACTCACTGAATCCTCCAGTGAGAGTCACAATGAAAAATCCTTCTTTCCTGCTGGCATACTTTTTGAAAAAGAAATGAAACCAAAATCCAGTGATTGGGTTGAAAGAATCAACCCAGATAGCAAGTTACCTAACTTCAGCACTGGAGTCATTTTGGAACCTGAAAGTCAGGCTATCAAAAGTATGCTTAGAGTAACTGATGAAACCAGTCTAACTGAGTCTGTCACTGAGTCTGAATCAGAATCTCAAACTCCACTTCCTCCACTGAAAATCCTTCAGGGAGCTGCACCTTGTTCAGATCTCATACCCTTAGTCTACCAACCATACTCTCCAAAAGAGATATCATGACTAGGTAAAACAATCCAAGAAGAATGCACCACAGTCCCAAACAATGAAGTCTCAGTCTCTGCTGAAACCTCCACACCTTCAGTTCCCACTAAAGCAAAGACTGATAGCTCTAACTCAAAATATGATCAGTTAGCTGAACTTGTCAGAAAGCTGAGTGAAAAGATGGAATCATCTAAAAATCTCCTTTATCTGAGAATAAAGAACACATACCAGCCTCCGCAAGTATCCCCAGATCCACATACAGACATCAACAAAGATGTGAACTGTGCAATTATACAAATCATACCACTGATAATTGCTATAGGATTCTGTTTTGTATGATTTACAAACAAGAGGATCATAGGACCTCTGATCACAAATCCTACCTTGCATCCCTTAACGATCAAGCAAACTACAAAGCTCAACCCTTCAAGTACACCACATCCTCCAAGCAAAATCAGAGATTGAAGGGTAAATCTCTCCAACCTTGCTCGCACTGTGGATTCAACGACCATCATCCTGACAACTGTGTTATGTATCCCTGTTGTGATGTATGTGGAGATCCCTCTCATAGTACTTTAGAACATGACATGGTCATTCAGAATAGAAGAAGAATTACCACAAATTCTTCTGAATCTTCTTCATCCCACAAGTGCAAAAAATGTGGAAGCACTGTTCACTCAACCACTGACCATGAATCTGTTGTACAGATCAAAAGGGACAACAGAGTCAAACCCACCAAAAAGTAGGTCAATAATAAAAACTAACACAGTCTACTATTTGTGTAGAGACATGCCAGGGAACCTATTTAGCATCTAGACAGTGGATGCTCAAGGAGTATGACCGGTGTGAAGGAATATCTGCACAAATATGTCAAAGAACCAAGACCTAAAGTGGTATTTGCTAATAACTCATCATGTCTCACTGAAGGTTATGGTTCTGTAAACTGTAATGGTATAGTTTTTACTAGAATAACTCATGTTAATGGCCTCATGTACAATCTCATTAGTGTCAGTCAACTATGTGATGCTAAATACATAGTTCAATTTGATGATAAGCAAGGGACTATCTTCAATGCTAACAAAGAAGTTGTTCTTATAGCACCAAGAAGAGAGGATGTTTATGTGTCAGACATGTCAAAGCCACTAAGACCCTGAACTGGCTTTGGCACAAAAGACTCTCCCATCTGAACTTCAAAAACATAAACAACCTCGCTAAACAAAACAAAGTATTTGGCCTACCATCCCTTATGTTTTTTAAGGATAAACCATGCTCAGCTTGTGAAAAAGGGAAGCACAACAGAGCATCCTTCAAAACCAAACCATTAAAAGTTGCCTTCATCTCTTGCATATGGATCTCTTTGGACCTGTCAGTCCAATGTCTATCCATCATGAGAAATATACCCTAGTAATTGTAGATGAATATTCAAGATACACATGGGTATATTTTCTCACCAAGAAGAGTCAGGCAGCTGATACAATCATGTCCTTTGTCAGGAACATTGAAAATCAAAATGATACCAAAGTCAAACAAATCAAGACTGACAATAGAACTGAATCCAAAACCATGATCTTGAGTGTTTCTGTGATGAAAAAGGCATTTCGCAAAATTTATCTTCTCCCTATACTTCTGAAAAAAATGGAGTTGTTGAAAGGAAGAATAGAACACTCATTAAGGCCGCGAGAACAATGTTAAATGGATCAGTCCTCTCAAAACACTTTTGGACTGAAGCAGTAAAGAATGCTTGTTACACACAAAATAAATCCATCATTGTTAAAAAGCACCACAAAACACTCTATGAGATCTTCAAAGGGAGAATTCCTGACATCAACTATTTTCAGGAATTTGGATGTCCTGTGTTTATTCATAATCACAAGGATCACTTAGGCAAATTTGATACAAAATTGATGATGGATACTTTCTGGGATACTCACTTGTCTCTAAAGCATTAAGGGTGTTTAACACACGAAGATAAGTCTGAAAAAACCTTCCATGTCACCTTTGATGAAAGCAGTGACTCCATCAGATTTTCAAACACCAGTATAGAAGAGATCCGAATTGATGACTCACCTTGATATCCTCCTGATGAATATCATTCTGAGAGTCATCCTTCCACCTAATATCAAGCAGATGCTGATATCTCTTACTATATTATTCCTCATAACCTTCCCCAACCAACCATCAGTGAATTCTTTGATGATCAACAAATCCCTAACACAAACACTCAACCTGATCACGATGATCAGGAACCTGAAAACCAAAAAATGTCAAAGAGGCATTGAAATATCCAAGTTGGGTTCAGGCCATGAAAGATGAACTTGAACAATTTGACAGAAACAAAGTTATGACTCTTGTCAAACGTTCTCAATACGTATGTGCCATTGGAATGAAATGGGTTTTCAGGAATAAAACAGATGAAAGTGGCATAGTCATAAAGAATAAGGCCAGGCTTGTTGCCAAAAGTTATAACCAACAAGAAGGAATTGATTATGAGGAAACCTTTGCTCCCGTTGCAAGACTGGAAGCCATCAGAATCTTCCTTGCCTATGCAACTTACATGAACTTCAAAGTTTATCAAATGGATGTCGAAAGTGCATTCCTGGATGGAAAACTTAAAGAAGAAGTTTATGTTCAACAACCCCCTGGATTTGAAAGCAGTAAGTTCCCTGACCATATTTGTAAGCTTGACAAAGCCCTTTATGGACTAAAACAAGCTCCAAGGGCATGGTATGAAACTCTCTCAGCTTTCCTCATTCAAAACAAATTTGTCAGAAGATAGATAGATAAAACACTGTTTATCTATAGGACAAAAGGAGATGTCATATTGGTTCAAGTATATGTTGATGACATCATATTTGGCTCATTAAATTACAAACTTTGTAAACAGTTTGAGAAACTGATGACAAAGAAATTTGAAATGAGTATGATGGGAGAAATGACGTATTTCCTTGGACTTCAAATCAAACAAACTGATAAAGGAACCTCCATCAGTCAAGAAAAATATACCATGAACCTACTGAAAAAGTATAAGCTCTCTGATTGCTCTTCAGTAAAAACTCCAATGATTCCTCCCAACAACCTTGGTCCGGATCCTCCAGGGAAACCAGTAAATCAAACCTTATTCAGAGGAATGATAGGGTCATTGATGTATCTAACTGCCTCAAGACCTGATATACAATTTGCTGTCTGTCTAAGTGCAAGATATCAGTCTGATCCAAGAGAATCACATCTCACTGCTATCAAGAGAATCATCAGATATCTGAGGTACTCTAAATCTTGGTCTGTATTATCCAAAATGCTCAGGCTTTGATCTCAAAGGATATTCTGACTTAGACCATGCTGGGTGCAACATGGACAGAAAAAGCACTTCAGGCTCTTGTCAATTTCTCAGAGGCAAACTAGTTTGTTGGAGCCCCAAGAAACAAAAATCAGTGGCTATGTCATCAGCTGAGGCTGAGTATGTTGCCACTGCAGGATGCTGTGCAAATGTGTTATGGATGAAAAGTCAACTTAGTGACTAGTATATCCTTTACAAAAAGGTCCCTATCTTTTGCGATAACACAAGTGCCATTGCCATCTCAAAAAACCATGTTCTTCATCAAAGGACCAAACACACTGATAGATATCATTTACCACATCATGAAAGGAGATATTGAGATACATTTTATCCCCACTGAATATCAACTAGCTGACATATTCACAAAACCTTTGGATGAACCTACATTCACAAGACTGAAAGCTGAATTGGGTATGTTGGACATTGATAGTCAGTCCATTGATTAAAAGAACATTCTCAACTCCTTAAACTAAAAATGATATCTAATCCTCAGTGTAGGTACCGAGCATCTATCATCAGCATTGAATGAAAACTCCTTCAGGGACTCAAGACACTGACATTTAATGTAGAACTAAATGCTCCAAGTATCTAGTTAGTAAATGTCCTAGATTGGTAATTGAACATATTAAATGATTAGAATATTTGTTCTTTTTGCCTTTCTAACATCCATGTCTTGGGTCCCATCCAAAGCTCACTTGGCATTAAATTCCCTCTCACACACAAAACACTGTGATGATTTGAGACATGACATCAAGACGGAAAAATCGCCATTTTTAGAACTGTTCAACTGCTCACCTCGACTGTTGCGAAAAACGCGGGTGAGTAGAGTGGTGGCATTAAATGCGGATGTCAAACGGTTATTCCAAAATCGTTTTCAAAAATAAAATCCTTGACATAACAAAATTAACTCCCCATCATTCCTTATAAGCCTTTCCAACCAAAAACACACACACAAATCTTTGTCTAAAACTTCGCAAAAAAAAAAAAAAAAAAAAAAAAAAAAAAAAAAAAAAAAAAAAACTCTCTCAAAGTTGTGTGTACCTCTTCACAAAAAGCTAAATGGCTATAGAACTTAGAATTGTGCTTGCACCTCAATAGGAAGGTAAGACTCTAGCAGATGTCAAGTTTCAAACCAATAATGTCATAGGTAACTTCTGCTACCCAGTAGAAGTCCCCGCCTATGATGAAATCATCACATTCCTTTACAACTGTCATCTAAAAACAGCTTTTACTAAATGCCCCCCCCCCATGCTCTACAAAAATCTCTTCAGGGAGTTTTGGAGCACTGCTATTGCCTATGACCCAAATCCACCCTCTGATGCTTCTGAGTTACACCCACTCAAAAACTACCTCATTAGATTCTCCGTTATGGATAGTTAAAGGCCACTTACCCTCGACTTCACCACCTTTTGTTAATCTACTGGGTTGAACTACAAACAGGGTGAGTACGCTACTCTTCCCAATCCCAACACTGTGAAGGAAGAGCTAGCCAAAATAGCTCTCGAACCTAGTTACTTGAATCAAACTCCGGTGACTAAAAACTCCTTTCGGTGGCATGGAGAATCCTGTTCACCTTTGTGGTTCAGGTTCTCGGCAGAAACCACTCATCAACTGAGCAAATTAACACCATTCAATTGATGATGGCTTACTATCTCATGACCGGTACTGAAATCGACATGGGAGAGCTCATTTACAATGATCTCATCACTAGGCTCCTAAACAAATCCAGAGGCACATACGTGTCCTATCCAAGATTGATCTCATGTGCCCTTAAGAGCCTGCTGGGTTCAGACTACACTTTGGATGTCACTGTTGGTTTTACTTGCAGCATCCTGAGTCCGTCTAATTTCAAAAGGGACCCTGCACAAGTTCGTCTTATTGCATTGGAGGACCACATGATTACCATTGTTAATCATGAAGAATCAGTGTCTCCTCCTCCCCCTCCGAATAGGATCATGGGAGTGAAGTCTAACACTTTGACTAAGACCCTACCCAAGTCACAGGGCCCTCAGACTTCAGGAGCACTACCTCCTAAAAGGAGAAGAAAGACCAAGCCCTATGAGACATTTGATGAGACCATAATACAACCACCCTCGGAGGCAACAAAGGGCACTGGCACATTCCACTCAGTGTCCTTGGTCCCACCTACTACTCCCCAAGACCCAGAGGGAACCATACAACCCGCTGGTAGGGAGGCACCTTTCACCTTGTCTGATGAGGACATTCGCATATCACAGCTTTTGTCTGAGGGCACCATCCCTAATCCCGAAGACTCAGGGGGACACATACAACCCACTGATATGGGATTGCCTTCCACGGCTCCTTAGGATGGCACTGGCCAAAACCCTCCAGTGCCTGAGGGACCAAATGGGGACAAAGACTCAGGGGGAAACAAACCATCCGTTGATATGGAACCATCACCCCCTCATGGCGAAGCGCAGTCCTCAGGGACTGGCCCTAAGGACCAGGCAGAGAAATCCCACTCTGTTGGATTAGAGGGGTCAGAACCTGACCACAACCAAGGCAAATCTTCTAATGACGAGGAGCCGGCTAACCCACTTTTACAGATAAAGCCAATGGCAGATATTCACGCTGCTCTTCTCTATGATGAAGAGCTTGATAGCGAGAGTAAAGAAGAAGTGTTTGAAGCTGGTGATGACTTAGATACTGATCATGAGGAAACTGACCAAGAATACCAGCCCTCTCCTTCTCCCAAGCCTGAACGATCACCTTTTCAACCTGATGAATACTCAGAATCGGAGTCCTCAAGTTCATCTGCCTTCAGGGAGTTTGAAAATACACTCCCTCTCAATGAAAGCCAACTGGTTCAGTATCTACAACAAATTGCAAGCTCTTTGTTCAAGAAGATCACTGGCTGACAATGGGAACAGCACACTAAAGTTGTTGCCAGTTATGCTGACCACAATGCTACAATTGAAGCCTTTTCTGTTGAACGGGTTGATCACCAAGCAAGGACTGAGAAACTCTTCACCAAAAATCTGACAAATCTCAATCAGTATCTGATCAAGTTTCTCCACTCCTTCGCTAATGTTACCGAAAGTCTGAAAACTATAAAGGAAGCTGTCAAAGATGATCTTGCTCTTAACAAGAATATTCTTGAAGCCTCATAGACCTATCTCAAGAATTCTACTTCTCTTTCTGAGCTCATAACTCTGTTCAACCGCCTTGACCTTCAAGGCCTCAGCTCCTCCTTGCAAGGACTCGTCCCCTCCCTCAATGCTCAGATTTATCACCTGAAAAGCTTGACCCAATCCTCAAGCTCTATGGCCTGGAATCTCGGGTCTAGACTCACTGCCATTGAAATCTCACAGGCAACCATCTACTCTGAGGTATCCGTCGTCAAACAGGATACCTCCAAAATAAAAAACATGATGAAGGAATTCCTTCAGGCGGCCAACAACATATCTTCAGCCCCCTCGGTCAGTGTGCCTACATCAACAGTTGCTACCACTCTCGCTCAAGCAACTGTTGAAGGGGAGAACACCTCAACAACAAAGGCAGTCCTGACACCAACCCAACAACTCTTCAGGCAGCTGGACCCTCACAAGACATCTCTCCCTCCTCAGTCTAAGGGGGAGCATGACACTACAACAACTGCCATTGTAATCTCAACAACTCCTCCATTAACAGCTGAACCCACATTCTCAACAGTCACAGCTGCAGTACCCTTACAATTTACAGATCACCTTCCACTTAAGCTCCACACACTGAACAACCATCTTCATCAGCTCAAAAGGACAAAGGCAAAAGTATTCTTACTGACACTAAGCCTGAACAACCAAAATTGGTGCCAGCATCCAAAGAAGTTCGTAAGGACCATGATGAACCTGAAAGGATTCCTTACATGATAGATGGAATGTTGCACTTTCTAACCAAAGAAGAACTAGATGCTCACATGGAAAAAGAGGATCTAATAAAGAATGCAGCTGAAGAAGAAAGAAGACTGGCCCTGACAAACTTGGAAGTCACCAAGATTGTAAAGGAAGACGCACCACTGCTGGGTTTAGATCCTAAGAAAGTCACATTTGATAAAGCAGGGGAAACATACAAAAAGGCTAAGATAGAAGCATTAAAGACCCTCAAGCTAAATCAACAGAAAATGACTGAAAGAAGAAAGCAGAAAATTGAACAATATCAGTGGTGCATCACTCAGAGACGCATGCCTGAACCAATCACTGATGTGAAAATTCAAGCAAATACCAAGCCTTCAGCTCTCAATGTGCATAGAGGAGCTGACAAAAGGAACTTTGAAGTTCATGATCCTTTCACCTTCACTGACTTTGGGATCACTGAGCTGGATGAGTTGGGTCCAATCATTGAAAAGAAGAAGAATGTCATTGTTAAGGACCTGATGAAATCTCTGAGCAACAGGTATGAAAAACTAAGAAAGATGGCAGGGGAACTTGGAATTCAGTCTGCCTTACCTGCTCCAACTGCTCAACAGTCTCAGGCTCAATCCTCAAGAAGAAAGAAGAAAAACATTGAAGCTAAACCTGAAGTCAAAATCTCAGGACTGGAATGCAACAGGAGTCTTCTTGAAGGTGTCCCTTTTGTCAACCACGTGGTCATTGAAGTACCTGAATACAACATCTTCTTCATTGATGAGTTTGGTAAGGAAGCTTTTCAAAGATGGAGTGATATTGATAATGCTGGGATCAAGGCTATGGTGGGTTACTTGATGATGGCTACAAGCATCAAGACTTTTTAAAATGTAAAGTTCGGTCTAGACCTGAGGAAAAAGATCAAAGAACATCCTGACCAAGAAAAGCTCAAATCAAAAAAGATAGAACTTGAGAAGTTGGGATGCTACCTGGACTGAAGGATCCATGATCATGTTTTCTTGTGGCTATGTTAGGAACCTTGTAATCAATAAATAAGCAAAGTATTTTATGTCAATTAGAGTTCCTTAGTTGTTTTATAGAATTATCAGTGTAAGAAGAAGCCCTCTGCTCATTTACACTGATCAAAACACTTAGGATATATTTATATCCAAATAGGGGGAGATTGTTGGGTCCATTGTTACCCAAACACACCCTAGTCTAGGATTTGAATAGAAAATATCTGAAGTGTTGCTAATCCATAAACACAATCAAGTCACTGAGTGAACAGTCACTCAGTGAGTCATCTTCAGGATGCTCAGGACAAGTCTAAAGAAAGAAAGACTTTCCACTTAGTGAGGCGGAACTCAGTGAATGATACCTGAGCCAAAGAAGATGGTGATGGAATCAGCGAGTGATGACAATAGCTCTCTGATTCTCAAACTGCCAAAGAATATCACTGCATTATTTAACCATGGAACGCGGTTAGTTTAACTCTGTAGTTAATTCTAACTGTGTAAAGGGAACAACAGTTATTCCGTTAAATCTTTAATGTAACGATTGAAACTTGGCTTTTGTGTGTTTTACTATTACTTTGGTGTTTGAAATTTGAACATTGATATTTTCAAGAGGATATTATATGAATTTATTTTTTATGTTGAGTAGAAATGTAAAACAGTTCGACTTCTTTATCCTTTGTTTACGACAAATTGGTAGGATCTTACGATCTCGATCTTGCAAGAAAAAAACATCTCAAGCGGTAGCAGTACTAATATGAATGTGAATATTGAAATTTAGTAGTAAGCACGCATATGCTGGTAAATATTCGTATTTATTCCAAATGTCATCATGTTATAGCTTCCCTTTGTTTTTCTTGTAGTGCAAAGACACAAAATACAAACAATGATGATGGTTGATCTTCCTTAGTAATGAGTCAATGACTCGATAATTATGCGCAAAAACTTTTGAAGGGCCTGTATCTGATCCCTGCCTCTAAGGCCAGGAGGAATGGCCGTCTTTGAACTTTGGATTCAGCGTTTTGGTGCTGGCTTCTTGAGCACAGTTGTTGGCTCTAACAAGAGTAAAGAGAAAGGAGGTAAGCACATTAACGATGGCTTCTTGGGCTATAGAACAGTAGAAGTCTCAATCATAACTCTTTTATTGCTATCAGATTTTTTTTGCTAAAATATAATTTTCAGCTACTTTTTTTGTTTAACTTTCATATTTACTGTGTGCAAAACATGGTCCAATTTTATTCACACTTTTCGACTATATTGACTCAACAGTATACCTTTCTGATTTTAATGGAACAATAGTTGTTTGAAGAAAACTGAAGTTTAATCCCAAATTACATGACTTCTAATTGTCACCAACAGTCCAACACTCTTGGATCCAAACCTCTATTTGAAAGCGTGCAATTTTTTTTTTTTTTTTTTTTTTTTTTTTTTTTTTTTTTTTTTTTTGATTTTTTTTTTTAGGGATCATCTGTTTAGGCAAATGATCAAAAAGGTTATAATACTTTCTAAGAACAACACATGCATGTATACCACTCTCTTTAAACAGACTCAGTATTTTCATTTGATCAATGTGAGGAGTTACAAAATCTAACATCATCATGTGGTCTGTAGCTAACATCACTCGCCACAAAAACTGAAAATTCCTACCCAAAAATATACATTAACCGAACTTAACTGCTCTAAATAATATCCTTGCCTTAGACATAGCTTTCGAGTAAGATCCAGTATACATGCATGATGCATAGATTGCTGCATTTGTTAAAACTTAAAAGTTTGTACTCAAAAGGCCAAACTATGTACTGCTACTACATGAATTAATACTGTCAAATTACATTCGAAATAACCAAACTAAAGTTGCTCACTAGTAAGCAGAATTGAGTTTCAAGTAGCCACTCTTGAAGGGGCTCAAAGTTTGAACTTTCTCCAATCAATCCCTCGCGAACCTGACCCTCTGTCCATCTGCATCAGATAAAGAATACTTTAACAAACACTCTAAAACACATTATAATTATTAAAAAAAAAAATGGTACTTGAAGAAAAGGGTCTGGAGCCATTCTTACAATCGAGATGTACAGCCTTGTTGGCTTGATCGTCAGCTTCAGCGTTGTGTTCCTTCCAAAATTTACAACAGTAAAGGAAATTCAAAAGTTAGAGAAAGAACCGATTTGCATACATAGATAAGAAGTCACTTAATGAAGAGAAGAAAACATGGTCATAAGTCACCGCTTTTGTAGATAAGGTTGTTTAGACAAACATGTTAAGCATCGGCCACGTAATATAATGAAGGGATTATATAATGCGTACCTTTTTAACATGAGAAATATCAATAGATAGGAACTCCTTCTCCAGGTCCATCACCTTGTTGCACAAATCAGACATGTCCGGGCTTTTGACTCTCCAATAAGCATTAACCTGCTTCGTCAAGATTGTGTATGATGTTAATATAATTCACATAATTGTGCAACTGGGAGAAATAGAAGCAATCATGATGGCACAATTGAAATGGGGAACTTAGAGTATATACAACAAATAGGCAGGTCTCAAAAACAGGACAGGTCGGATTGGGTTGACCCAACGCCACTTACTTGTCTATTACTGTAAACTCCTAGATGACCGCTACACTAAATATGATTACAGCAATTAATTTAGACAAATAATAACATAACTGATAGCATAAAGGGCATTTGAAGGTTATAAGCATTGTAAGATCATATAGCATCCTGCTTGAAATTTCAGAATGTCATCCACAAATATCAAATATAGATGTCAAGGATTATTTGAAGGTCGGTGCCCAAAAGAAGACGATATACCTGGTTACAAACAATTATAGAGTCTCCTCGCACGCGAATATGCCTAAATCCTCTCTCAAGGGCATACTGCAGTCCTAAAATCAGAGTTTTATATTCAGCAACTCGGCCACAATAAACCTACAAATTGCAACATACTAGTATATCAGTAAGCCCAAACATTGCTCGATTTAAAACTTACTACATTATGATGAGTGTATATGGTATTTTAATTAGTTAAGTAGCTCATACAAGATCCCTATCTACATCACGGAGCACAAATCCGGCACCAGCTGATCTAGGATTTCCTTTTACCGCACCATCAAACTCAAGAACGCATTCTCTATCATCATCAAGATACGACGAAGAACTTGATCCGTCATCACTCTGTATAAAGAAAACATCAGTTAGTTAGCAACTCCAAGTGTCATCATTAAACACAATATGACAATAGCACAAGCAAAGATGTATTTAACCTGCCCATAAGCTCTCTTTCCATTCATCATGCCGGCCATAAACTGTTGTAACGGGTCAAAACTGTCGGCTCTCTTCAAGAGGTCCTCTAAAGTGGACGGAGGCTCAGCCCTTAACTCATTCAAGAACCCACCCGACCGGATGCCATTGATGAAGAGTGTGATAAAGAATCCATCTGATTGTTCTCGAATACCAATTTTTCTTTCTTTAAATCTTGCAACGAAGTCTTTGAGGGACTCATTGGGGCCCTGCTTGATATCGAACTGTTCCATCTCACAAACTAAGGAATAGTTTTAATTAAGAAAGCAAAGTTGATTAGGAAGCTTTTTTTCAACTGTGAAAATGTGGAGATGCTGTTATGTGGTAAAGTCTCGAACCATCTGGATGCATTTCCAATGAGTGTGACACGAAACATTTTGCACCACGCGAATTTGGGAATAGACATTACTGACATTGTACATTCAAATTTGAGAAGATGATCCTCAGGGTCAGTGGTTCCATTGAAAGTTGGAAGATGTTTTGGAATCTTGAAAGTACAGGGTAGATAGTAATTTGAGATATTGGAAGTGAAAGGGGAATGCAAGAGAATGGATGGAATGTTGTTTTCTTGTAAATTCGAGGGTGTCGACATTGTGACTACTAAATCCACTGCACCTTGTTACAATCTATGCATGTCCTTAGATAAAACGTTTATTAGTCTTTTGGAATCAGTTGGATATTATTTAAAACTAACACGAACTAGCTAATTACTGTAAAGAAACATTAACAACAACTAAACATGAGAAGTAAAATGCATCAAAATCAAATATAGGTTCATTTATCAGAAGGGGTGTTTGGATTAGTTTATTTTGTTGGCTTATGGGCTTATTTGAAACTAGGAAAGCTCATAAGCCCACATTTTTCAGCTTGAGAGCTAGTCAACTTCATTTTATAGCTTATTTAAGTTCATAAACTCAACCTGATTAGCTCATAAGCCAAACAAAATGGGCTTATGAGCTTTTCCAAATCCATATAAGCCCATAACCTCGAAAAATAAGCTAATCCAAACACCCCTGATCAGAATCCTTTTAAGTGTGGCGCGTGAAATGCACATGCTGGCTAGCCGAATTAACCATTTGTCAAAATTAGTTGTATACCATCTCTTTCACCCATTCACAGAAAACTTGTAATAGTATCTTTAGCTTTTATGGATGTCAATCACTTTCTTATCTTTTCCATTCTTTGTAATAATTTACAAAATAGGTTTAAAAAATCTACTCTTTTATAACAAATAAAATCAAAACTAGCTACCTAAAATATGTGCATAGATATCAACATTAAACGGGTGCTTGGCATTGCTAAAAAATTTTATTTATATGATTTTCTTAAGCAGAAATATAAAATTACAACTAGTTTTTACTATCATATTGTACCTAAAAATCTAAAATGTTTAATAAATGCATATGACTGAATATTTTCATCAAATTATTATTTTTTTGAGCATTATTGCATTTTCTATGAAACAAGCAAATCCAAACTCTGGTTTTTTTTTTTTTTTTTTTTTTTAATTACTTATTTTTAAGAAGAAAAAAAGAAAAGCAATCCTAAACACCCTCTAAATCCAAAAAGCATAACAATAAATAAATATCGAAAATCAAACAACAAGCAAACAAGAGTTTCATTTGACATTGAGTAATAAGCTTACAAGTTGGAAATGGTTACCTTATATTAATAGCAGCTAAAAATAAGCTAATGCAACGGCATTTTAATGAAAAACATAAACCAAAAGTACCATTTGCTTTATAATGAAGCAGCATTGTCCCAAGGTGCACACAAGAAGACAAACACCGTGTACGTACGTTTGATCAACAAACGGTTTAAATATATACCCCAAATACACACTCACTCACCCTATATATCCCAAAAAAAAAATTATTTCTCAAAATGCCCCGGGCGACCGGGTGTGCTTGGGCGACTCCTATAAAATCTTGCCAAGTGTCCTAGGGTAGGCGGGGTTTTTTTATTTTGTCAATAGTAAATTACATGTAGACCCTCACAATTTTTTTATACCAATGGCTTCTAAACTTGTACATTTTGATTATTTTGATTATTTTGATTGTTATGTTCTCTTGTAACCACCGCCCAGTCCGGCCACCGCCACCTACTCCGGCCACCACTCAAGTATCCCCTGTTCTGTTACAACCCGTGTTTGCTAAAAAAAAGAAGAAAAAAAAAATGTAAAAGGCAACTTGCTTAAACAACTTGAGCTATTAATTCTTTTGCAAATCATATCATACTGTTGATAAAAAGTGGTATTTCAATATTTCATCGAGCATGCATAAGACGGGAACTCAGGAACTAGTGTTAGATGCTTTTGTGGCTTCAAAAGCCCAAAGACAATCACCAACCATCCTCCATTTTCCGAGCACATTTTCCGGCCACCATGCCATACCACCACCACTTCACCACCACCCCCACCTTCAGCCTCACAAAACCCACCTCCCGTTTCAACAAATCAACAACAATCATCTATACTAAATCCCATCTCAGAAGGTAAGAAAAATAAATCATAGATCTAAAAACAAAACTAAAAGGTAAATCAAAGATCTCAGATCATTTCTCTTTTTCGTGTGGTAGAACAAAAGTCCAAAGACCTTTAAAGATTATAACACGAATGGAAACCAACTCATCACCGATCCTGCTTCTTTTTATATCCGAAGTTAAAGATAGAATCATAACAATTATGTTATGTTCTTTCTTTGTTTCATTGAATGATAACACCTACCCGTGACCTTTAATAAGATCTTGAAGCTGAAATCGTGGGTTACTTCATACGATCAGTAGGACTACAATCTTGTGACTCCTTCTTGGATCTGTGATGTTTGATGTGTGGTTTATTTTTATTTTTTTATTAAGGTTGGTGTAATGAGGAAGGAGGAAGATAGATGGGGGTGTTGGATTCGGAATCATGGGAAGATTTTCACCGACCAATTACAGAGTGCCATGTGGCAGGAGGATTCTGAAGCCAAAACTGTTGGCACTAGGAGGATTCTGGAGGATTCGGAATCATGCCTCATTTTATTTTTTTATTATTTGTATATAATGTTATAAATAGTAAAAAATTATATGTAAAACAATTTATTATTTATATATAAAAGATAAATAAAAAATGTTATTTACTTAAAAAAAAAAAAAAAAAAAAAAAAAAAAAAAAAAAAAAAAAAACCTACAAATATCAAAGGGACCAAACTGCAAAAGACACAATGACTAAATTGCAAAAAACTACAAAATATCATCTTCCCCAAACATATATACAAAGTTGAATTAAAAAAAGAAAAAAAAAGCCCAAACAGGCATCAAAAATACCCAACGGTCATAATTTTTGCTTGTCTCTTCCTCTTGCTTCTGCGTCTTGGCTGGGATTCGGAACCAGAGGATTCTAGCGGCGTGAGGGTTGGCGGCGGTGTTCACCGCCAGCCTCCCCCCTTGCCGCTGGGAGGATTCTGTGCATTGCCAATACCCTGAAGGAGGAAGCGGTTAAGAGAGAGAAGAGAGAGTGGAAGGAGTAAGTGGTTAAAAGAGAGAGAGAGTGTGTGTAAGGGTACAGATGTAATTTATCATGGACAAAATATAAAAACCCCACCTACTTTGGGACACTTGGCAAGATTTTATAGGAGTCGCCCAAGCACACCCGGGCGACCTTCGCCCCTAGGGCATTTTGAGAAATAGAAATTTTTTGGGGCATATAGGATGAGTGGGTGTGTACCTTTGGGGTATATAGAGAATTATCCCTTTAAATAATTTTGTATTCCCAGTTTTTGGGCTTGGCCCAGGTGCTAATCCGACCATGCACATTTGCCTCTATCTCAAAATGCCCAACCTTTTTTGATTTATCAAAATACCCATTGATCCTGCGTATCATCTTACGCAGGTTACGCAAGATAACGTGTTTTCGATCCAAGTCGTCCAAAAAAAATAAATAAATAACAAAACTACATCTCGCATAAACATTGACGCAGGATGCGCAAGATCAAAAAAAAAAACATATAATACTATCCTGCGTAAAGATTGACGCAGGAGGCTAATATTTACGCAAGATACAATATATTAGAAAGTTTGTACGCAGGTGAATATATTTAAGGACAAACCCTAGTTTTGTTAAAATAAGTGTAAAAAAAATGAAACCCTAGTTTGATGCTTTGATATTTACACCTTTGATGCTTTGATGCTTAAAATAAGTGTAAAAAAAACAAACCCTAGTTCTCTGGATAATTTGGATGCTTAAAATAAGTATTAAAAAAAAACCCTAGTTTTGTTAAACCCTAATTCAACTACATTATCAAGAAACAAAGTATTGATATACCATAGTTGTTACTATTAATAAGGATTAATATAGCATAAAACTTACTTTTATTCAACTACAAAGAAAAAAAAGACGAAGTTTATGTAAATAAACATTACATAGACAATATTAAAAGGTTCAGCCAATAAAAACTGTATCCTTGTCGTAAACCTGAACAATGTTCCTCAATGTAATGTTAAGACCAAAGGGTGTTGATTTTGGGGTAAACACTGAAACATTACGAAGTACCAACACAGCTCCGACTTTGATAGAGTCTTTGTAACCCGATTCTTCTGTAAGGACTTTGTGATGAATTGTACCAGAGAATATCCCCGTTGGATCTTTAAGTGTCACTGTTAGCTCACCAAGTGCGGTAGGAGTACAAGTCTTGATTACAGCCACAACAAGTTCAAGTTTCCCTTTTATGATACAGTTTTTTATATTGCCAAGACAACCAGTTACGATGATACCTTCGCTATTACGCAGCTTATTAATAGCGCATAGCCATGTCCCACGTGAAAAATGATCATCTTCAACGACATCTTCTTTTATCTTTCTTACATATTCTTGTGTTGGTACTAGACAATAATCAGGGCCACCTTCTCAAATGTCCGCATTTTTTCGGAGAATAGCCGCTTGAATAATACCAGCTGGACCGGGTATTAACCTGTCCGGGATGTTTGAAGAGGTAGATGAAGCCCCAACATTATGTTGATATCGTTTTGTGTATCCGGAATTGTTTTGTTGGGCCATTTTCCGAATTGTTAAATTTTTCTAGAGATTAGATAATTTGATAATGGTGATATGTGTTTAGAGAAATTGAATTGTGAATGAGTTTTTATAGACAGGTTTGTGTTATATCCCGCGTAAAAGAATACACGTACGCGGGGTTGTCATAGATTAGTCAAATCATTGTCATTGAATTGTCACATCATTGTCATAGAGTTGTCTAATCCGTGTCATATCCCGCGTAAAAAATTACGCGTACGCGGGGTTGTCATAGACTAGTCACATCAATGTACGTATTTGTCACATCATTGTCATATCTCGGGTACAAAATTACATAGGCATGCAACTGTCATGTTTTGGTCACGTCATTGTATTAATATATAAAGCATAAAGTATATTGGCAACATTATGTTACTGGAGACATAAATAAAAAACATTGAACATTAAGCACAAACAAATTCCATTAATTAGTTATAGCATATATTAAAAAGCCTAGGACAATTTTAGAAACTAGAAAAGACATACATTGATAACCGTAAACACACCAAACTAAACCATATAGGTATTGTTTGGTTGATCAAGAAGAATTAGTGATTCTTTGTATGGGCCAATGAAAAACGAACCACCATTTGCTTCAATACCCATGTTTTGAAACTCCTGAGATGTTCGCTCGTACACTTGTAGTGAGTGATCTATTTGTTGGTTGCTCTTAGCTTGAACAATTGGTTCTGCAGCCTTGGTAAATCCAAGTAATTTTACCTCATTGTCAATTGGGAATGGGATGGTGAATAGCACTGGACACGGTGATACAACACCACCATCAAATTCTAATTCTCATGCGCACAAAACTTTACACTCTTCTGCAAGGTAACTACCTGAAACTACTAGAGAGTTTCGTAGCTGCGATATATAGAATGGAGGCTGAACCATGGATCTTATCAATTGAGGTATGTCTTGCACTTGAAATTGGTGAGTAACCAAATCAAAAGAAACAATCATGTATCGTTTGTACGAAACACCATCACTATGAACAAATTTTTCAGAACCTACCCAGAAAATTTTGCCACCCACTACAGCTTGACCAGACCGTTTAATTCTAATTGATTCACGGGGCAAACGGTCATTTTCAAGATTGTTCCAACGTCTAGAGCTCAATGTATAAACCGACACATACCATGGTCCTTGACCGTAATACGGGTAATTAATCTTTAAAAGGGTAGGGTCTAAGTTGTCGGGACGGACACCGAAACCGATGACCATTTTTGGTGAATCAGGTTGATTCAAGAAAGTAGGGACGAATATTCCTACAGATCTTTTTATTGATGGGTTCCAAAGAACAACCATCATATTTGAACCATACGAAAAGCACCAGACACCTTCAGAAGTAGCAATTGGCTTAAGAGTTGGAAGATTCAAAGTTGTTTCTAGATTCATAAAGACTAAATTTTCATTTACGGAAAACATAAAACCAATATTACCTTGCATATATGTTAAATTGAAACAACACATATCTCTTTCACAAAAACAGTAACTACGGATGAAGTTCGGCAAGTCTATAGAAGACTTCCATCGCTTAGACACAGTACGAAACTGTAGTAAAGACTTAACTGGTAGTTTCTTCATGATATCAACTTGAAGGTCGAATGGTATGTTGTCCGACATGTTTTTAAAACGTTAAAAGGAATGTATTAGTAAATGTTTTTTAGTAAGCGGTGTAAAGGATTGTGTGTAATTGGCTTAACAATGTAAGACTTAAATAAGAGTATATCCCGCGTAAAAGAATACGCGTACGCGGGGTTGTCATAGATTAGTCAAATCATTGTCATAGACGTGTCACATCATTGTCATATCCCGCGTAAAAGAATACGCGTACGCGGGGTTGTCATAGACTAGTCACATCAATGTACGTATTTGTCACATCATTGTCATAGACTTGTCACATCATTGTCATATTTCAGGTCTAATCTGTGTCATATCCCACGTAAAAGGATACGCGTACGCGGGGTTGTCTTAGACTAGTCATATCCCGCGTAAAAGAATACGCATACGCGCAATTGTAATGTATGTGTATATAAGGAAAGATTTATATCGAAACGTAGCAACTACTTTTACTCTAATACAAAAAAATTTAGATACACATAGCAATGACTTCAGATATACATAAATTCAAATGTATATTACATTTTGATGACACTGAACGAGGTGTGGCTATGTATACTAATATCACGTACTCGTGGTTAGTTGATTATGTGCGTTCTAAATTCAATGTGGATCCCAAAATTCGGCTACATATTAAATTTTCGCACCCTTCGTTTGACGTTCGAATGGATATTACCGACGACGATGAGGTAACTTTTTTTACTGATTTCGCTTACTCGAATGCAGGAATGCCACATCTGTATGTGGTTAAAGCCAAAGAATTTGAAGAAACAACATATTTTTGGTCCACCCAAAAAACATAAACGTTTTACAATTTTTTTGAAACAACAACTAATAACCAAAACATCGAGTCCTCTGATTTTCGAGAAAACTCATCCAATTTCTATAATAAAAACCATAATAAGCATATTTTTGATGATGGCCCATCTAAAAATATTGAATCGAATGAATATGAAAATGATAGGTCCGGATACAAAGATGAGCCGTACTTCACAAACCCAGGATCCTCGTTTGCATTCGAGGAGGCCGATGAGGATGTCAAAGATGAAGAAAATGATGGTTTTTTTGGAGTTGGTAATAACCCAAAACCTATTCACCATGAATGGAAAAATATATTTTCATTAACTCCTATTGTTCCAGAAACACCTCTTTACCAGTCCAAACCAATAAGTTCAAACGAATACAATTTTGATTCTTATTTTTTTGTCGGAAAGTATTTTGAAACAAGAGAAAAAATAGACGTTGCAATTAGGTTGAAATGTTTAAAAGAAGGTTACCAGTTTTTAGTCCGAAAGTCGGAACCAGACAGGTTTGATTGTAAATGCTTTCATTATACACTGTGCCAATGGAGAATTAACTCTAAACGCATCCAAGGTACAGATGTGTTTGTAGTTACAGGTTTGAAAGATATTCACACGTGTCCCAAAACTCAAACATATCCTAACCATCGAAATGCAAATAAAAAAGTTATTGGTCACATTTTTAGTGAGAAGTTAAAAGACAATAGACGAGATTTAAAACCAAAAGATATGCAAAAAGACATGTTGGCGCAATATAAAACAAGTATATCTTACCAACAAGCATGGAGAGGAAAGGATTATGGGTTACAAATGATTAGGGGTTCACCGACAGAATCGTTTGAAATGTTACCGTATTATTGTCACAACCTAGAAAAAAAAACCCAGGCACAATCACGCGTATCAAGACAAACAAAAACGGAGTTTTCGAGATGTTATTCGTTGCCATTGGTGTTTCAGTAAGTTATACTTATTTTTTTTTAAATCACATAAATTTGATATGTTATTATACTTTTACTTATTAAAAAGGGTTTACGTTTTTTGTTTTTTTTTCAGATTCTGTCGGTGTACAAAATCTCCGCCCTCTGCTTGTAGTCGACGGGGCACATTTGAAGGGTCTATACAAAGGGACAAACTTGTTAGTTGTAGGCATGGATGGAAACAACCAAATTGTGCCCGTTGCTTACGGTATATGCAGAGGGGAGACTGGTGATTGTTGGTCATGGTGGTTTTCAGTCCTTAAAGAATGTATAGCCGATCGCGAGGATTTGGTTATCATATCTGATAGGCATCCTGCTATCGCGTTAGCAGTACGCAATGAGTACCCATTGGCGTTTCATGGTATTTGTTGTCGTCATCTAATGATGAATCTTTCTTTGAAAAAAAAAACCAAGGGGCTATATTGGAGTATATGCAAAGCGTATACACCTAAAGAATTTGAAAGGAAGATGCAAATACTACAGGCTATTCAGCCTAAGGCATACAACAAGCTAATTGAAGCGGATGTACAAAGATGGTCCAGAGCACATTCCCCACGCACTCGTTACAATTATTGTACATCTAACAGCGTTGAGTCAATTAATGCTTGTACTGTCAAATCAAGGAAGCTGCCAATTACAATGCTGACAGAGCAATATCGGAAAATGGTGCAAGATTGGTATTTTAAACGGCGAGAAGTTGCTGGTATTTATCTTCCAAAAGAAAATATATATTTTTTTAGATGATTTTGTGTAATATAAAGTCATTGTTTTATGTCTATGTGTTTATGTAGCGAAAATGAAGTATGATATAACAGATTGGGCTGCCCATAAAGTGGAAAAGAGAAAAATAAAAAGCGCAACTTGGAATGTATACGGGATTAACCAAGATCGATTCCAGGTGTACGATGGCTGATACAATCGTGAGGTCAACTTAGCGACCAAGTCATGCGACTGCCGCAAGTGGCAGCTTTCCGGGATACCTTGTGGTCACGTTATGTCTGTTACTAGGTTCTTAGGTCTAACAGATTGTGTGCAGTTCGTACAAAATTGGTTTAAAAAACCGAAATACCAAGCGACATACGCAGAGTCGGTTAATTTTGTTGGAGAGTTTCACGAATGGGAGTATCCACCGCACATACAACCCATCATTCCTCCGCGAATGGACAACCCACAGCCCGGTCGGCCAAAAAATACTAACCGTATACCATCTCAGGGTGAGGAACCACAAGTAAAACAATGTGGTAGGTGTGTTCAAGCGGGTCATAAATCTTATCAATGCAAAAAGAAAAAAACAGTGGACGAGCAACATGAAGGTCCACATACGTTCGACGCATACCCGACTGAAACACATCATCATAACTTTCCGACTAATGACACACACCTATCGCAAGTATTTGAACATAACACATATAAACCGCAACCATATGAACAAGGTGAGGCAAGTCACGAACAAAATGCTCTTTATAACCCGTCTCATGGCTATGAACTATACGACTCCCAACCATACGCCTCTCAACATCTGAATGATCAAAACACACAGGAATCTAGTAATAGTTGGTTTAATTTCTTTGGTTTGTAGCAAGTTAGTTATTATTTTCCTGTTATTGTTGTTAATGTGTAACATACGTTACGTATCTTGTAAGAAATTCCATTTGTAATGCACGTATGTTTGTCCACAACAACAAGGGTTTGTCCTTAAATATATTGACCTGCGTACAAACTTTCCAATTTAATTAATTTTGTATCTTGCGTAAATATATGGCTCCTGCGTACATCTTTACGCAGGATAGTAGTTTATATTTTTTTTTATGTATCTTGCGCATCCTGCGTCCTTATTTACGCGAGATGGTTTGTGTTATTATTATTTTTTTTTTGGACGGCTTAGATCGAAAACACGTAATCTTGCGTAACCTGCGTACGATGATACACAAGATCAATGGGCATTTTTGATTTTTACAAAAAGGTTGGGCATTCTGAGATAGATGCAAATGTGCATGATCACCACAGTAATTTTCTCATCCATTTTCTTTTTTCATTTCATTCTCTTCCCCTTTTTTTCTTGCATTTTCTTCGGCGAGCGGGGTTAGTTTTTTGGGTTTAGGTCACAAGAAACTTTTTTCAAAGTTCAAGTGAGTCATAAAAAATATCATTAAAAGCAATAAACTTTTATAAAAATTTTCAATATGCACATTCTGATGTGTTGTTATGTTAAAAATAGTGACACATGTCAGTTTTTCTGTATGATAACACATCAAAATGTATATATTGAAACATTTTATAAAAGTATGTTGCATTTAATGATACTTTTTGTAGTTAACATGCCAAGACGAAACTTTGAAAAATGTTCGTTGTTATTTTGTGACTTATACCCTAGTTTTTTTTTGCCTTCATAAAACTTCGTAGTTAAAGGGGTTGTTTGTTTAAGCCTGGCTTATAAACTTTTATGTTTTCAACTTATATTGAACTTATGAGCTTATAAATAAACTCATAAGCTGAGAAAAACTGTTTCAAAAAACAATATTAATGATTTCATTGTTAACTAATCAATTTATTTTTATTACAAAGTTGTTTTAATTGATTATAATTTGAAAATGTATATCCATTTTAGTACAATCTAAAATAGTAAGTTATGCATTTCTTTTGAGAACTAAGGAGTATAAAACAATTTTGAGTCAATGATTTATTTAAAGGCATGTGTCATTTTACGGATTTTTTTCTGATGATAAAAATTCACAATAATGTTTATAATCAGGACCGCGACCGCTTACATGTCCGCCTCAAAAACTATACGTAGAAGACAATACTCGACCGATGACATGAAAGTACGAAACTAGACATATTTTGTAGATTTATTAATTCGTGTGTCTCATGTCTTTGCAACTTGTATCAGTGGTGTATTTTTATGTTTTGCCAACAAACAAGTCAACTTTAACATTATAATAAGGCTAATGATTTGCACACTCTAAAATTTTATTTGCACACTCAAGGTACAAGCAGTTGAGGCAGAATGTTTAATACTGTACAAGTATTTGATGCACAGATGGAGTGTCCCAATCAATCATCAAAGTGTGCAAATCAATTCCCTACTAAACATACAACTATTTTCTTTCTGATTACTATATAAGCTACTATAATGTAACGTTTCTATTGCTTATTTATAATGTAACGTTTTTATTGCTTATTTATCACTACACAAGCACTTGTCTTAACTCTTGATTAACATGTGAAATAGCGAGTTCTCTCTTTGAATGTCGTATGAAATAGAAGTAGCACGTACTAGCACGAGGACAAGCAAGAACCTTGATTATGATCAAACCTAGTCTTCTTGTTTCATAAATGGGCATTGATGTTTTGGTCAATCGAAATCATCATCAGCTCAAAATTTTGGTAAGTTTAAAGATTTAACAAAAGGGCGATATACCAAAGATGCATGTTTAGTCCCAAACCACACAACTTACAATTTTGACCAACATTAAAATGCAAAATTTCAAAAGTACAAGATAGTCACTCTTTGTACCCATGATTTATGGTTTAAGATGAAACAAACATACTGAAATATGCTAACAAGACAAAAAAAACTAGAGCTTGAAAAGACTTTATAGAAAATGAAATGAAGATCGATGCAGATGCATATACGGATTTCCTTTCTCTTTGATGCATGGTTCTTTTATCTCCAATTGATCTTCATGGGTCTCAGGCGCGAAAGTGGTTGGCTCGAGTATTACAAAAAGATCTTCCAAGGTGGTAGGAGGCCTGGCTTCAAAATCATTCAAGCATGGTCCTGGTTGAAGCCCATTGATGAAGACACTTACCGCTAATTTCTCAAAATCGTCTTTCAATCGCTCACCAGTCTTAGTTGCAAGAATTTCATCATTAAAATATTGCACAAACTCTTTTAAAGACTCTTGAACGCCTTGTCGTTTCATATGCTTAATCTCTTCTCTAGATTTTTGGAACTTTACCTTGTGTAGGAATGTTGTTCTGAAGCTTTTTGCAAGTTGAGCAAAAGTGTTTATGCTGTGATGCGCTAGCGCCATGAACCACATTCGTGCTGCTCCCCTTAGGGTGATGGAAAATAATTCACACCAATTAGTTTCTGATAATGAACGATTGAAACCCATTGTTTTTGTAAATATAAATAGATGTTCATCTGGATCTGTGGTACCGTCATAAGTTCCAATATTGGGTGGAATTGTGTATAAGTCAAGTGAAACGGGGGTAGTGCTTCAGCGGTCGAGTCCCCAGCACCATAAAAAAGGATGTGCATTCGTCTCGAAATATGACATTTTAAATCAAAAACTACCTGTCATCAACATCAACAGTTACAACTCATGAACTCAATATCAAGATCCAAATAATATCCGCCTAAATTAACAAAGCTCAAACAATAAATGGCATGTTGTGAAAATGAGAACCTTTCCGAACCAAAATAATTGATAATTAAGTGGTGTTTCGTTGTTCAAGTTTAGTGGAACAAATGAACGAATGCAAACACCTAAACACCCCAACCCGGCAAGAGTAGAAGTATCACATTAATGGTTTCATATCAGATCAAAACAAAGCATACATTCATTAATAATACAAGGATTCTCAAAGGTTACAATGAAATACTAAATACACAAGGCTGCAAAGGAAACAAAAGCTAAATACTAAGTCTGCAAATGCAAATCCTTCTAATAACCTCTACTTCAGAATAACTATCATGGTCTTCTAAGTCCAAAAGTCTCTTCTCTCATACCCAGCTTCCAACTAAAACCTACCGCGGAAAAAGAAACGCGGCTGAGCTTAAAAAGCCTAGTGAACAGATATATAATGAACGGAAACGAAAGCAAATGAAACGAACATGTATGGTTTAGTGCATAGAGAAATATAAGTCATAGGCAAAGAATATAATAAGAATGAAATGAAAAGAAAGGAAATAAAAAGTAATAAGGGTCAGTAATCCTCCACGAGCCCGAACAAATCAAATATATTAACCCTGTAGCAATCTAGAGGGGATGCCTCACAAGTAACCAGATAATATGAGGGGTGACCTCATGTATCAAATTGGAGTGATCAGCTCCCGAACTTTGTGAAAGACGTGTATTGCACACAACATCAATCACCGAACAATGTAACACCCCAACCCGACAAGGGTAAAGATGTCACACTAATGGTTTCATATTAGATCAAAACAAAGCATACATTTCAAGTAATACAAGAAATCTTAAAGGTTACAAATGAAATACTGAAATTTACAAGGTTACAAATGCGAATACTAATTCTAAAATATAATAACTTTTAATCAACTCTAATCCAGAATAACTATCAAGTCTTCTAAGTCCAAAAGTCTCTTCACTCATACCCAGCTTCCAACTAAAACCTGCCGCAGGAAAAGAAATGCGGCTGAGCTTAAAAAGCCCAGTGAACAGATATATAATGAACGAAAACGAAAGCAAAAGCAAACGAACAAATATGGTATAGCAATGGAATAATATAAGGCATAGACAAAGGTACAAAGTAGGAAAGGAAAAAGGAAGGGTCAGTAATCCACCGCGAGCCCAAACAAATCAAATATAGTAACCATATCCTCAAAATCATATAGAGGGGAGACCTCTCAGATAATCAGATAATATGAGGGGTGTCCTCATTCTTCAAATGGAGTAGCTAGCTCCCGAACTTGTGAAAGACGTGGATTGCACCCATCATCAGTCACCAAATCAAATCAAATCAAATCATGATATATCCCTCGAAACAAAACAAATCTAGGATGCATCCATACGCCCCCCAAACAAATAATCCTGGCCAATATAAATAATAAAGCGCGCATGTAGTAGCAAATGGGGACGGTGTGTAACATCACTCAAATACACACTAGAGTCATGCCATTGGTGCATCAATGACATGGCCATGTTACCTTCATGGCTAGGAAACAAATTTTGGCTCGGGTATCAAACTGAAGGGTCAAAGGTCAAAGGTCCAAATCATAGCAAAGGTTCAAATAGTCAAAGTCATCGAATCATAGTCAAGTCCAAATATCAAAGGTTCATGGCAAAGGGTCCATATCCAACATCAAAGTCAAATGAATCCAAACGAACTGATCAAAGGTTCATTTAAAGAAATCTTTATCAATTGGTTTTCATAAAAATGATCTTTATTAACTGTTTTCACAAAAGTAATCTTTAAAAGTAATTTTCATAAAAGTTTAGTAAGATTCCAAATAAAAGTGGTATCGCATATTTCATAAACATCATTTCAAAATAAGTTTTCCTCAAAACTTTTCCATGTTATAATTAAAAAGGTTTTCACATCTAGTTACCAAAATCAAATGAACCCTCGAAGTATCAAGTGTTTTGAACACTAATATCACAAGGTAACGAACGAATATCAAATGGATCATTATAGAGGCTCAAAGCAAAAAGGGTCATATCGAACATCAGAGTCAAAATGAATCAGACATACGAACCAAAGTGTAAGGGAACATAGCAATGGCTTAGGGAATCTTAAAATGAATCAGAATCGATGACTCATGAGAAAGAACACACCCTTACTGAAAAAGGGTAGAATATATGTACCTTATACCGCAAGTGCAAACGTATCTAGAATATAAAGATCGGAAATAACTCCATCTTCAACGAATCTACACGAATACATGGTCGTCTTATTATTAATATCTTCTTCAAATCAGATTTCTCATTTTAGTCGGCTTTCCATTTTTAGTAACTTTCCTTTATTTATCACGTTTTCTTATATAATAACGTTTAGGGTTTAAAATGCCAATTAGATAAATTTTAGACTTAATGGGTCTAAATTGTAAAGTATAGGGTGATTTATGAAATTTAATAGAATAAGGCTAAAGTAATATATGTTGTACTGCCTACACTCCAACAGTCAACCCACACCTCTAGCCATGAATTAGATTCGATAGAACACAGAAGGTACTAACCCATGCATGCACTCTTTCTTTTATTTGTTTCGAGAATAGTACTTAGAAAGGGGAAACTATGCGTGTACTTCATTTCCTCGCATGACATTAACTAAAACGAAATTTCACACAAGACATCTTCATAGTTTAAGTTACCACTATATTAACATGTTTGAACATATTTTTGAGTCACACAAGCGACACACAAATCACACCCAAAATCCCGTGATATTAGCGATCCAAAACAACCCATACGACCCATTTTACGACTCCTCACATTGTCATAACTCACACACTTTTCAGTCCTCGACAAAACACAAAACCCACATGAAATTACTCACTTTCATTAGCTCTTCTATTGAGACCCACTCGACCCTTGTTTCTACCCGCTGCAACACGCCATACAACCACGTTAACGCACCCAAACTTATTTGAATTTAATCCTATTCGACACCCATATAACCTGCTACATTGCCCACATAAAATCACGACTCACAAATCCCAGTTTTGACCCCATATTTACGTTGCATACACACAAACATCACGACCCAAAAACACGCCACAACCAACCCAACCTTGCGCCCCACATTCCAGCCCATGAACCCTTATATCGACGCTATATTATATGTCTCAAATCCAGATTCATTATACATATATATCATGCGTACTCGATGAGTTTCTAAAACAAAAAATGAGGTTGACACATGCTATACGTTTTCATTGTTTATGTGACTTTTAATATCTGTTATTCATTTATTGATGATTAATGAAACAAAGATTAGTTTCTCATGTTCTATACGTGTGTAAGTTTCATGTATCGAAAGTGAAACGCAAAGACGATATAGGTGATACCTCAAGACGGACCAACGAATGAACCAGCAATATGAGCACCCAAAACTACTCCTATTCGAACCAACCTTCCTTCAAACTGGACACACCCACGATCAACCCAATGCACTCAACGATCACCACACCCTGAGCCTCTTTGTATCTTGTTCTTCTTGCACCACTCGAAGATTTTAGAGAGAAGAAAGAAAAATATATAAAGCTGTCGTCATTTTTTTGTTTAGGGTTTTAGGGTGAAAATGAGATGAGAATAAGCCCATGCTAAAGTTTCAATCAATTCCTGCCATTTGGTTTTTTTTTTTTATAAGTGAAGATGAATGGAAAGTATGGGCTATGAATGAGCCGAGATTTTGGCAGATGGGACCTGACTGCTAGCGTGATTTAAGGGACTTGATTAGAAGATTTTGGTCTTTCAAAAAGAGAACTAGGTGTATGCATGTGAATGTCAATGATACATCAAATATATGGTATTTAAGTGGGATCATTTGTATATTGGTTTGGTTCAATTATTTCATTAACTTTAGTATGTAAGCTTTACTTTAAAAGATATTATTTTTATTTTTTTTGTACTTTACAAATGTTAAATGTAGTAGTAAAAATTAATTTACTTCATATCTTGTTCATTTCCAAAGGTTTGAGATTACTTGGTACTTTATAAGCTTATTAATCAAAGTTTAAGATTGTAAGGGCATTTTGGTCTTTTTACATGTTTCAGATTTTAGGGTTTTACAACATCAATCACCGAACAATATAATATAATATCCATTAATACAAACACTAACCTAGGATGCATCCATACGCCCCCCGAACAATAATATAGGCCAATAATAAATATAATGTGCACGTTACGAACAATATGGGGACGGTGTGTAACATCACTCGAACACACTGGAGTCATGCCATTGGTGCATCAATGACACGGCCATGTTACCTTCATGGCTAGGTAACGAACTTGGCTCGGGTATCAACTGAAATGTCAAAGTCAAAGGTCTAAATCACAGCAAAGGTCCAAATAGTCTAAGTCCAAATATCAAAGGTTCATGGCAAAGGGTTCATCATCGAAGGTTCATAATCAAATGGTTCATTTAAAGTAATCTTTATCAATTGATTTTATAAAAATGACCTTTAATAACGGTTTTCACAAAAGTAGTCTTGAAAAGTAGTTTTCACAAAAGCTTAGTCAAATTCTAAATAAAAGTGGTATCGCATATTTCATAAACATCATCTTTAAAAAAAATTTTCCTCAAAACATTTCCATAATATAATTGAAAAGGTTTTCACATCTAATTACCAAAATCAAATGAATCCTCGAAGTATCAAGTAATCAAACAAACGAACCAAAGTGTAGGGGAACATAGCAATGGCTTGGGGAATCCTAAACGAATCAAAATCAGAAGTCAAGAGAACGAAGGCACCTTACAAGAAGGGCAGAATATCTGTACCTTATTAGCAGAACACAAGGATAGCAAATGACAAGGATCAAATTACTCCTTCCTCGAACCTAAGGGAGTAGAAGACAGAATGACAAGTGGTTTTTAGTTATCTTTCCATTTTAAGTAACTTTCCTTGTTAGGTAACTTTCCTTATTAGCAGGTTTCCCGAATTAGCAAGTTTCCATAATTAGAAAGATTATAATATCACCAATTTAGGTTAAGTCATTAATCAAGCCTTATTACGGGGTTAAGGTATATTTTAGCAAGTTACAAAAGTTCAGGGTTAAATATGACAAGTTTCCATAAATTAGGGTTTTAATTGTAAATATTCCAAAGTTAAGGGTTTTAAATGAAACTATTACAAATTACTAGTTTAAAACACATAATGGATTCAGAATCACACTTTAGTCCTTTAAGTTTCATTATTTACAATTTACACCCTTTAGTTATTAAAATTACAAAATAAACCTTATAGTTACATAATTTACACTTTAACCCTTACCATATTCAAAATCACATCACAAGCCCTTATATTTATTAAATTACAGAATATACCCTCATAGTTATGCATGATACGATTTAAACCTCCATGTTTTACATATTTACATAATTAGTCCCTTTAGTTAATTTATTTCCAATTCGAACCATATATTAACAATTAAATCATTATCTTGCAAATTTTACACATAAGGACCTCATCTTATAATTTTTATACATTTGTACTGACCTAATTAACATTATAAAAATAACCCTTAAGTTTCAAAATTGGCAAAACACACCCTTCTTATTTATTTTCCAAATCGTTAACCCTTTAACAATTACAAGCCCTAACCCTAAGCTTCCAAAACATGGTACAATCATCACATCATCATAAATAGGCATTAATTGTTCAGATCCAAGCACAAAACCCTAACCCTAAATCGTTCTAGGGTTTCTTTTTATTTTCTTTATTTTCTTTAATATCCGATTACAAAATAAATTAACCATGACTAATCTAAGCCTCCATAATTCGAACTATCATTTTTCCCAGGTTATATTATTTGTATAGAGTTCAAAATAAATAATTACAAGCCCTAGAAAAATCGCATGGCTCGATTTAGAATTTTTATACGTTTTAGCTCTCTAAATTTATTATGATCGAATTAGCTTGCATGATCCATGTTATATATTTTATTTAGGTCTTATATGATCCAAAGAACACAAGAAAAATGTTACATGAAGAATCGAACGTGTGGAAGGGATAATAGAAATTTATACCTCTCGGTTAGGGTTTATTCGACAAAACAAATGCCTAGCGATCGAACCAATGAATCTCACGACCTCCAATTAATTTTCTAAGCTTCTTTAGGTTATGTAGAACTCCAGAAAAATAAGCTACGAATTTTATTGGATCGAATGAAGGCTGTACGATTTTTGTAAAGGGTTCTAAGGGTTTCGGTTTGTATAATATATATATATATATATATATATATATATATATATATATATATATATATAAAAACGTGTTTACATGATAAGGACTCAATATATTAGGCCCAAGCAAGTCTAATTAAGGTCAAATACTGATTGTGATCTTTTCCTAATTTTATTAGCATTTATCTTGTATTTTATTTAATTTATTTTGTATTTTTAATCATAAATATATACGAATTATATATAAATCGTCCAAATAAATACTTTGTATATTTTTGTACTTTTCAAAATGTTAAATTGTAAACGTAAAAATTATTCGGCTTCATATCTAGTTCATTCCTGAAGGTTTGGAATTTATTTGGTGATTTATAAGTTTTTAAATAAATTTTTAAATTTTAGGGGCATTTTGGTCATTTTGCACATTTTGGATTTTTAGGTATTACAAATGAACGAATGCAAACACCTAAACAAACCAATTTTGTGTGTTTGTTTATTAAGAAAAGAAGCTTGTTTCTGTTTCTGTTTATGATTATGATAGTTAATAAGACACAATCAAATAGATTTCATGAACCATTGTAAATGGACTCGACTAACACCCTGAACACATTAATATCTTTAGCGGCTCTTTGTTTTTTCTTATGGCATAAGCAAATTCAACTGCTACTTTTTGAACCCATTATATCTAAGTTGCTTATCTACTTTTGCTTTTAAGTAGAAATAAAAGTTAACCCTAAACACCTTTCTTCAAACCTGGATGCTCAAAGTAAGGCAGGCCGGTCATCTATTTACACTAACATTTACACATAACTAGATATGAACCAAAAAATAAATAAAAAATAGTTGATGTTACTCATTGTGAATGGTGGAATTATATATGAAGATAAAATCATAAAAATAACAATATATATAAGTGCCTCATTTGACATTCCGTATACAACTTAGAGCCATTTCATTAGTTTACCTAATTAATGAGAGAAATATAAAAAATGTTATAAGGGTTTGAAACAAGCATAAATTTACCTTGTAGTTGAAATCCCACAAATATGATCTGATTCTCGTTTACTGAAAGATCTTATATAATACGAAGAGGTTATGGACTCTTGGCTCATTTATATTATGGCGGTACTTACTGCAAAAGTGTTTCAGTTGTCTCGTTAAAGTAATTGCATGAGAAAACCAAAGGTTTTATTTGTTATTTTCAACGAAAAGTAATTGCTTTTTGTTTTTACGATTTTGTTATAGTAAATAGTCTTAAAGGTTACGAGTATTTTGTAACTTTAGAAAATAAAAAAGCAATGTTACATCAAAAAAAAAGTCATTTCTCTAAAACAAATACCAAGACAGAGAAAAATCACACATGTTTCCACATGTTTTTTCGACAATGTCAAATATTGATATCAGCAAACTTCAATCCAAGCCCAAATACATATCCATACTCAACCTGATAATCAAATCATTCAACAGTGACGTGATTCAATATCCAAGCCTATAAATCAAACACAAAGTTAGTAACATGAACTCAAGAAAAAAACTTACAATGACATCTTGAAGATGTAGAGAGAAATCTGGTTCTGAAAATAAAATTAAATGAATATATTAGCTATAATTTTTGTGTAGCCAATTGGCAATAATTTTGTGCTACAGTTGTGACTCCTTGAGTCCTTTTTGTGGGTCTATGAGTCATTTTTTTATGTATTTTTTGTGAATGATTGCAGTCAATAGGCTACAAAAATTATAGTCAAGCTATCCTTTAAAATAAAATGTTATAAGGATGTACGAATATGGAGTGAAGATAAGACCAAATGTAATGGTCACTTGTGAGGGCCATCCTCACATGTGACACCGTTAGGAGACTAAGGCTCACTCGTGAGCAATGCAAAAAAAAAACAAAAACAAACAAAAAAAAAAAAAAAACAAACAAACAAACAAACAGAGGTGACCTCCTCATCTCTATTCTACAATGTGAAATGGGCCCTATGAGATGTTCTTATCAAGGCTGTCAAACTCGCGAGTTTACATGTAAGATCGTATTATCTGACGTGGACACCAGATAAAATCGTGCTGTATCGTTGTAGGATCGCATCTTTGGTGGGATCGTGAGTAAGATCGTAAACTCGAGCGTAAGATCATAAGATCGTGTACCGATACGAGTTTACCTTGTGCAGAGGCGGAACCAATGTGGTGGCAGGCGGGTGCTGGCCTCCCCAACTGGTCCAACCGTCAGATCCAACCCTGGCATCGGGCGAAGCGGGCGAGGTGGAATAAATAAACGATGCCTAAATTTGGAAGAAGAATAGCAAATAAAGGGACAGTACATGTGATAAAAAGATTTTGCCGGAAAAAATTACAGTGGATTGAAAAGGAAAAAAGCGAGAAGTAGACGTTAAAATGAAGATGAAGAAGACAAAGACTCCTCTACTCCTCTTTTGTGATTGGTTGAATGGTCACGTGGGTTTATATAAAGTAAAATGTGAAACTTTATGCATAAAAAAATGAGAAATCAGTTAATTTACATTTAACTGTTTATTGTTATGTAATCACCTTTTTGTTAGTATTACTACGTGTTAAGTTGTCTTCTTTCATAGAAATGAAGTATTGAATATTACATAATAGGTGAAACTCGTATTGGTTTGTGCATAATTATCTCAATTGATTGGATGTATAATTCGTATGTTATAATACTAATTTTTGGTAGGATCTCGATCCGATCCTACGATCTCGATCTTGCAAAGACAAAAACGATCTCACGTGGGATCGCGATCTTGACAGCCGTGGTTCTTATTATTAATTAGGGTAAATTGCAAAAATGGTCCCTAAAGTAGCTCAAATACGCAAAAAATACATCGAGACAAAAAGTATTGCAAAAACGACATTAATGTTTCGTTTTTTTTGCAAAATAGCCACCGATATAGAGTTATCAAAACTTTATTATTCGTATCCGAACAGCTTCGAGAATTAACAATAACACATTGAACAACTTTTGTAACTTACTCAATATTCTCTTATATATACATTCGACAAAGACAGAGACAAGAGACCAGTAATTTATTCCTACATGCACTACTGCTCCAAGAAGAAAGGAAGCCTAATATCAAAAGTTCTGAAAAGGAGAAGGTATTCCAAATAAAACATAATCATCATCTAACAACTTCCCGCCATAACTTCATCACCAAAAATCCATTGTTTCATCAATTTACCTACTCTAATCATAATCTTTTTCAATTCTGAATATATCAATCACTTCGTTTCATCATTGCGCATGCAATGGTATGATTTGATTTGATTTTCATCCAGGTTAGAGAAAACACCCAAATTGTGGGAATTAGGGTTTTGCTTTCTTGATTCGTTTTTTGAATCTTTTCTGAATCTTTCTTCATTTCTCTAATAAAAACCAAAAAATATTAGTATAATTTCTCTGAATTGAAGATTAGTATAGTTTGCAAGTATGTCGAATAGTAAGAGGTCATCAGTGCGTAATGTTAGGCCTCCTGCTAGGTATGGAGATTCAATTCTTGGTAACAATAAGAGAAATGGAAGTAAGAATAATGGAAAAAAGAATAATCAAGAGCAGAACAAAGATGGAAGGGACAAAGCAAATGGTGATGGAAAGGTTAATGAAGAAATTGGGATTAAGGGGAAAGAGTGTGTTTTTGATGTAGAACTGAATGGAGATAGTTTTCCTGTTCTGCAAAGTCAGGTAAACATATCAATTACTAGTGATGTTGATTCTAAATGTGAGACTAATGAGAATAATCAATTGAATGATGTTAGTATTGGTGGAGCTTCAAGTGATGATTGTGTTTCTAAGAATGCATGTGGTACTAGTGAAAATGTGAGTAATAATGCTAATACTAATGTCAATAATAACAATGTATGCACTAATGTGAATGAGAGTAGGAAGGTAACCACTAGTACTTTGGCTGATATGCTTAAAAGTAGTTCTCATGATAATAAGCTACTAATAGTTCCAACTGAATTGAATGAGAATGGGGTGGAAATTGCTATATTTGATGAAGAAATTGTGGAATTAGGAAGTGCTAAATGGGACAAAACTGTTTGTGGCCAATTTCTAGGTTGTGTGGTGAGTTTTAATGAGGCTAGGTATCATCTAAGGAGAATGTGGAATAAGTTTGGATTAGAGGATATGACTGTGAATGATAAAGGTATATTCTTCTTTAAGTTCCAAGATGAACAGGGTATTTTACAGGTCATTAGTAATGGTCCTTGGATGGTTAATAACAAGCCTTTGTTTGTTCAAAGATGGGGTATTGATGTTTGTTTGGACAAAACAGAACCTAAGAAATTGCCTGTGTAGGTTAAACTACTTAATGTGCCATTAGAAGCTTGGAGTGTGAAAGGAATAAGCTCATTAGCTAGTTGTTTAGGCAGGCCTCTCATTATGGATGAAGTGACTACTAATGTGTGCAAAACAGGAATAGGTAGGCTAGGTTTTGCTAGGGTTCTGATTGAATTGAATGCTGAAAAGCAGTTCAAAGATGTGATTGAAATTGCATACAGGAAAAAAGATGCTAGTATAAGTATGACCAAATATGTTCAGGTTGAGTACACTTGGAAGCCTATTAGGTGTAGCCACTGTTGTGTGTTTGGGCATGATGATGTTAACTGTAGATTGATTCCTAGAGATGCTGGTAATGAGAAACTGAACAATGAGCTAGGTGAAGCTAATGATGGTTTTCAGAAAGTGAAATATAGGAATGGTAAGAATGAGAATTACAATAATAACAGTAGAAAGTTTGAGTACACAAGAGAAAATACTTATCTTAAAAAAATGAATGGGTATAAGCAATATAACAATAAGCAGAATTATAGGCCTAAACAGAGTGTAACAAATCAAGCTGGGAAGGTTAACAATCATAAGGAGAGTCAGGATACTGGAAAAAGTTGTAACAATGTTAAAGATAATGGAAGTAGTAGTAAGAATGGGGAGAATGAAAAGGAAGTGTTACAGTGTACAAGTCCAATGGATAAAAATAGTGAAAACAAGAATAGTGGTGGGCAGAAACAGAGTAATGTGGGAGTTATAGGGCAAAATAGATATTCTGTATTGGAATCATTGGGTGAGGAAGAGGTTGTAAGGCCAAATGTTGAGGATAGACAACATGTTGATAGTGTGATAGAGTCTAATTTGGATCCAACAGTAACTGAATGGAAAAGCTGGAATGATGAAATGAAAGTGTATTATAGGGGTAAAAAAGAGTTGATTGATGCAGTTGACAAAGTAGTGAATGAAGAAGATGTTGTGCATGATGTATCATCTAATGGTGATAGTATGCTAAGGAATGAAATTGAGGGTGTTAGCTGTAACACCCTTACTTGATAATCTGTATCAATCAAGACTGTTTTGTATATAGATAGAATAGTATTTTGTTTTTTTTGTATTTTTGTGTGTAAAAATAGACAGAGTGAATTGTAAGTCAAAAGAATTGAGAGAATAAAGGGAGTTCAAAAACAGAAAGAGAGCTGTGTGTATACAAAAACAGACAGAGTGTTAGTGAGCCAAAAGAATTGAGAGAATTGGGAGATAAAAACAGAAAGAGAAGAATTGTGTGTAAAAACAGACAGAGAGTTGTGAGCATAAAAGAATTGAGAGAATAAAGTGAGTTTCAAAAACAGAAAGAGAGCTGTGGGTATATCAAAAAACAGACAGAGTGATAGTGAGCTAAAAGAATTGAGAGAAGTGGTGAGTAGAAAAACAGAAAGAGAGTTTGTGTGATAAAATAGATAGAGTGTAAAGTGAGCCAAAAGAATTGAGAGAAAAGTGAGCCAAAAACAGAAAGAGAGTATAGATGGATATTAAAATTGCTACTTGGAATGTCAGAGGTTTAAGTACTTCTGATAAACAAGATGAGGTAAGGAAACTTATTAATGAGGAACAGCTACAAGTTTGTGCTGTAATTGAGACACATGTGAAATTCCAGAAAGTCAATAAAGTGGGTCATACAGTTTTTGGAAACTGGGAGTTTGTGAGTAATGCTGAAGATAACAACAAGGGTTGTAGAATCATGGTGGGATGGAATCAAAACAAAATATCTGCATGGTTGATTGCTAAGTCTAAACAGAGCATGTTATTCCTATTTGAAACCAATTGTCTAAAGTCAAAAATTTTCTGCTCCTTTGTGTATGCAAGTAATTCAGGGGTTGAAAGAAGGAAGCTTTGGAAAGAATTAGGTGCTTATAGGCAGATTATAAATAGGCAACCATGGGTGATTAGTGGGGATTTTAATGTCACATTAGATCCAAATGAGCATTCTAATGGAAGTTCTATGTCATCTGATGATATGATGGAATTTAGAAACTGTGTTGATGAATTGGAGATTGAAGATATGTGTAGTTCAGGTTTTCAGTTTACATGGACAAAGAGTTTGAGGAATCCTAACTGTAGAACTTTGAAGAAGCTAGATAGGGTCATGATCAATGAAGATTTCTTGAATACATATCCTGATGCACATAGTATTTTCATGCCATACATCATTTCAGATCATTCTCCTGCAATTATGATTATTCCTAAAGGGGGTGTTCAGAAAAAGAAAGCATTTAGAATGGTTAACTTTGTGACTGAAAAAAAGGAGTTCAAACCATTGGTGCAAGAAGAATGGAAAAAAGATGTTGATGGTTTTCAAATGTATAAAGTTGTGAAGAAAATGAAAATGCTCAAGAAAAAACTAAGTCAACTGGGATGGAAGAATGGTAATGTTCATGAAAGAGTAGAAAAGTTGAGAAGCAGGATAAAAGAGGTTCAAGGAGAAGTTGATAAGAATCCACATTGTGAAAAGATCAAAGAACAGAGTTGTCAAATTCTACAGGAATATTGTGAAGCAGTTAAAGATGAGGAGAGTTTGTTATGCCAAAAAGCTAAAATTGAGTGGTTAAAGGAAGGTGATAGAAATACTACTTTTTTTCATAAGATAATTAAAGGTAGACAACATAAGAGCAGGATTATGCAGATTTGTGATGAAAGTGGTAAAAGTTTTGAGAATGAGATGGTTGCAGAACAGTTTGTTAAGCACTTTGAAAAGTTTCTTGGTACAAAAGATAGCATTCCAGAGTTACCTGAGGATCTTGTGGAGTTCAATTGTAAATTGTCACAGAGTGAAGCTGAGGATATGATCAAACCTGTTTTGGAGAAAGAGATAAAAGAAGCTATGTTTGCTATTGAAGATTCTAAAGCTCCTGGACCTGATGGATTTACCTCAAAATTCTTTAAGGCGGCTTGGGATGTAGTTGGCAAAGATGTATGTCTGGCTATTCAAGAGTTCTTCAATTCTGGGAAACTTCTTGGAGAGGTAAATGCTACTTTAATCTCACTTGTGCCTAAGATAGCTACACCCAATAAGGTTTCTGATTTTAGACCTATAGCTTGTTGTAATGTATTGTATAAGTGCATTAGCAAGATTATGACATCAAGAATTAAAGGGGTGTTAGGAAAGTTAGTGAATGAAAATCAAAGTGCTTTTATAGCTGGCAGACAAATCACTGACAATATCTTATTAGCCCAAGAACTTCTGAGAGGATACAATAGGAAACAAACTGTCAAAAAATGTGCCCTCAAAATAGATTTACAGAAAGCCTATGACACTCTGGATTGGCAGTTTTTGAAGAATGTTTTGGACAGATTTGGATTTCATAGTAAAATGGTTGGTTGGATAATGACATGTGTTACAACTACCAAGTTTTCTATTAATGTAAATGGGGAGAGAGTAGGGTATTTCAGTGGAGGTAGAGGTTTAAGACAAGGGGACCCCATTTCACCTTATCTATTCACAATGGCTATGGAGGTTCTGAATCTAATAATGAGAAAGAATATTGAGAATGCTGATCATTTCAAATATCATCAGGGGTGTAAGAAACTTAGAATAACTCATTTAGGTTTTGCTGATGATCTCATAGTGTTCAGTCATGGGGATTGCAGATCTGTGAGTGTTGTAAAGAAGTCCTTGGAAGAGTTTAGTAAATATTCAGGATTGAAAGTGAATATGCAGAAAAGTACTATTTTTTTTGGGGGAATTTCTGAACCTGAAAAGATTGCTATTACTCAAATTCTTCCATTCACTATTGGGAAACTGCCAGTTAGGTACTTAGGTGTTCCTCTCATCACAAAACAACTAAGTATAACTGATTGTAAGCCTCTAATTGAAAAGGTCAAAAGTAGAGTGAATGATTGGAGAAATAAAGCTCTTTCTTATGCTGGAAGACTTCAGTTAATTGCTTCTATCTTATCATCTATGCAAGTGTTCTAGGCTTCTGTATTCAATATTCCTAAGACTGTGATTAAGGAAATTAATAGAGCATTGAAAGGCTTTCTGTGGTGCCAAGGTGAATTGACAAAAGGGAAAGCTAAAGTGGCTTGGGATAATATTTGTACACCTAAAGATCAGGGAGGTTTGGGTCTTAAAAACCTGTAAATTTGGAATGAAGTTCTTCTTATAAAGCAAATATGGAACATTGCAGCTAAAAAAGATAATTTGTGGGTTAAATGGATTAATGTTGAGAAATTAAAAGGTAGAAGCATTTGGGAGGTATCTTGTGAAAAGAATTGTAGTAGTGGTTGGAAGAACATTTTGAATCTAAGGGATAAGGTGAGGAAACACATATTTTTTAAATTGGGGAATGGGAAGACAACATCAGCTTGGTTTGATAAATGGTGCTTAGAAGGTCCCTTGTGTGAATTCTTATCTGCAAGAGAGATTTATGATGCAAGGTTTAAAGCTGATTACTCTGTTGCTGATATAATTAAACAAGGTAGTTCTTGATGTTATGTCACTACTAGAAAAACAGCTATTCTTGACTCCAAATGCGAGTCAAGAAGAGCCTTTATGACGCGCAAATGCGAGTCAAGGAAGGACCCGTCATAAATCTTCATGACTCGCATTTGTGCGTCATCCTTCTATGACTCGCACTTATGACCCACGTTTTATGACTCTCCTTTTTGCGAGTCATAACCTAATTTTTTTTTTTGAAAAGCGCATTTATGACCTACGTTTTATGACTCTCCTTTTTGCGAGTCATAACCTAATTTTTTTTTTTTTTAAATAATTTTTTTCAGTTCCTAATTTTCTATTAAATGACAATTAAAAACCTGATAATACAAAATTAAAAACACAAATATCAAAATAACGCATTTCATATATTAAAAACCTGATAATACAAAATTAAAAACCAGGTTTATCGTTGCTAAACATAACTAAACATGCAGTTAGAGACTACCAGAGTACACAGCTAAGAACACCACGATACAGATACAGCATCAAGGACGGGCTCTTTTGTAGCTGCATGTTGGGCACTTGTACTGCTTGATGTGTTCGGCTCTGGCTGGAGTGATCTTCACACACTTACCATGAAACCACCTCTCACAAATGTCGCAGCATATCCAGAACTCATCAGACGCATAACTTTCGCCACATGACCCACATAAAGTTTCACCATGTTCATCATCGTCT